>JARHVA010000040.1:2422500-2457500 GCA_037957365.1 Torreya grandis | reverse complement strand
CCAAAAGTGGCTCCAATCATGTTTTTCCCCTTGATCTAGTGTCCTTTTCTTTGTCAACAAAGGGTGTCAAGATCCTCCATCATCTCAAGGTAACTATGCATAACCTAGGATCAAGATAATAAATCTAATCTATTCCTATCAAATGAATTTATCCTATTACAAATAATATATAATAATCATCACAAAGAAAGCTTGTGGAGATAATCTTTCATTATAAGTTTACACAATTTAAGCTTAAAAATGATGTTCTATGCCCCTTTGTTTATAGATTTTTCAAATGGTTTAGGATCAACCATGACTATCCATCTCAAGATTGAGATGTATGGCTATGAATTAATCTAATATTTAAAATTAAATATATAAATATCCTCATAAATATTTGGGATGAATAGGCATTAATTAGGCGTGGGTGCCCATAAACTTGATGTTTGTTGCATTTATGGCTTATGGATGCCACCTAATTTATCATGTCATTAGGTGATGTATATATTTAGAATCAATTTCCAATAAATAAATATTCAATTTGATCCATGGAATTATTACTTAAGCTCATAATTTGGTTTAATTTTGCCTAAGTAAGATTAATCAATTTTAGTGCAATTCTTTGGAAAATGGTGCAAAATTAATCAAAATAATCAGAAAGTCATATTATAGAGTCATAATTTGACTCGAGAAGAATTGGAAAGAAATATTAGATGTATATAGAACATGATCCCATTTAGGATGTTATCGACACAAAATAACATAGGCACATGATGTGTGTATATGAATTAGAAGAAAATAGTAAGCCAATACCAAAATGCGAAATCATCATTTTGACTTGAAATTATTTGAGAAAATTTAGGAATCACATAAAATGCATTGCCCCATTTAGGGATACATTAGCATAAATCAGCACTTTTATATGACAAGATCGAACCATTTAGTTTATTTAAGTGATTTTGTCCTAAATTGGTCATTTGAGTGCAATTCGAGTAAGATTGACAATTTCAACATAAATGGTGTTAGGAATTGGATGTTGACATTTTTCCCTTGTTTGAGAAAGTGTATCGATAAATTCAAGTGAAGTAATGTATTTTCAAAGAAAAGAGTTGTTAAGAAGAATTGGTATGACCCATGATGCCATCTTGAGAAGATAAACTAGGATGAAAGAGAAGGATAGACTCTTGAAAAGAAAGGGAAAGTGAGATTAACCCATGGAATAGATTAATTCTAGATGAGCTAATGATTTCACATGTTGATTCCATCAATGATAAAAAAATATAATTAGAATATAATGGGCCCCAAATATAGGGGGAATGGGAAGGATATAATCCAAAAATAGAAATGACACACTTTGAACATACCCAAATCTAGGGTGGAAGTTGCACGCTTCAGAATTGATCAATCCCAAGACAATTACACACTAAAATATTTCCATTTTGGGCAAAAGTGTGGAGAGCTTGAAATTATAAGAAAAGGATAATGTTACCTCCAAAGATATAAGAAATAATAATGTGATCCATTAGAGCAAATATGATTGTGATAAACAAGTTTGCCCCAGTAGAGAAAATTTTGATCACTAATAAAGAATGGTTGCTTTCCCCAATAGGGATGATTTAGATTTGTGAACTAGTTCACATATTGTTCCCTAGCATGGGAAAATTGGCAAGCAATATCTTGAGGATATAACCTATTACATAGATTAAAAATGAGTGAGCATAAACGTAGATACGATGGTGGAATAAATTCAAAAATTCCATAAAAAACTAGGCATATGAGAATGCACAAAGTGATGAAAGAAATGAAAATAAAAGTAAAGGTGGTTGAGATGACCTAAGATGCATCTAGTATCCAAGTACTACGTACATAGTCTAGATGGACCTCAAGCCAATGTAGTTTACCTAGAATTAGGAGAGAATGATATGAGGGATGAATAAAATTGACCAAAGTTTGATTAGACTCATGATGTATGCTAAGAGATGCATGTCTAAAAATAGAGTCAAAGTGATAAACCTATTGAGCCTAGTTTATGTAGGGTGTTTTTGAGATCCATTCATCAAAGTTGTATTGACGTTTAGACTTGAAACCAAATCACAAAGTTCTTGCTATAGAAAAATAAATTAGGCATCACAAGTATGAAGAAATTATAATGACATGGCATTTCATTTACGCATATCTAGTTCAAATTTGAATACCTATAACTAAGGATAATGGTAAAAAATGACCAAAACTAGAGTTACAGCTATTTTTGTTTAAAGAAAAATCAAAAACAGAGAAAAAACAAAACATAAATGAACCTAACTTAAATCAAGATATGAATAATCAAGATCTAAGTAGGAATAATAATGTTTTAAAAATAATACAAGAATAACTTAATAACATGAGATCGAGATATAAATAATCAAGATCTATTTGGACCCTCAAGATGTTCCTAAAAAAAGAAAACAAAATAAAAGAAATATATTAAGGAAAACACAAGACCAAGAGAGAGAAGAAGTAATATAAAGGATAAAATAAGCATAGATAAATGAAGAGGAAAGAAAAAATAACAAAACACCAATAAAAAATAACAAAATAACAATAAAACTCAAATAAACACACAAACAAAAACCAAGTTAGTGCAGTTTAAACCCAATTGTTCAAGAATGAGTAGTAGAGGTGTTACTTTATACAATAGTGTAACAAGAATAATGACAAAAAGTTGTTCCTTAATCAAGGAGGAACAATGCAAAATAAATGGGGGAAGAGAAGAAAAGAAAGGGGTTGGTCAAGCTGACTCCAAATGTACAAGACACGTGGACGCTGCCTACATAGTTCTATGGATGCATGTTCCAATATGAACTTTAGGCCAAATATAGTTCTTCCAAGAAGTGGTATAGAATAAAAGGTGATGATAAAAAAACCTGATTAATATTGTAGAATAAAAGGAAAGATGGTCTTTCAAAATAAAGAGAGCATACAAATTAAAATGGTCTTGCAAAATGGCAAGTGCGTGAGATGATTACTTGCAAAACTGTAAGGGTGTAAGGATCAAAATTTAAAAAAGCATAAGACAATTTTTTTTTTCTTTTGTGGATCATTTTATAATGTTTTTGGTTTATTTGGGCTAAAATATGTATAAATGGGAACCAACTAATTAAGGAGATGATCATCTAAGAGTAAATGTTCCAATAAAAACTAAGCTGACTACAAAGACACTCATGGATATAAACAATGACTCAGGGAGCTAACTAGGAGTTCCAATAATATCTAAAGATGGATAAAAAAACACATGCTCAAAAATTAGTGAGAGTGAAGATCCTGATAAGGCAACAATGCCTACCAAATAGTAGAAAAATAATAGAACAATGTGTAATAGTAGATAAAATTTGAAGAACCATGCAACAGGCAAAAAACCATATGTTATGATATCTATGTTTACTCGTCTATCAAAGAAGATGCAAAATATTATTTTTATTGATCTTCTTTATATAACTAGCATCTAATGTGATCATAATTTCAATTATTTTTAATCATGATCATAATTGGTCAAGGGATAAAAGTATCCATGTTACAATAGTCTTGGGATATGAAAAGAATGAGGTTCTTAACGATAATGGTCTAAAATGAATATGGTCCTTTAAATAAAATGGTCCAGGGTGGGATAAAATATGTTTAGAATGCCAATGGTCTAAAATCCTTCACTATCTAGAGTTATGAGGGTAAAAAGGTTCTTGAAGAGAACAATCCAAGGTAGGTCAAAATAATATGGTCCATGAGAAGATAATTGAGGATAAAATGGTAAAACACTTTAACACAAGTTACCCCCAAGTAAGGGTTCTTGTAGATAATGGTTTGAAGTTGTTCAAATAAAGAACCTCTTCAGGTGTATAATGTTTATGGGCTCTAGAAGTTCTTCACCATTTGGTTTAGCTAATCAATATGCCCTTGATCCATAGTTCGTCATGATAGCATATGGTCCCAACCAATTAGGTTAAAACTTACCTTTTTTCTTACATTCAACATTTGTTTTATTCTAGTTTTCTTTCACTACCAAATCTCTAATCTCAAACTCCCAAGGGAAAATTCTCTTGTTGTAGCTTCTTCTCAATATATTCTGATAGGCTTACAAGTTTTCTAGGGCAACCAAATGCTTACCATAAATAAGTTCTAGATCTTGCAACCTTCAGACTCTATATTCTTCATCATCTTCAACATGATTCAAATAAAATCATAGTGAAGGAAGCTCAATCTCAATCAATATTATAGCTTCTATGCCTTGAACAAGGTAGTATGGAGTGGCTCCTATGGGGATTTGATGAATAGTTCTATAATCCTAGAGGGTAGGAAATATTTGTAAGTGCCAATTATGGCCATCTTCATTGACAATCTTCTTTAAAATGTATACAATGGTCTTGTTTGATGCCTCATCTTATCCATTGCCTTGTGTGTTATATGGTGTGTATTTATTGTGATTGATTTTTAATTTTGCACAAAGGTCTTTCACATCTCTATTTATAAAGGATCCTCCATTGTCAGATATAATACATGTTGTAATGTCATATCAAAATATGATATGGTAATGGATGAATTTGTATATCTATTTCATGGCAACATAAATGAGAGGAATGACCTCAATCCACTTATTAAAGTACTTGGTAGCAGTTAAAATGTGTTTATGGCCATCTGAAGATGTTGGGTTTATTTTGAAGATGAGATCGAGGTTCCAAGTAGAAAATGGCCATGGTGTTTTGATTGACTATAGTGGTAAGGAAAGTGTGTGTATCACATTTCCATATTACTAAAAAGGAACGCACTTTTTCAGATAATTGCAAGCATCTATTTCCATATTCATCCAATAATATCCTATTCTAGGGAGATTCTTAGCTAAGACTACATCATTGGTGTCGGCCCCACACATTTCTTCATGAACCTCCTTTAGCACTAGTTTCTATGCTCCCAAAGATAAATAATGAATTATCATTCCATCATAGCTTTTACAATAGAGCATGTTTCCAATGAGGGTATAACGGGCTAGATGGTGATGTAAAATTTTCTATTGGTTATTAAATAAGTTAGGTGGAAAAATATGGTCATGAAAGTAATTATAAAAGGCTTGATACCAAGGTAGTTTAGGTGGGGGATTGGGACTATAAATGGTTCATAACCTTTCTAAATTTTTCATAATATGTACTAGCTATATAATATTCTCAATAAAAAATTGATACTCTTAGCTCCACCCTCAATCTGTATCATTGACCCAATTATTTCCATTAGATCAACATATCTATTGCTGGCCCTTAGTACTTATTCAAACTAAAGAGATTTAAAATGAACCTTGAGATTATCCATGATTTGATTGTAAGGAACAAGATTTACATATCTATTTTGATAATGATCAGTGGTTTGATTGATGATCAATTGAGAATCACCAAAAACCAATAAGTGCTAAATATCCCACTGAATGGCAAGATGCAGTCCTTTAATAAGTGCCTCATACTCAGCCATATTATTGGTACAATGAAAATTAATGAAAAATGTCTTAGGAATCATATCCCCTTATGGTGTAATCAATAATATACCAGATCTAGATCCATGATAAATAAAGGAACAATCAAAATAAATCTTTCACTATCATAATAAAATCATCTTGAAATTTGTATTTGAGTGGTTGAGTGTCTATAATAGGGGATTTTTCAAGTTGATTAACAATAAATTTCCCCTTGATAGCTTTCTAATTATGATACTCAACATCAAATTCACTAAGGATCATGACCCATTTAGCCATATGTCCTATGAGATCTACTTTAGATAATAAAAACTTGAGAGGGTCTACCTTAGAGATGACAGTTATCTTGTTGTTAAGCATATAATTTTGCATCTTTTGGGAAGAAAACACCATAGCTAAACATTAATTCTCAATAGGCATATAATTGTGTTTATAATCCACCAGTGTGAAACTTAAATAATAGGCTACATGCTCTTTACCTTGTTCATCATGTTGGGCCAAAAGTGCCCCCAGTGCATGCTTAGTTACTAATATGTAATGAAGCAGTGGTTGTATAGGTGTTGGTAGTCTCAAAATTGGTAGGTTGGCCCAATATGTGTTGAGATTCACAAATGCTAATGGATAGTTTTTATCCCATTGGAATGTGACCCCTTTCTTGAAGATATGGGTAAATGGGTGACACTTATCTACTAGTTGAGAGATGAACCTATAGATTGATAGGATCTTTCCTTACAGGCATCAAAGTTGTTTAAGATTTGAAGGTGGATGTATTTTAAAAATGGACTTAACCTTAATAGGGTTGAATTTGATCCCTATTTTCAATATAATGAAACCTAATAATTTCACTGAAGTGACTCTAAAGACACACTTCTTAAGATTCAGGTGGACTTTATATTCATGAAGCCTCTCAAAGATTCTTTTTAAAACATCATGATGTCCAGAATGTGTTCATGATTTTTATAGTATGTCATCAACATAATCTTTAACAATATCATACAACATGTCATGAAAGATGATGTTCATAACATGTTGATATGTGGCTCTATCATTCTTCAATCCAAATGGCATGATTTGGTAATAGAATGTTCCCCAAAGAATGGTAAATATAGTCTTGTGTTGATCTTCTTGGGCTACCTTGATCTGATTGTATCTATAAAATCCATCCATAAGGGATAACATCTCATACCCATTAGTAGAATCAGTGATCATGTCAATGTTGGGTAGATGAAAATCATCTTTTGGGCATGTTTTGTTGATGTCTCTGAAATCTATACAAAGATGTATGCCCTATGGATTTTTACTGACTGAAACTATGTTAGATATCCATTCATAATAGTCCAATAGTCTGATGAAGCCTTGCCCAAATAATTTCTCTAATTTTAATTTTACCAAGATGGAAATCCATGTATGCATCTTTCTTAATTTTTCCTAATTGTTTTGGCATCAAGATGAACAATAAGGTGATGCACTAATAAGTGTGGGTCTAATCCTAGAATATCTTAGTATGCCCATGCAAAAATATCTCTAAAATCCATCAAAATGGATATAATATTTTCACATTATGCTTCATTAAGGGAAGCTCCAAGATAAACAATTTTGGGATCATCATATGTTCCCAAGTTCACTTCAACTATGTTCTCTACAAGAAGTGTGGATCCATCTTCAAGAATAGTAGGCAAGGTGTGATCTTGATCATCTTATTTTCCTATAGTTTCTTGATTTTCCTCCTAGAGATTTGAATAATGTGACAAATCCAAATCCACCATCTTAGGTAATGGCCAAGTAGAAAAAACCTCTAGAAACTCAAGAGGGAGATGCTAAAAAAAAATTAATTTGAAGAGATGCATTTACTGGCTATGGATTTGGGACTTAATGGACCTTATACATCTTGAGGGGATGAGCAAACTTTCCCATCTGAGAGTACCTAAAATAGGTTTTCACTCAAGGGCTTGTCTTTATCTTTACTTTTTCCCTAATCAACGAGCACCTTAAAGATATTTTCACCCAAAGATCTTGATGTTTTATCTTTATTATGACCAAGAAACTTTGCCTATTATCCAATGTAGGCATAAGGATCCAATGAAAAATCAAAGGCTTATTTGTGATTGCTAATGGGTAATCCATCTCGTAGGCCCATGTATTCTAAAATTGATTTTTCATTTTGAAACTCATCAAGGCATATAACCAAATTTTACTAGTCCCAATAAATGATTTCAGGATGGCAAAGGCATAGGGAAAAATGAGTTTATACTTTAGTAAGAGAATATCCAATAGTGTAATGGGCTCTTTCCTTAAGACAATAACCTCTAATGGGATAAACAAGTGTTATGGTCATAATAGTGTTTTGGTCATAAATCTAAGTCAATGAGCTTGTTGAAAAGGCTATAATGGGATTCTACATTAATACCAAGAGTCTCGTTGCCATTAAATTAAAAATAATCACTATCAAAAGTGTTGAGGTCACCCCCAGGTGGTAAAAATCCAAGACCATGATTAAGATTAGGTACTCTAGATGATAAAGGTTCCAATATTCCTTGGGCTCATGGGATAAGGCCACTTCCTCTATAATCAAGATGATCCATGATCCAATTAAGGATTAGATATTTTGGATTCTGAAATCAATCAACAAGGTCTTCAAAATACAACCAACCTCATTCTATGAAAGCCTCTCAATCTTTCTTTGTCAAAATAGTAAGTACAAGTACCATAAGTGGTTTATGTTTTTCTTTCTTCAATTGCTAGATCAAGGTAGGTCTATTTGGGATCTTAGATGGTTTGGGTTTACCAAATGTTTATGGAGACTTTGGAAATATTTCAACATGGAGGACATCCTTTATACGGTATGTGAAAATGCCCACATTTTTAATAATAGCCTATTTTACAAGAGTTGCAAGAAATAGATCAGCCAAAGTGGATGCAAGGTCACCAGGGTTGATATAATTGGATGAAGGTGGATGTGAAACTATCTCCTTAATCATATTTGTGATAAATTTTAAACTAGGATAATAGCTATAATTATGATACTCAACCTCAAGATGTTTGCAATAATGATAAGGTTGTTGATGGGTAGGAACAATAAACTTGATCCCATCATAGGGAAACTTAAGGCACTAGTACAAGGTAGATGGAATGACCTGTACTTTATGGATCCAACAATGACCAATAAATATGTTATAAGGAAGTTCAATATCCATAATATGAAGTAATGTGTGGTGATAAATAGACCCAACAATGATTGGTTGCTAGAAGTACTAGAATACTCCCTCTCAGCATTGTCGTAAGCCTCTATTATGATCATCTCTGGCTGGATATACTTCACAGTGTATCCCAATCTATGTACCAATTGGAGGTACACTATGTTCAGCCCCAAAAAATTGTTCATAAGAACCCTATAATATTATGGTTTTCAATAATTACCTCAATATATAATGGGTTGTTATGGCTCAGACCTAAGGTGGACATGTATTTTTGATTAAATGTGAGTTGATGAAATAAATATAAATGTCCAACTATTGTTTGGACTATTTTAGATTTATATCTTTATGAATAGTTGATTCTTGTAAAAGGTTATTCAAAATAGTTATATGGAATTTTGATGTATACAAAAGATCCAAAATGGAAATCTGTATAGGGGTTTTGCTTAGTTGGTCTAATAGACTATATGCTTTCTCAACATTGGGATGAGATGGCTTGGCCTTGGCTAGCATAGTATTATGATTTAGAACTAAATGATTAATATTCACTTTGGTTTCTATAGAAGAAGAGGGAAACATGACCTAGAGAGTAACTTGTGAGTGTCTAGTTGTGACTATGCAATGTAGAGGTGGCAAGGAGCTAGTATAATCAAAAGATGAAGACAAAGGGCCTTGAATGGTGACTCATGAGCATCTATTTGTATTTCTAAAATTTAAATTCAATGAGGAGCCATTATAATTAAAATAAAGGTGTTGTATAGAAATAGTAACCCATGTAAATGGAGTCACAATAGAATTGCATGAATGTGATGTGGTATTACTATAAGGAGAGGGTATTGGCCCTATAATAATGGGTCCTGTACTACAAGGAGCATGAGACAATTCATGGGATTTGATAGTTAGAATGGTAATATGGGTTATGGAAATGCATCCCATGGTGTTGTTATAGTTGTAAGGCATATTTTTGTAACCCAAGTTATTAGCATGGGTATTATAATCCTAATTATGATCATGTTAATTATAATTTTGACCCTAATTTTGGTTTTGATCCTACCTTTAATTCTATCCTTAATTCTATTGGTTTTTTCTTGGTGGTGATCAAATATGTTGATGAAATAGATCTTGGTAGATTTCAATATCCTAATTAGTGCCTTATGAGGCCAATTTGATTTCAACTTTACCACTCTCAATTAGATTTTCAATAAGGTGCCATAATTAGATGTAAAGATATGCACAATATACAACAACATGATAAAAATTATACCATTCATTCTCTTTGTACCAATCTAGTTTTAGATGATCTTGAGAAAATGGCTTTTGTATTAGCTATATTATTAGGCTAGCTACTACAAGATTTTGAAACACTATCTCAACAGGTTCTCCCAATTCACTAAAGACTCCATATCAATTTTAAAATGTCCTCCTTGGAGGTTATCTTTGAAAATTAGGTGGAGGATTAGGTGGAGCTAATTATAAATTTAGGACCAGTAGGGCTTGTACCATTTTTATGTGTCTTGTTTTAGTCACACCATTTCTAACCATGTTCTTATTCTTGTTAAAGCCCTTAAGATTTTCTTACACAATTGTTTGATTAGAATATGGGGTCTTATTTGACATTTTAACCCTCACAAAAATCTTAATAAGGCCCTTTTAAAATAAGATCCTTCTTAATCTACACACCCTTGTCTATTATTTATTTAAAAGTGTTTTCACAAGCAAGCCATAGATTATGCACCACCTTAGGGTGTAGGCTTTGTGTAAATATGTCTACCATATATATGTCTAAAAAATTATGTTGAAAGTGGCATGTTAATTCTTTCCATCTCTCTAGATATGCATCAAAGCTTTCTCCATTTTGTTGTTTGGATTTACACAAGTCAATAATAGTTAATTCATGTTCGATGTTGTATGAGAAATGGTTGATGGTCTTTTTAGATAGGTCATTCCAATATGTAACCAATCCCTTGGGTAACTTGAGTAGCCAATCTAAATCTTATCCTACTAAACTTCATAGAAATAATCAAAGTAAGAACATGCTACTATAAGTTACCTCTTGGCATAATATGAAAAATGCTTAGATGTGCTCATGTGGGTCACCTTTTTATTTATATTTATCAAATTTGGGTGCCTCAAAATGAGGTGCAAAAAGGCCTTAGAGAATAGATAAATAAAATGGATATGGACATATATCATCGAATTCATACTTTTTGATGATGTTTCCAGTCTCCAAACGTGACACAATCTCTTTCATAGAGTTCTACTATTACATGTTTGGTGCATTTATAGGTGGAAAATAATTATTTCAAGGTGGAATATGCCCCTGTTACTATTATTGGGGTGTTATGTGCCCATGTTATTTTTTTTGGGTGGTATGTGCCCCCATTTTTGCATGGATTTTGTAGGTATGCACACCCTATGATCCTCAACTTAGTTTTGGTTCACTCCTTGAGACAATTAGATAAGTGATCGATTCCTAGAAATATGTTATCTTTAATTAACCATGTATCATTGATTTTTGTGACTTTTTTATCTATTCACCATTGTACATGTTGGTTGAGATGAGCTAGCCAAATTTGTTTGTATGATTTCTTTAATGCATACCAAATTTTTGTGTCTTTAACTTTGCAAAGGAATAATAGGTTATTGGTGATTGAAAAATGTGTGCTTTATGTCTTTTGGAGCATGTTGTGGAACCTCTTGGGATTTGGGTTGTTCTATTGAGACATCTTGATCTATCATTATTATGTTCTCAAATAAATTTTGTGTTATTTCAACCACAATTCCCTACTCCTTTGAATCATTATTATGGATTGACCTAGCTACTAAAGAGGCTATCAAATATATGATAATTTAGTCTGCATATCACTAACTTATCTTCTTAATCTTGTTAAGAAGATCTTGATCATTTGGTTTTGACTTTATAAGTATTTCCTTACCTTTGCTAGAAGAAGGGATGTTTATTTGCACAATGTTTGCAAAAACTTGTTCTTGATGTTTTTCACCTTCTCTAACTAAGGCATGTAATTTTTCCATGGGAAAATCTAAGGGTAGTTTAGCACCAAATTCTATCAATTGTAGAAGGTTTCATATTTGTCCTCTTGGGATTGATATTTTACATAGTCTTCCTTAGATCCCATTATTATTGGAATGTCCCCAAAGACCACTAAATTATCTTAACCATCATAATAATGCTCTTCCTCATAGATAGGGTTATGAGGGACCCCACTGCGAGTGTAAATTTGAGTCATGTCTTAAAAAGGTTGCTCCCTATGTTTGACTATATTTGGAAATGTTTTTCAAATGTTTGAATAAGGTATGAATTTTGATCTTTTCTAAACAAGCATTTAGGTACCTAAGTGACTATAATAGGGAGGGTGGTGTACTACCACACACAATTAGAATAATGATGTTCATAAATTTAACCAACCTTGGGTAAAATTGAAACCATATGAATTGGAAGAGGGTATGATAACTCAAAAATCCTAGAGTATCACTAGTACACTAAAATGTAGACTTTTGAGATATGTCAATACCGTAAAAACTATTTCAAATTCAACAAATTGTTACTAGGAAACTAGAAGAAATCCCTTCGAATTAGGAAGGAGATAATATAGACCAAGAAACTCAAGATGTGGAAACATGTAAGAATTCCTAAGTATAAAACTAGAACCAAATGGGCAGCACAATGCCACCATATAGTAATAGGAATGGTAGTATAAAATATGTTATATAACTTGGAGTGTGAGTGATACACTTGATGACCCAAGTTCACAATGGTGAACCCAATTAACACATCAACCTTATGAACTTAGAAAGGTTCAATTTTGAATTTGAACTATCAATGGAAGATTTAAAGATAACTGGGAATTGGTTTGGACTCAAGTGGGCAACATAACTATGCCAATTAGATGATATGACACAATTTTTAAGATGACAAATTTGAATAAGGAAAAGATTGATTTTCATTTAGACAACATAATGCCTCCTTGTTCAAGAAATTGGTGGATAATGTTTTTTGGTTATGACATTTATTTATAAGCAATTTTTGACTCTAATCAAGTACCAAGTAATCTAAGACCAAAATACAAATATAACTAAGTAATCATCCAAAACCCTAAACTGACCAGGTTTGCTTTGTATTATTGAAGCTCATATATATATGTACACTTGAAAGGAAATTAAGTGTTCATCCAAAACAAAGGTGCATTATATAGTAGGGTATTTACACCCTCCCTCTTCCAAGTGAAAATATGATGGCATAGACCTTTGGATGCACCCTACATTAACAATAATCCATGGCAAGTGGAGATTTTTATAACTTACAATTGATGACCATCTAGATGGTCCCAACTGTGGCTAACACAAGGGATGCAACTCATCAATTGGATCCACGTCAAATATATTTTTTTGAAAAGGTTTAATCCTTTTCAAAACCACTACATCCATCAATTTCCCAGTATATTATGATGTCTTGAATGATCATACATTCTAGTCTAGCTTACCACTAACGAAGATGGTTTAACCACTAAAACCACCATCATAACACGGTGATCCCAATTTGTATACGCCCCTAGAGAGGGGTTGAAGATAATGCTAGGGCATGAATCCTTAGGTGAAAACTTCCTTATAGAACTCATGGGAGTTAATGACATCCCCCTCACAAGCCAAAATACATAAAATAGAATCTAAGTAAAAAGGCTTTAGGCTTTTTTTTAGATCAACCAAACCTTGAAAGTTTTATGGAGAGCCTAGATAAATTCCTTTTTATGCCTTGGAAAAAGGCACAAATGCAATGAAAGAGCACTTTTGATCACCCAAGTTCCTTATAGGGGATGGTGGGAGAGCATACATGCATAATTATTTTTGCTCAAATAATCTAACAAAGAAAGTCATAGATGACTTATACAAAAACAAAACTCTTTTGAAAAGATTATAAGTTTGAAGTGATTTTTGTTTTAAGCACCAAATTGAAGTGTTTGGTTATGTTTTTTGGCCCCTTGGCCCTAGTTTGTAAATTTTTTGAAAAACACCCACTTAAACAATCAAATAAACCATCTAATTCCTTTCAAACACCAAAGGGAAGGTTCCTAATTATTTTTAAACACCAAAAAAAGGTTAAAACCCTTAGTTATGCTCAAATTATCACTTATCCATGAAATTCATACATAAAATGTAAGATAATCTTGTTTAGGTTTTAAACACTTTTTCTTTTGAAAGAAGCAAACGTAGATTTTTTGTTCTCAGGTCTATGTTTTTTTTGAAAACATAGAGACCAATGCCGGTCGCTGTTGACAAATGTTGATTCCTATAAGACCATCACCAATATTAACCCAACTATTATTGATCTAAAATGATTGATAATAGTCACCTATGAACCTAAAGGTAAAAAAATTATGCTTGAAAATATTTGTTAGCTCACTTGTTAGAATAAAAACTCTAAAATAAAAACTTTTGGATCAATAAATGTTCATATCATGGACTTATAAAACATAATTTGTTATAAAAAAATTTTAATAAAGCTCTAAAATTGAAAATTTTAACCATATTTTCCCCTGCTACCCAAATGAACATGATTAGCTCTAGCTGACGCTGATCACTCAGAACCATCACTAGTCACTATGTGTACACAAAAAATATTAGGTACATGGGGAAAAGAGCATAAAAATTGTTTTTAAATGACTTTTTAATGACTTTAATGGATATCTAAGATTTTCAAGATGTCTTCCTTGATTGAATAGATGTTATCATCCCATCGAGCATGCCAAAATGTAGTGCTGGATTACAAACAAGATTATTTTAAAAATTAGTCATGAAAAACACAAAAAGAATACATAAAAACTAAAAATCTAATCCAACCTATTCTATGGAGTTTACAAATGATAATAAAGAAAAATTTAAATAAAGCAAATATTTATTACCTTCCCAAATGACTCCACCATCCAAAAGCAGCTCAAAGCATGTTTTTCCCCTTGATCTAGTGTTCTTGTATTTATCAACAATGGATACCAAGATCCTCCATCATCTCAAGATCACTATGCACAATATAGGTTCAAGATAAGAAATCAAATAAAGCTATCCTATTACAAATAAGACACAATAATCAACATAGAGAAAGATTGTGGAGATAATACTTCATTATAAGTTTACACAATTTAAGATTTAAAATGATGTTATATGCCCCTCTATTTATATATTTTTAAAATGGTTTAGGATCAACCATAACCATCCATATCAATATTGAGATGTGTGGCTATGAATTAATTAAATATTTTTAATTCAAACCATAAATATCCTCATAATTTTTTTAGAGGAAGAAGCATTAATTAGGCATGGGTACCCATAAATTTGGTATTCGTTAAATTTATGGATTATGGATGCCACCCCATTGATCATGTAATTAGGCAATGAAAATATTTAGAATCAATTTATAATAAATAAATATTCATTTTCTCCATGTAATTCTTACTTAAGCTCGTAATTTAGTTTAATTTTGCCTAAGTAAGATTAATTAATTTTAATTCAATTATTTGGAAAATAGTGCACAATAAATCAAAATGATCAAAAATTCATATTACTAGGTCATAATTTGACTCAAGAATAATTTGAAGGTGATGTTAGATGTGTATGAACCGTGATCCCATTTAGTATGTTGTTGATAAAACATAACACAAACATGTGACATGTGCATATGAATTAGAAGAAAATAGTGATCTAGAGCACCAAAATATGAAATTGTCATTCTAGCTCAAAATGATTTGAGAAAATTAATGAATCACATAAAATTCATTGCCCCATTTAGGGATACATTATCCTAAATAATCACTTGTATACAAAAATATCAAACCATTTAGCATGTTTAATTTATTTTAGCTTAAATTGGTCATTTGAGTGAAATTCGAGTAAGATTGACAACATTTAACATAAATGGTTTTAGGAATTGGATGTCTACACTCAATAACCCACTTTTTTTAGAGTTTCCAACATACCATACTCTGAGGAGGGATCAAGCCCAAAGTAGTTCTCCCACATAAGTTCTTGGTGTGAGTGCAAGTGAATGCTCATATGAGTGTCAACTTGAGTGATTTGAATGCAGATTGAGACTATAAATATATCTATTATTGGATTGGGATGGTTTTAAATGACTATATGAATAATTAGGGTAGAATAATAATTAATAACCTTGATTATGCACAACTTTTCATAAGCTTATTTGTGTAATTTGCATCTAATTTCCATCTAGTGGATAAAGGGATAAAATACATGTGTGTGTGTGTGTGTGTGTGTGTGTGTGTGTGTGTGTGTGTGTGTGTGTGTGTGTGTGTGTACATACATATATACATATATACATACATATATACATATATACATATATATATATATGTATATATGTATGTATATATAATGTATGTATATATGTATGTATATATGTATGTACATATGTATATATGTATGTATATATGTATATATGTATGTATATATATATGTGTGTGTGTGTGTGTGTAAATATATATATACATACATATATGCATATATACATATATATACATATATATATATATATATATATATATATATATGTATGTATGTATGTATGTATATATGCATATATATATATATATATATATATATATATATACATATATACATACATACATATATATTGATATGGTTCTTATGCGGGGTTTTAAATAGGTCTAGTCTTACCCTAGTTGTCTTAATAATTAAAAATATATCCATTTGGGTTTATAATAGGCAATGGACATCAGTGCTCAAAGTGGGACACTAGCATGAGACACTAGTGTCCAAATTACATCACTAGTGTCTAGGTGGTAAAACCTAAGGAAATAGGGGTCTGGATACCTATGGAAGGGCTTGAGACTAATTTTGAGATGTCTACTGATGTGTAAAGTCCCACATAAACGTTGGATAGGTGTCAAAATAGGTATTAAGATAGGTCTAGGGATAAGTTAGGGATGGGTGATCTTAAGTAGCAACTTTTACACTCAAGTGACATTTTATATGACTATATTTAAACTCCATTTACTATATAAATGTAACAAAATGAAATGACTTGGATAAAGGACAAAGAATCATACCTAGAATTACCTATAATGTTAAGCCTATGAATCTAGGTATGAGTATGAGAAGTGTGTTCCATTGCGTATCTTGAAAATGAAACATGGATGAATCAACCCTCACTTAATATATATGTATGTATGTATATATGTATATATGTATCTATATGTGTGTTTGTGTGTGTGTGTGTGTGTGTGTGTGTGTGTGTGTGTGTATATATATATATACATATATACATATATACATACATATTGATATGGTTCTTATGCGGGGTTTTAAATAGGTCTAGTCTTACCCTAGTTGTCTTAATAATTAAAAATATATCCATTGGGGTTTATATTAGGCAATGGACATTAGTGCTCAAAGTGGGACACTAGCATGAGACACTAGTGTCCAAATTACATCACTAGTGTCTAGGTGGTAAAACCTAAGGAAATAGGGGTATGGATACCTATGGAAGGGCTTGAGACTAATTTTGAGATGTCTACTAATGTGTAAAGTCCCACATAAAAGTTGGATAGGTGTCAAAATAGGTATTAAGATAGGTCTAGGGATAAGCTAGGGATGGGTGGTCTTAAGTAGCAACTTTTACACTCAAGTGACATTTTATATGACTATATGTAAACTCCCTTTACTATATAAATGTAACAAAATGAAATGAATAGGATAAAGGACAAAGAATCATACCTAGAATTACCTATAATGTTAACCCTATGAATCTAGGTATGAGTATGAGAAGTGTGTTCCATTGCGTATCTTGAAAATGAAACATGGATGAATCAACCCTCACTTAATAGATATCAAAATTAAAGATAAAAATAAGTAAAGAGATAAGATAAAGATGAAAGGAATGAATACACCTCACTAGGTGCATGAACCAATGTAAAAACCTAGAGGCATCATGTGTGTGTAGATAGTGATCAAACAGTGAAGATCTTGGATTGAGATGATGGTTTGCTCTATCCTCATATGTGAGTGGATTAATAACTCAATCTAGTTTTCACTCCATCATTGCCCACCCCTATTCGGTGGATCATATATTATGAATAATTTGGATTAGAATAATATCTTTTCTAACCCTCCTATATAGGTGGCTCAAGAAATCAAAATAGGCCATGACTCCATCATTATCTACCCATGTGTAGTATATGAATTTGTAACTAAAATTATGCAATGTAACTATAACTATGTAGGATGTCCTTAGGACCATTTTGAAAATCTAAAGTTAAAAATGGCCAAGGTGATACTTAGGTACTCAAGACTATAGCTCAAAGACTACACAAAAATGCTAATCATTATAGATGGAATAAGGCATAAATATGATGTGATACCTAGTGCAAATGGTTTATTAAGTATAACACGTAAATAATGACATGGATTTTTCCTTTATATCAAAGATAAGTTGGTTTGAAAGTGATCACGTGGAAATAATGTGCCATGCACATCACTTAATACTGATATCTATACATATGGATTATCGATTGAGTTGTAGCAATTTTTCTCTATGAATCTAAAACTAAAGTGGGAGTGATCATCTTTTTCATGATGCCCCCAACTTGAGTAAACTTCATATTATTCTTTTGTAAAACTAAGCATAAACTTATCAATTTTTTAATCTATGAATGAAATGTATAAATATGGGTACTAACTACTATGCCATTCTATTAAATCTAGATTTTAACTATTTATGGGCTATTGTATATTAGCATTGTACCTTGGATAGTATCACTAGGGTTCTAGTATCCTACTTTCAGCATTAATGTCCTATGTTTTCTATGCAAACTAAAATTGATCTATGTCTGACTATTTTTTTATGTGCTTTCCTAATTTTATGCTTTGTATTCTATGTTTGTGAATTGAAATCTATTTTTTGAGTGCATTTGGATGGTATGACCTCTATGACAAACCCTTGTGAATTCCCCCTCTTTTGAGGGTATTTTTTATACTTATGGAATAACTGTTCTCAAATGAAAAAATCTTCATGATGTATGTTAGGCTAAAAGCATATGATATATGTGTAGTTAACCAATATAATGTATATAGATGACATTGGAATGTAAAATAATCTAAGCATGAGTTAATAATGTATATGTATGTTAGATATACAATTCATAAGGTTATCAATATAGATATAAAAATGTAAACATGTGTATGAACTACATAATCTGAGAATAATCTTTGTAAACTACCTAGGGGATGGGGCATGATGTCCATCAAGGTTCCCAAGGAGGAATGGGAAATGTATGAGGGCACTCATGGAATTTAAAACTAGGTGTAAAAGTAACAAGAAATAAAGCGTCATGGTAATGGCACATAAAATCATACATATAAACACATGAGGAACAAAAAATAGGCCAAGGGGCCATAATATAAGGGACATTGTCACATGTCATGAGGTTTGAAAAATTAATACATACAAGGACATGTTTAAATGTCCACATATGTAAATATAAAATAAGTTAGATTAGATCCACATGGAAAGACATGTTCAAATTCCCACATACACAATCAAGAAGGCATACATAAGGACATGGGAACATGCCCAAAACATACACATAATGAAAGGAAGTGGCGTAGAGCCATAAAATAATGACATATTTAAATGACCTCTAATACATGTAGAAGTAAAAAAGACACAATCGAGTATAACTTAGGAAAGCTATAAATGAAAGTACGCATGAACATGGGATAAAAAATTATATAAGATCAAAGATGTACACAAACTAAGTCTATAATAGTAGTAGTCAGAAAACAATTTGAATAGTATGAAATGATATAACTTGGTAAAGCAGAAGATGTGTATAGGATATTCCCAATGGAAGCATATATCAATGTTTAATCTGTGTATGTACCCCTAGTGGGTAGATAGTATAAAATCTTGATTTGTGTGATGGAACCAAGTCTTGTAATAATCTATGAACATTGAACAAGAAAAAATGAAGCATGTATGTATGATACCAACTGATTATGTAAACATGGATATGCAAATAATATAAAATTTATATTTGTGAGAAATATTTGAATGTTTTTCTATGTTGAACATATTATATTATTTTGTTATTTTCTAAGTATATAATCTATGTAAAATAAATCATGAAAATGAAACTATATAGAAGGAGCAAGGTAAGAGGAGATATATTACTAATTGATGAGTCTCATAAGAGACTCAAAATCAATGTTGTATCAAATAGAGGGATATTGATCATCCCTATTGTGAAATGAGGAATATAATATCTAATAATCATATACACTAAGTGATCTATAGCTAAAATTGACTATGGAATAGGGATATGAATCTAATAAGCTAACTAGACTGGCCTATGAACTATGGTACTCTAAATATATGAAGCTTACTGAACTAGCCTATAAACTATAGGGATCATAAGGATTCATTTAGAATAAGAAACTATAACTAGATTGGGTGCTCTATGTTGTAACACTAATCTATGTGGTGGTGGAGAGAGAGGCCCTATAGAATCTACAACATGTCTCTGATGTAGGGGTATCTCTAATAAAGGTGTATGTTGGAGAGTATGCATATATGGTACTAATGTATGAGTAGACCTCACCTACACTAGTGGCTCAAATGATATATAATGTTTTATAATAGACTTTATGTTCTGAATAGAACTGGTGTGTATTAGATAACTAATTATGGAATAGGTAAAGGATACTCATATGGAAGGCCCTCAACTGTAACCACCTAATTATAATGTATATATTTGAGACACTTGTGTATGGAGGATGGGATAGACTAAATCTTCTATATCCAAGGCCTACCCAATAACATGTCAAATGTGACTTCACTATTTATTACTATGATATTAATGGCCATGTGTGCTATCCCAACCTATAATGGTAGTATTATTTCCCTAATGGATCTATGAACATGGCCACTAAAATCACAAATAATTGTATCTATTTGAGAAATGTCCTAATGTGAATAAACCATTTGGTGTAAAAGTGTATGGTATAAATGTTGACACTTGACCCATTGTCAACCATGAGACTCTAAATGGATGATGATCAAAGTAGGCTCTTACAAAGAGTGCATAAAAATCTATGTCATCCTCAACTATATCCTACTCTAAAAAAGTGACGAGAGGTCTATTTGGCATTTTAGTATGATACACCCCAATGATATTATTTAGATCATGTGTGTCCATCATTTTATTTTGATAGGATGTTGATGGTGGTTTTGCCTAATAAGTATGGTGAACACCTAAAGTTCCTAATGTCTTTAGTTTTATGTTTTGGAAACAAATCTACAAATATTTTTAATAATTTTGCTTCCATTTTTGTGGTTTATAAGGATCTATAGGAGTGCCAAGATCAATGATATTATCTTCTATCAAAATCTTGTATCTTATGTCTCAATATAATGCATCTACTTGTAGCATGGTCTGGTACCATGTGATAGTCACATAATGCATTGTAATCATAGTTCCTTGGAAGAGGACTATTCATATCAACCTATTTGATGGGAGGGAGAGATATAACATTCCATTATAAGAGATGTTGTAAAACCTATGTTGGAGACTAAGGAAGAGTCATGAAAATTATCCTTGGAGGACTTGATAAGACCAATTAAGGAGGTGGCTCTCAAGTTTCATTAATTATCATTTTTGAATCATTCTTGTTCTCATTGTCCTTTAATTTGTATGGTCCTTATTGAAACTCTTAGTAGTTGAATCATATAAGGTTATGTACTTTAGTTTTCCCATAGATATAATCTTGACTTCTCATTCCTTAATTGTATGAAAAATATCTGTGAGTGATGGAAACTTATTGAATAGGATAGGTTTGTTCAATGTTGGTAATAGAGTCTACTTGAATATGTATTAAAGTTATCTATTTTCCATGGGGTTAGTCATCTTTGCTAATATATTTGTATATTATAGGACATATTTAGTTATTGGCTCATTAGACATTTTTTTGCATTGTGCCACTTGAGTATAAAAAACCTTATCATGGATGTTGATTAAAATGTGTGATAAAAATTTATCTACTAGTGGATTGAATGTTGTGATAGACTGATTAGGAGTATCATAAAACCATTGTATTATTAGGAGTATCATAAAACCTTGTAGTGAATAAACCTTTAAACTTCAAAGGAAAACTTAGTATGTATCCAATCATTAGACACATAGCCCAAAAATGTTGTATGTAAATATCATAGATGGTAATAGGGGTCACAAAACGTAATTTTAGGCTCCACAAATCCATATGGAAAAGGATTTTCCTCTATGTGTTGTGCCAAAGGTATATGTAAAATAACACAAGTATCCAAGTCATGATATGGCCTAATAACACCCTATTAAATATGTATCACCTTGTCCTATAGACCATAAATCTCATGCAAATGGTATTATATATATCAAGAGTAAGAACTAGCCATAGGAGGTGTTTCCATTTTTGAATATTACCGAGCTAAAATAGGTTTTTGTACATTCTAAGTTGCCCCTAAAGTAGGTGTAACAATATTGTTGTTTAGGGGAGTAGAATATTTCCCATTATTGGATTTATTTTTTATTTCAATTATGACTTTTATAATCTATGTATGATCATGGGGCTATTCCTAAAGTCTATTTTGGAAAAAAAATTAAAATCTCATCTTTATTGATTATAATATTTTCATTATTAAGTGGGGGGAGTGTGTCCCAATTCCCATCTTATGTATCATTTTGATATTGATTGTATTTAACATATTCAGATGCATTGTCATGAAATTCCACATAATCAAGGTGTAAAGGATTAATTAAGGGTTTTTTAACTTGTCCTTGGTCCATGGTATAAGCTTAAAGGGAAGGAATATGAGTATGCCCAATAGGATTTCCACTAATCTTAGTAATTATTATTAAAGTAAATGATATATATTTTTGAAATGGCATATAACAAATAAAATGAAATAGTGATACTAAAATAGATTATATAAAATATAGAAAAGCCTAACATAACCAAGGTAAATAGGAAAAATAAGGGTACAAACCCTGATAGCATATAGTATTAGGGTTTGTGTAATATTTGAAGTAATTAAGGTTCAACAAATTATTTAACTTTGTAACATTTATGGAGAGTAATCCATAGTTTTTTAAAGGGTCTGAGTACAATATATCATGCTAAAAACATGTGATAAATACAACCAATAATTTGTGTAAGAATGGACCTAATCTGATATCTCTAAAATAGGAATGAATGACACAAATAAGTACTTAGTTAGAAACTAACTGAGATAGATGATCTAAAGGATAAAACCTAGTGTGGAAGTATATCTGAGTATTGAAAATATGTTCTATGTGTCATAAACCATCTTGGATAATAACATTATACCTTAGATAGTAGTATTTTAGAACTAGTGTCTTACTTTAAGCACTAGTGTCTTTTGTGAAGGACCTATTTGATATTTTGGGTTCACCTCTGAATGAGTTTATCCTACCTATGCCTATGCATATGAGCTTTGATTCAATGTATATGCATTATTTTGAGCTTATTTTGGAGAAAACACTAGAATTTTATGTTTTTAGGGTATTTGAGTGTCACAATGATAAAAAGTGTGATTTTAGTTGAGTAGGTTGTGCATACTCAATAGCCTATTATGTTGAGATGTTTTTAAATATAAATACTTCAAAGAGGTAACAAGCTTGATGTTTATATCCCACCTACATGATTAGTGAAATTACAAGTGAATCTACACATGAGTGTCAACCTAAGTGCTTTGAATGAGGCTTCTGTCTAGAAATATATATATTTTGGGCACAGGATGGTTGTCTATGATTGTATGTAGAAGATAGAATAGGGATCAATAACCTTGATTCTGGACAATTTATTCTAAGCTTATTTGTGTAACTTTCATTTTATTTGTGTCTCATGGATAAAGGACTAAAATACATGTCTATATATGGATCTGGTACTTATGTGAGGTTTTAAATACATCTAGGCCGACCCTATGTGTCTTATGAATTGAAAATATATCTATTGGATTTGAAATTATGCAAGGTACATTCATACTAAAAGTGGGACATTAACATGTGTTCAAATTACAATGCTAGTATTCAGGTGGCATAACTTAAGGAACTAAGGGCCTTGATCCCTAAAGAAGGGTCTAGGACTAATTTGAGATGTTTAGGGATGTGTAAATACCCTCACAAAATATGGAGAAGTGTTTGAGGAGATCTTAATATAGTTCTAGGGCTAAGCTAGGGATGAGTGGCATTAAGTAACACTCATTTCACTTAAGTGACATTTTATATGACTAAAGGTTGTCAAACATTTTGAAGATAATGAATCTTGTGAAAATATCCTATGACACTATATTTCTTCTAGATCTCCCTATGGAAATTTTAGTTGTAAAAACATTGGTTTCCATAATTTATGATTACTCTTAGCCCTATTAAAATTGAGGGATATTTTATTGCTAAAAATATTTGTAAATATTTTGAATCTATTAAAACCTATTTTAAATAGGTTATATATGGATTTCATAGTGTTATTTTCTTCTACAACCGTAACCTTTGGTGGTATAATATTATGAAAAATAATAATCTCCTTCTAAAATAGCTTCTATTATGAAATATTTTAGATTCTTCAAGAAAGGAATTTAGAAGTTTTGAAGGTTTAGTCTTAACCCATGATTATATTCCTAGGCCTAGGCTAAAATCTAAATTAAATTTGAAAAAATTATACTTACCTACCATTATTTGTATTCAAGGGTTAATGTTAGATGCTATGCTTCACAAATTGGTTTTGTAATTTCCACATGCTTGGTGGAAATATTAGAGACGGAAATGTGATACTCATTTTAATAACCAATCTCAAGGGATCTTGTATTAAATCATGAGCTATTTCTCTCTAGATATAGGTAATAATAGGTGTTGAAAACCTAATTACTATCCTAAGACATGGATTTCTCAAATAAATAAAATATGGATTGTTAATCTTGAATATAAGCTTGCTCTTTTTCTCTAGTGTCTAGTGTATCAAGGCCTCCCTCTTAGAGAGAATATTTTCCATCATGGAATTGCTCAACCCAAGTCTCCAACCTACTCTAGACTAGATTCCTTCAAGCATATCATTTATACATGTCACAAAGATCAATATTCTTGGTAATGGATACACATTAGTTTTCAACCCCTCCATCATGAGCCTTTCTTATGAAGTTTGGCCTTCTTTGGGGATTTTACAAATCGGTTAGCATATAGAGATTTTTTATTGATTTTTTCCAGAGTTTTTATTTTATTTTAATTATGAAAATATATAAACTTTACTTTATTTAATAATTATTAAACATCTTGTAATTTTAACATTAACAACAAGGTGTATGTGATAGCTTCAAATTTTATGTAGATTCAAACCTAGGTTGAGAAGGTGCCCATAGAACTCAAGATTCACAATATTTTATTGACCACTGTGGGAGTGTTATTTTTGATAAGTAGAGACCCCATAGATTATCTACTAGAAAAATATCCATAAATCATGTACAAATGACGCAAATTCTATTTGTATAATTAAAGTCATTTATCCATCCCTCCTCATCAATGGGAGTGGGTTGGAGTCTACCTCTTCCTTACGGGAAATACACCACTGGTCCATCTCAGTGGGGTTCATTAAACTTATTTGTAGTGAGGCATATCCTTCTCTTGAGTGGGGCATTACTATATAATCCACTCCTCCAAATCATAAGGATTGTTTGGTTGATCCTAATATGCCCTTGATTGAGCCTTTTACTCAGAGTGCTCAACCACCTATGAAAGATCATCCACATCCTCCTTCTGGTGTGATGAAGCATTCTTAGTTGATTGTTATTTATTATGTATTTATTTGGTTTTTATTTTACATTCCATGATTTGTTGGTGTTTCTTTATTTTTAGTTGTATTTGTTCCTTTAGAGGAGAGTCTGATCGGTGAATTCCAACTAGATGCTTTACTTTATAAGCTCCTTTAGATTATTATTTTTTTAATAATAGTTTTACTAAATCCTTCCAATAGTAAAAAATATTCACCAAACACAAGAATTTAAACATAGAAACAAAATTATATAAACTAAATCCATCTAAAATGAATTATTATTGTTATATAATTAAGGTTCTTCCTTAAAAATTATAGTAGGTGTTTTCAAAACAATGATGAAAAATCTCTTTTTGGATGTAGATAAAAAGGAAAATACTTTTCTCATTAAATATTAATTACAAGAATTTAAGTCATCAAGTGCTATTTGTGAAATGTGTAAAATATATATTAGGTCACCTTCTTTGGTTCCTAATAGCATTCTCTCATTATAATATGTATTTATAAAATAAGATTAAAGGAATACTGTCTAAGATATAGACACTAAAATATTGTATTAGACACATGGAAATGTTAGTTTTGACTCATCCTTACCTCACATGACTTCTATGTACACACATGAATCTGGAACACTATTCTTTCCTATCTTTTTGCCTTCTACAAGCCTACCCTTCCTAATTTTCCAATAATAACCTATAGGAATCCACTCGTATATGTCTAACTTTCTTCATGTCATAATCAAACCTTATCTTGAACATAATATCATCATTCATGTCGTTATATATGCATCGATTAATACTTAGATGGATTCAAATTTATTAAACCTTCCAAATCCACTAGACTTATCCGCACACCAAGAAATCATTTTCCAAAGTCAAATTATATTTATAGGTTGGCATGTATGTTTTACATGTTTATGGCTTGAGGAACTACCTAGAGTTTTCCCATTTTATATGAAATAGGTCTAAGGCTATTCACTATCTAGCATCTATCAATAAATTACTAAGAAGGACTATTTTATCACTTTCACACTGATAGGTACTAGTCTAAATCTAAAAATTTAAAAATCATATAGACTAAGTAGGCCCTATCTATGTTTGATGCACTTAATCCATGTCATTGTTTCCACTATTAAATGTAGAAATATATAGGATATCTTACATTCATAAAAATAGAACCATTGCACACATACACTTAAATGTAAGAACTAAATGTGGTTCTATTTCCCCCCTCTAAATATTTGATACATAGGGAACACTTATCCATTCATTATGGAGTGATTGGGGTCAACTTAACCCATCAATATTTCCGATATTAAAAGGTTATATTGGTATCCAATGTGGCACTAGGGTTTCAAAATGAAGGAGACAATATTTTAGATTTTATGCACATAAAGAGCCCCTAATATCAAATAATAAGATGGTTTATAACTAGTCACAACAACCTATGCCAAAGTAGTAAGGCAAAATTTGTAGGGATGAATCTAGAAGAGGCAAACACCTATCTCTGATGCAAGCTTGCAGATCCTAATAGACTCATCTAACAATTCCAAATATCTAGATTCTAAATCTATGTGATTCAAAGTTCATTTTTAATCATCCCTATCACCTACACATAGTTTCATACTAGAATGAATCGTTAAAAAACTAAGTAACCTAGTCTTATTAGTTCTTTCCATAAATAGTAAATTGTAATGGTTTAATTATACTCTTTTATAGAATTTATATTTGTGTCTTATTTCTATATATTATACAATTTTTATATTTCAAACTTTATATCTTATTTACATACACTAATCCAAAATAAGGTAAAACATATTGGTAAACCTGTTCTAAATATCAAACACATCAAACCCTAGGTTTTCCATTAAGATTTCATCCTTCTAAAATTTGATATTCATGAATTTTAATCTAATTTTTAGACTTAATTTTTTATTTATCATTATTTCATAATTTAATCATGGATATAATGGATATACATAGTTTTTATTTTCTAACTCAATTTATGATACCTATTATTACAAGTTGTTACCATTTAATATGAAAAATATGTAAAAACTATGTAATTTAATGGGTCAAAGCTTTATGTAATGATTATAAGGCTAATATTAATAATGAAAAATATTTATCCTTAATTAATTCATATTGTTTCAATATCTAATCTGAGTTAATTCCAATTACAACTAGATGTCAAAGGGCATACATGGATCATTTTGTTCCTCTTCCATTTAGATCTCAAGGTTGTGTCTGATACCATCCACCCCAATTATTATCCCAAGAATTATATTAGATTTAAAAATATATGTTGTTATAACATGAGGATTTTAGGTTCCCCACCATATACTATAAAATGGAGTTACTCAACATGTTCCTTCCCATCCCATGCACCTCTCAAGAAGACTTCCAATCAAACCATAAGGTATGATATTATTGATCAACTAAAAATACCCAAGATAATATTTATATCCTTGAATAAATAAAAATATCATCCCTATAAAAGGATATATTAAATGATACTTTCCCTAATAAAACTCTTACAAATGATACAAATCCTACATGTTTGTCTTTAATTATGAGTACATTAAAAAAATTGTGTAGAAATGATTTAATTTGAAAATGAAGACTTTCCCACCAAACATACAATAGATAAAATTATTCTCTCATTTATTTAATCAAAACTTAAACATATATGAGTAAAATTTTTCCTGATAGATAACAAATCAGGAATGAGTATATGTAACACCATGTTTTTATAAACATTGTGGGTCGATATGGATACTATTCAAGAAATAGATAAAATCATAAAAGGATTTGATAATATTCAATGAAAGGTACTTATATCAATATCATTGGATGTGATAGTAAGAACTAACTACATTGATTGCTTACGCATGCCTTCCTCTTTCTAATAATCCTTGTAGTGCTACATTTTATGCATATGCAATTTTTATATGCTATGTCTTTGACATTGATTGATGGCATCAACTAGTTTGAATTATTATATGCTTGATTATAGCTATTTAATTTCATATAGGATAATCATTTATTATGCTTCATGTGGATCTTACCTCACGATATGATAATTTTATTTTTTGAATGTATTATGGAATGAATTTTTCTTTGTCCCTTACCTTCTATTACTTTTCCTTGATTGAGTTTTTTTTATTATACAATCCTTTATTTTGGCCCTTGCCTTAATTTATGATTTTTATTTGATTGATTTTTTCATTGCATGGATCTTTCTTTGGGCCCTTATCTTATTATATGACTTTTTATTTGTATGTACTTTTCCTTTTTTGTGAGACACTTTCTTATCCATTAGGTGTGGCTCTTTTTTTATGTGACATTAAATGTTATCATGTGGGATTTTATTGTGTGTGTCATGTCCATGACATTATGTGATTATGAGTGGATAAATATAACATGTTATGCTAAGTTTATGGTGTTTTGATCCATATCGTGTGCCTTCTTTAATCTATGTGGTGGCATGATCCATATCATGCACATTTTTTATTAGGTTACTATTCAATGCTAATATCTATAATTATTACTAATACATGCTTGATTACTATATCTATATTGACATGAAATTTATGTGCCTTAAAATACATGTTTCATATATGTTTTGATGTTCTATTCATACTATGATGACATATTCTCCACATGTTAATACATGATTTTCATGCTCATGTATATCTACAAATAATTTCACATTAAAATATTTCCTTTTGATATTAGTAATGAATAGGATACACACCTCACCTCAAAAGGATGACATATAATCAAGATTTTCATAGAGATTAAAACCTCCACACACAAAAAATTTAGTTTGTAGTATATATTACATGATTCAGAGGGTTGAAATGGTTTATATTATTAAGTTGATTAAGATTATGGAATAAATATTTATATATTGAGACAAATTTGAAGGCATATACAATTTACATGCAAACATTTTATAGGAACATGAGTGATATTTTTTTCATATATATCAAGTTTGGGACAAAATGACATAGAGATTTTATGCCATTTTGTACCATATCGGGATAATTTATTATATCATGGGTCCATGAAAATTGTTCATGTACACACATTATTATATTTTTTTTCTATTTTTGAGTTGGCATTGATAATATAGAAGGTAATAAAGGTAAATTTTTGAATCTATAAGCCTATATATATATAATTTAATTAATTGTGCATGATCATAATATAAGATTACCCTTTCATATTAATGTTTAAGCTCAGTTATATGAGTAGCATGGTTTAGGTTATGCAACATTCAATAGTCTAACACTAATCCATATTCTTGAAGAGTGGGGCATTTATTTTCTGAACCCATGATTTGAACAATGAAAATTTATTTAGGACATAATCATCTCATAAAACTATCCATTTGGGTATGCTCACTCATAATATCTAATGCTTCATAAGGAAGCACATCTTTAATACCTTATAATGGAATGTGGTTGACCCACCTAAAACAATATTCCTTCCTTTCTCTTTAATGTTTTTTTAAAAAATGATATAATTTATTTTAGATTTCATTTCATATATAGACATTTATTTCATGTTTAATGGTGAATTTTCATTAAACAAGCTACACACTTTGAACCTTATCCCCAAGACAATGTTTTTTTAGACACAAAGGTACATATCTTTATATTTTTTCTCTAACATTGTTTTAATTTCAATACTAGAAAAAAAGGGGGAATTTTTAGACACTAAAATTTGTAGTGGACACTTGGAAATATTAGTATTGGCATATACTTACTTAAATGACTTGTTATTACACATATGGATCTTGCACACCCTTCTCTCCTAACTAATTTCATTTTTTTGGGTTGACCTTCCTGATTTCTTAATAGTAACCTATAGGAATTTCTTAGTATAAGAATAACTTACTTAATATCATTATTTAATCATGTCCTAATCATCAAATCAATGTTCCTATATTTTTGGATGCCTCTAGTAACACTCAAATGACTTAATATTTCTTAAATCATCCACCTCTACTAGACTTTTCCACATGCCAATACACTATCATTTTTCAAATTTAAATTATCTTTATGCATTTACCGATACATTCCACATGTTGGTGGCATGATAAGATACCTAGAGAATCTAATATTTATACACAATAGATCTAAGCTTATTCCATCTAGAATCTATCAAAAATGTACTAAGTAAGCCTATTCAATCATTTTCACACCTAAATAGATTATCCTAAATCTCCCTGATCAAAAATCAATTACAAAAAGTAGGACCTAGTCAAGTTTGAAGCACTTAATCCAAGTTAATTTTTCTATGTCATGTGTCAAAATTTATATCATAGGTTTCATTTATAAAATGATCACCATTAAATACATATACTTAAGTGGAATAACTACGCATAATTTTATTTCCCTCCTTGAAGTATTGGATACATAGGGAACACTCAACCATTCATTGGGGAGTGTTTTGTGTCAGCCCAATCCATGAATATTTACTATTTTTATAGGTTAACCTAGTCTTGAAAGTGGAACTAGGTTTTTAAAGTGAGTTAGATTATATATATATATATATATATATATATATATATATATATATATATATATCACACATAATGAGCCCTTATTATCTCATAGTAAGATAATTTTTGAGTAGGAATAGTGGCTTATACCAAAATAGTGAGGCAAATTTTAAAAGGATATACATATTTTGGCATAGGATGAGTTACCTATTTTGGATGGTGGACCTATGTCTGATGTAGGCATTTAGATCTTGAGGAACTCATCCAAGTAGGTTCAAATATCTCTTTTCTTGATATGAGGAATTTGAGGTTCATTTTCAATCATCTTTGTTACTTGCATGCAATTTTAGACAAGGATAGATTAGTAAAAATATAAGTACCTTAGTATTCTTAATGGTTTCCATAACTAATAAATTGTAATTGTTCAATCATACTCTATTGTATCATTCATATTTGTATTTGATTGTTATATATTATACAATTTGAATAGTTAACAAAATTATATCTTATTTACATACAACAATCCAAAATAAGGTAAAACACAAAGTAGATTAATTTTTTTCCTTTTAGTATTGATTATGGTTTTTAATTACATTACAAATAACTATATTTTGATATACATATTACCAAATAAAATAATATAATTTATTATAAACATTATAAAAAAAATTATTTAGATTTAACTAAGCATCATAATATATAAATAAATATTTCATAATTAATAAATAGAGTTGAAATAAAAAAAATAAAAATGGGTATAAATATGTAGCCTTATAAGGTTCCCAAAAATAATAGTGATAAACACGAGTAGTTTCAAGTCATTTTGAGAAAAAACAAAACTTACTATCCAAAGAAAGATGTTTGGACACCATGAAGGCACAACAAACATATAACGAGCATATTTTAACAAATATTATATAAAATCCCTATATAATAATATTAAATCATGTCAAGCACATGAAATAATAGTTGAAGATACACAAACAACATGGAAACACACTAAACTCATGTAAGTGCACCAGGCATATGAAAACATATTGGACATAAGAAATAGAGTCATGGTATTGGTCATATAATTCAAATTATAATTAAATAATTTATGTAATAATATAAGAGACACAAAAGAACACATTAGATAGAATACCAATATTATAGAAATAATGAAGATAAGAATAATATGTATTGAAGCATGCCACCTAGAGTTTCCCCATGTCAAGTGAACATGGGGTGTTCCCCCCACCCAATATGAATCCAAATAATTAAACTAAAACTTGTGGAAAAAAATAATTGAATCTACCTCAAAATTATCTTTAGTATAATATATGAAAATAAGTAAAGAAGATCCTCTATTTATCATCATATGCAATGAACAAAAGTGTGTAACCTAACAACCTCAAAATATAATATAATATTTTAAAAATCAATCTTAACAAATAAAAGGTAAAGGAATTTTGTAAGACATAATAATTCTTACATCTTATGAAAATAAGATAAAATCAATTAGATAAAATATAATGAACCGACTAATATAAATCCATTTGAATAAATTATCAAGAAAAAAACATGATCCCTACTCACCCACTACTTTTATAAGAGTGTTTTGCATTATCATATTATTTAAAAAAACATGTGCCATCATCATTTAAAATTTATTTTTGGATTTTCATATAGGGAAAAAAAATAAAAATTAGGAGGATAAATAATAGGAAACTCACTAGAAAAAGAAGCCTAATAAAAATAGAAGAATAATTATAATAAAATATAGAAATTTAATGAAGATAACTTATAAGATTTGATGAAAACATAATAAATTTATAAATGGAATCAATGAAAAGATAAAAATAATCCAATGAAATAAAAGGAAAAAATGAATAGTGCAAGAACATGAATAGAAAAAAATAGTAAAATATAAATTGAAATCATGAACATAAATATATGAAGCATATGGAAGCCAAGAAGAAGTTATAATTAAAAATCATGAGAGTAAACAAGACCCTACATGGGTGAAATAAAATAGAATGATACTCAGTATAAAATGAGTATTTGAAGAAGTGAAAATGTAATACTATGAATAATGAAGAAAAAAATAAAAAATAAAGAGTTTTCATTTGAAAGCATAAAAAATTAGTCATCCAAACTAACCAAAAATACCATCATAATCAAGAGAGTCAAAATAATCTTCAAAATATCTATAACAAGAAGCATCAAGTACATTAAAATAATAAACAAAGTGTTGAGGCACCTATAAATAAAGGAATGACAAAACAGTAACTTCATCATATTTATCACATTTTTCTTAAATAGTATCCATTGAGTGAGCTTTTTCATTGATATTATATTGAATAATTTAATTGTTCTTAGCTTTTCTTGTTATGGAGTAACTATAGGTTTTGATATGAATATTATTGATGGGATAAACTTATGTAATTGTACCTTAGAATATCATGCCTTGGGTATAAAATTCATCATTCCTTTGGTATTTCATTATTTAATACCTATTTTTTAACTTTATATTTGATATCTCTTTTAAATTACAATTACTTTATATCCAATTACATATTTCAAACATTTATGCAAAGTAGAAGGAATTGTTACTAGTTGATGTATGCAAGGCCTACTAAGAAAAACATCATAATTTTTATTATTATGTATACATGAAATATTATTTGAAATATATTGGAAATCACTCTAATAGAAAATATAATACAACCAAAAGGATCTTTACATATATCATCATATCCTATAATAACCTTTGGATTATATATCAAAGTACGATTTATAAATCCATGACTGTGGATAAATCATTTAGTGTAAATATTCAATGTCAAACCACTATTTAAAAGAATAATATCCTTTTCATGTGTACCTAAGAAATATTTTATAGATAAAGGTACATTTTGCAAGCTATTACTTTGAATCTCACTATCATCATACATGATATGAGGGGATGCTTTATTTATCTTAATTGAATTAACCACACTAATGGAATTATCAAGTGGATGAGGATCAAAGTCCTTTGGTACTTCTCTAATATTTTATATATTTGTCATGTTTACACCTTATCATTTAACCCATTATGGTGATTTGGAAGAAGGTTGGTTAAAAAATTCAAGTGTTTATTTGTTGGAGAAATTCATTTGTTCAAATTGTTTTTTATTTAATTAAGTTGAATATGATTATTGTGAAGGAAAACTTTATAAATTGTTGTCTTTTCATTTACTTTCAGTGTAAACTTCCTCTCTCATTTCATTTTGATGATTTCCAAGAGCTCCACTAGATTCATCTATATTAAATGATGTATGATTCAAGGAGATAGCCATGATATAGGTAAGGATTGACGGACCACCTAGTGAATGGAGTGAAAGTTAATTAAGTGAAAAATACACACAATAGGAAACATTTTAACGTACTAATATCACAATCACTTGTAAATAATCCATACATAAGATAACACAAAAACATGAAAGGCTAATTCATACTTTCAAAATTCTCATAGTTCATAAATTTTAATCGTTATTTATAATTTTTTTTAGAATATCATACCTTTATCTTATATTAAAGGTATTGATGAGGCCTTTCTCTTCTTCTCCTAGATTAATCAATTGTAAAAACTTTACTTGGAATAAATTATTTTATATAATTTCACTCACCCAAAAGCTTAATATAGATAATTAGAGGCAAGGTCTCCTATATATGGGATATGAGACACTTACCCACCCCTGCCACATAGATCCTTATAAATATTTTGAGGGAGAGGGCCTATTAATAGTTACACTTATCCTCACAAACATAGGATATATAAAGTTCCATAGGCTCCATTTATATTCTAGATATATCCCCACATCTTCCCCTCACTTCCCCCACCTCCTTTGCATCCCCAACCAACATTTAGATAAGAATTAAACTTGCTAGCCTATTAAGTTCGTTCACTTGATCTACTATCCATAAATAACATATAAGAATAG
>JARHVA010000040.1:2355000-2410000 GCA_037957365.1 Torreya grandis | reverse complement strand
AACCCAAAATTCCATAGTCAATAGTTGATGGTTAGACCCCAACTATTGATAGTCAGGCCTAACTACTGAGGATTACCCTAATCGCTGATGGTCACTTGTGGGAAAAAAACTAGAAAGCTAGTTTTACCCACCCACATCCAACCAAATCCAATTTTATGTGTGTTTGACCACTCACAAAACCTCTTCTAAGTTTTTTAATCATACCCCAACCCATTAACACTAGTATTAATTAGTTTATCACTAATTAAGTCATTTCTAGGCTATTTTTTATTAATCTTTCTTGTATTTGATCTCAATACCTTTTGATTATTGATACAAGTACCTTATTTCTTGTTTACAAACTTGATTGTTTAAAACATGTGGATTGATAGCCCCTGAGGAAGTTCTCACTTCTGGTATCTACTTATTGCTAGGCAATCCACCCAACTATCTGTCTAATAAACAAGTTTTCTTTAGTAACTTTTAATCTATAAGTCTTCATCCCAAGCCAAAGAGGATCTCTCATAATCATTTGGATTCAACTCACACATAAACAAATAGTTTTTTCAACCACACATGTATTGAGTTTCTTTTCTCTCTTTCTTTACAACTTAAGTGAAAAGTTACATGAAACATTCTAGCACACCCAGTGAGACCTAGAGTCTTTACTCACATTTTATTTTAATTTGTATGCTCTTGTATCCATCTGTGCTCATAATTGAAACTAGATTTTTTGGCATTAAAATCAACTACATTCATTGATTGCTTTTAACATCAATTCAATTTGAATTAAATCATAGTAATCTTATCATAGAATCAACTTTGTTTCACACACTAGCCAGACCACTTTCATCAATCAAACATCAAAAAAATTTGAGACAAGGCCCAACTAAGATTTCATCACCTAGTAATTACCTTACCCATTCCCAAAAATCCTACTTGGAAGTCATTACCAAGAGGAGAACCAACTCAACTCTCTAGTTGAGTATAAACTCTAAACATCAATATATATCTGCTATGCACCCAACACCCTTATCACTGTGGAACAATGAAGTGAGGGGGTAGGCCCCAATACCAAGAAATATATTTATTCTAATATAGATTCTTTTAAGCACATAAACTACTCAAAACCAACCATAGACTACTTTTATAGTACCTAATCTACAAGCCAATTTCTATCACAAAGGTATAAGCCAAAAGCGAGATTAAAACTAACCTCTAGGCTTAAATATAATTCATAGTGCATGTCTTGATTGTCTTGATCATTTTTTTTTCTTCTTTTTTGAGTGGTGATTTTGTTCTTGTTTTCTCTCCCCGTTTTTCTTGATTGGTTCTCACTCATCAGCAGTGAAGAGACCTAGTAGAATAGAACCCATCACTTAAATCAACCTATTCTACCTCCTCATCGATGGAGTATGTCTCTAAGGTAGAAGATTCACCTCATCCATTAGAAATCCCTACTTTCCCTTGGGTATTTATTTAAGGATACATAGATTTTACCACCTTTCTAGAAAATAATACAGTGGCCCTTTAGCACTATCTTAACACATCTTCTCACCATATCCTAGTTTCAACTCCACCTCAGGATCCTCCTTATAGCATGCCATCCCACCTTATGAAGGGTATCTTTGTTTCCACAATCACCATCCAACCTTTGACCACCCAAGCATCTTCATTAACCCCTTTGTCTCTATGGATGAGAACTGACCTATCCAACCAACCATTACCCTTGCACCTTCCACCCCTACTAATGACTCATATACCTTGGGGACAACCCAACCATTGAACCATCATACCCCACTTGTAATTAGAGCACCCACCACTAGCATTACCAATATCCCCTCTATCAAACCTAACCCAACAATTAATACCCTTTTACCAAGCTTAGGGGTATCTATTCCTTTTACCTGACCACCAATTAGCACAAAGTTAACTACCTCCCCTCTTGTCACCATCCCAACTACTACCCATGCCCAATCCATAAGGACTTCTCAGTAGTTACCCATTGCACCCAATGTAGGATACATCCCTAACCCACAAGGGTATGTATCCACTACCCAACCACCATCATCCACCTACCCTACCCAACCTCTAGCATCCACATTCCAATATGTGGTAGCCTTCAATGGCCAAAAACTTACCAATATGTTACCCAACCTCAAACAAAATATCAACCTTATAATCCTTTTGGTGAACCACCTCAAATTGACTTAATGAAATGGCTCATAGACAAGATGACCAACCTTGAGTCATCCATTTTAGGATATCATAAAATCATATCCTATAATTAGATTTATAATGAGCCTATTCACCCTTTTGTCCCCATCAGACCTTACCCTCGATGGAAGATTTCAATATTTACCAAATTTCAAATCAAGAAGGACCCCTAGTAACACCTTAGGGATTTCAGGAATGCATGTTACATGATTGCTTATGATGATTCCCTTCTCCTTTGAACCTTCCCTATGTATTTATCTAGCCCAACACTCGACTAGTATAGTTCCCTCACCAAGCATTCCATCTTTTCTTTCACCCAAATAGCACAAGTCTTCTTGAATCACTTTTCCATTAACATTTCCAAGAAGGTCTCTATCACAGACCTCCATTCTATTAGGTAATTTGATACTGAGTCCATTACCGATTTTGTTGCCCATTAGAGAAGATTTAATAATAAACTTTCATTTTCCCTACTTCAACCTAAACTTATAGAGATTTTTGCTTGAGGTTGCACCAAATATATATCTTCTACACTGCATGTCCAAAGCTTTAGAACCTTTGATGAGGCTTTTACCATGGCATGTAAGCTAGAAAACTAGGCCATGGATGAGGGTAAATTGAAGTTACGAAACAAGAACTCTACCTTTAAGACCAATGAAACCTCTTCCTCCAAACTAGGCAACCAAGCCAATACTAGAACCAAGAGTAGGGGAAACATGAATGCCATCATCCTTAAAATCATACCTCCACCCAATGTCAATCAACAAAATTCTCCCATTACATCCAATAAAAATGCAAGGAACGAGAACTGAAGCAACCAAAAACAATTCACTCCACTTAGAGAATATTACACCTTAGTTCTGGAGAATCTACTAAAAGCTAACCTTATACAACTTCCACCTATCAAACCTCCCTATCAATTTGATTCTTCTCATCCAGTACTTGCTTAGTACAATGAGAATGACTTGTGTGCTTTTCATCAAGTAATTAGACATGATGTTAACCGATGTAATACTCTCATGAATTTTATTTAGAGTCTTATTGACAAAGGGGAACTCATGTTGGATAATCCTAATTCCCCTTAAAATCAAAATCTTGACATCTTCAAGAAACCTTTTCCCAACCATTCCCTTGGAAAAAATGAGGACATACCGACTGAATGCTCTCATGATGCCCACATGATCAATATGGTTCATAATACACCTACTCATGAGGATCCAATCATTCCATCTACCTACTCTTCCACCACCTCACCTACTAAGTGATGGGGTAACCTTACCCTCCTTTAGAGACCTAAACCATGGAGGATCCTTTCTTCCTAGCTAAACTCATAGAAGCATTAGAATTATCACATACTACCTTAGTTAGTACATTTGAACAAATAAATGACCTTGATATGCCACCTCCACCAACTACCAAACCAACACCACACCTATGGATGTCATCCTTAGAGGAGAAGTGGTTCCACCAACACCTCTAATGGAGGAGCTATCTATCCCAACCCTACCTTCCTCACCTCAAGAAATCAACCAACATACCAACCATCTTCCCCAACCTACAAATATATATGTTACATGTACTACCCATAAATTAGGACCAATATACAAACCTTTTTCTGCATTAGTACATAAATCAGAATTCATCTTAAAACCAGACATGGATCAAACCACTTTATGGAAATAGTTAGGGCTCCCCCCAATCACCAAACTTTAACCTTATAGCATGCCTTTTACTAACCAATCCATCATATATACACCACCTCTTAAACCAATATGAACTTCTAACAACCCCTCAACTTCTCAATCAACCAAAATAGCCACCACCTCATCAACCAAAACTCTTGGTTCCTTCCCTACTTGAAGTTTGGTTCACCCATCCTTTAAGGTAGACTTAACTTCACCCAATCCTATACCTAGGTCTCAACCTACACCAACTAAGAGGAAAAAAACATTGAAAGGACACATGACTAAGCCTCTACCTTTCCCTCTATATTAGGTCCTCACCCTTCCACTTTGCTAAAAAATTAACCCCCTTTCAACATATGTCACTCACTATCATTGATTAAACTAGCACATTTATTATTTGATGCATTGGTCCTTCCCAAATCATAACCATTTAGATAACCAAACTTGACCACACCAACTACCAACATAACTAGGCCAAGACCATCTCCCAGAACCACCTTACCCAAGTCATCTCTCACCTAACCTATTACCCCACACACCCATCTTATCAACTAAAACCATAAGCCCAAAACCTTCATTACCTCTATCAAAATCTTATACAACCTTTCTTTAAAGATTAGTGTAGACCTCCTACCACACATTACCTCACATTACCTCCCATCCAACCTTTTGATCCTCTTGGTTTGAAGCCAACCTAGTACAATGACCATCAAATCTACTCCTATCATAGAAAACCTAGGAATGATATAGATAATTTCAAAGCTCTCTAGGCCATTATCCACCAAATATATGATGAAGATGATCTTTTGGTTGACAACCTTCCACCCATTCCTCCACCTTAAACCCAACAACTAGCCACCAACACATTCTAAATACTCCACTCTCACCTTAAATTGATGGAGAATCTATCCAACCCCCCATCACACCTTCCCCCTCTATCCATACCATTATTTGTGGTCATACAATCATAATAAAAGGATAAAGGGAAGGCTAAAGTGTCTATTACATGGAAATACCCACCAATTAACCCTAAACCAAACTAGATCTAAACCTCCATGTTTATAGCTAAGCCCAAAGTCACCATCTTAGGCACTTCAAAGGTTAACCCCTCTAAATCCATTATGAGGGTCATCCTTAAACAACTCCACTAGACCCCTACTAAAATGAGCCTCTATGAGCTTATTTACACCTCATCTTACCATTTTTAGGCCATGAACAAGGCTATGCTAGCCATTGAAGTCAAGCCAAGGGATTCCCAACCTATAGAGGCCTTTGTTGGTGCTCTCTAAATCTCCACCCTTTTTACCTTTAAGGACTTAGAGATACCTTCTATCCACCCTAAAGACCTAGATCCCCCTCTCTTTATTACTTTCCACATCAACCAAACCCACATCAAATGGGTTATGATTGATGGGGGAGCTAGTATCAACATCATCTCTTCCTATGCCTATGAGAAACTCAAGCTACCAGAAAATGTCATATCTAAAACTTCAGTCATCTTTAGATATTTTAATGACACTATGACCAATACCTTGGGAACCATCAACCTTCATATTTGGCTAGGACCTCGCATGCTCCCCAAAATCTTCTATGTGGTTGAAGGTGAATTATAGTACAATTTTTTGCTAGGGAGACCTTGGATCTAGGCCATGGGTTGTGTACCTTCCACCTTCCAAAATTGTGTCAATTTTGAACATGAAGGTGAAGTTGTTACCATACAAGCTAACCCTAACCCTTTTTCAGCATGTAATATGACCTAACATCCTAATGATGTTCTCCTACCTCCATCTAAAGCACCACAAACAACCACCATCAATCCCTTACCCACAGAAGCCAAAGCCATTACTTCATTCCTTCCACTAAGGCATCCATCGGTTCATCTATCCTCATGGACTAGATACCCATCACTAATCCTTTGGAACCTACATTCCAATGCCTTACCCTTGGAAAATATTATCTCCTCACCCTTGATGCCCTCCTTACTCCCCAAGAATATGAGAAACTCAACCACCAACTAGGTTATGACCCCAACATTGGAGCCATTACCCCCTTAAGGCCTCCAAGCTATCCAACCCACTTTATATATGGGGGAATTGACAATCCACTCAATGTTGTCACCACTCCCTCTCAACCTCAACCTTTCACCTTTACCTTCTCTTATTTGGACAACCTAACTTCACCAAACTATACCTTCATATATGTGCTTGGAAGGGATTTGGTTTGGGATGATATGAATATCACCCACACATGTTGACCTTGATTGAGACCTAAAAGACTCATTATAAGCATGGCCTGACCTTCATTCTACCCAATAAGAATAAATCCAAATAGACTACCCCTACCATTGTTGAAGAAGAGACCCCTTCCTCATCAAAACCCCCTCCAACATTGGGTGACAATGAGGACATCATCCCACCTAATTTTTTTTCATAAACATGATTACCCTCATCCCCCTAGCTTATCAAAATGAATGGGCATCCATATCCATCCATTTGACCCATCTTGACTCGTGGGAGAAGACTCTCCTACCATTAACATTGTTTAATGTTAGGATGATGATGTTATTCTCACCTACCTTGGTGCACTAGATTCTTCCATCCACAAATATTTACCTCTAGAAACCTCAACCATGTTGAATGAATCTACCATGGATATTAACATAGGCACTATAGATAACCCCCATATCATCAAACTTGGCTAGACTCTCACATTTGAGGAACTACAAGACTTCTCTACCTTCCTCCAAGACTACGGTATTGCATTCACCTAGTCATACATTGACATGCCTGGTATTGACCTAGCCATTTCTACCTATAACATTGTAACTAATCATGACACCAAACATGTTAGACAAAAAATTCATTAAATTCACCCTCACATAGCCCTTCTTGTCAAAGAAGAGATTCAATGCCTCCTTTATTTCAATATTATTTAACCCATCAATTATACCCATTGAGTCTCAAACATCATTCTTATCACTAAAGCCATAAAGGGGACTAGGTATCTGTGTGGACTTTTATGACCTCAACCTTTCCTTCCCAAAGGATGAATTTCCTCTACCTAGCATTGATGAACTTGTTGATCTTACAATAGGCCATAAGATGTTGTCTCTCATATATGGATTCTCAAGTTGTAATCAGATTTTGATTACCCTTGAAGAACAACACAAAACTACCTTTATCACCCCATGATAGACTTTATTTTATAGATTCATGCCCTTTGGTCTTATAAATGTTGGTATAACCTACCAACATGTCATGACCTATATTTTCCATGACCTTATCCATACAATCATCAAAGACTATGTGGATGATCTTCTCAAAAAGTCTAAGCTTTGAAAAGACAATTTATCTATCCTTAAGATTATCTTTGAGTGACTTATCCATTATCACATCTACCTCAATCCCAAGAAATGTATTTTTGGGGTCTTATGAAGCAAAATTATTAGCTTCATCATTTCCCTTTGAGGAATCAGGGTTTGATCTAGCCAAAATCAAAGCCATCTTTGAGATGCTTCCTCTAACAAATCTTAAAAAACTCTATAGCTTACAAGGGAAACTTCAATATATTCATCTCTTCATCTCCCAACTCTCCAATTAATGTCAACCCTTCCACCATCTCTTTAAAAGGATGTCTCTTTCAAGTAGAATGACGATTGTCAAAAGGCCTTTGATGCACTCAAAGAGTACTTGTTATCTCCACTTATCATTACACCTCCTAAGGATGACCAACCTTTATACCTCTATATCTCTACCACAAACCACTTACTATGGGTTATTCTTGCCCATTAGGATGAATAACACAAGGAGAAAGTTGTATGTTACATTAGCCACACACTTGTCAAATACAAGACTCAGTACACACATACCAAGAAACAGTGTTTGGCCCTAGTCTTTGTGGCCACCAAACTTCACCACTACCTTCTTAACCACAAATTTTTTTCCATAACTAATACTAACCCACTCAAATACATGCACACCAAATCATACCAAAAGTAGCATATGGATAAGTGGCTCATGATTTTAGCTGAGTTTAAACTTGAGTTCCTTCAGTAAAAATCAATCAAGGGGATAGAAATTACTAACCAATTGGTTGAGGTACCCCTAACAAAAAACCAAACTCCCCATATTGAATTTCCAGATGAGTCAATCACAAGTCTATCTCAAATGGATTTTATCAATCACATAACCATGTTTTTTTATGGTTCCAAATGTCAACATGTTGTAGGTGTTGGCATCATGCTTATCCCCCTTATTGGTGAACCACTTCTTTTGTCATTTAAACTCAATTTTGAATTCACCAATAATGTTCTTGAGTATGAATCCCTAATAATAGGTTTCTAGATTGCCTTAGCCTTAGGAGTTAGAACAATTAATATTTTTGGTGACTCCCAATTGGTGGTCAACCAAGTCAAAAACATTTACTAGTGTAAGAATGAAATGATATAACTATATAGACATTTAGTCATAGATGTCCTAGTCTCATTAAAACACTACCATATTCAAACCACCTCACTATCCACCAACAACTTTTCCAATACCATGGCTTCTCTTTCCTCTCAAATCTTGTCGACACCCTCAAACTCTAAACTATCAGTCATTGTCCATTACCTCATAAAACCTTCCTACACCTTATTAGACGTGCCAACCTTATTTAATGTGGAAGATATTCTACCTAACCTTTAGTATGAACAAAATTTTGACTACCTTCACCTTAGCGTAATTCCCTCTAGCCTCTCTAAGAATGCATATCAGGTATTTATCCATAGCACCTCTCATTATACCATTCTAGGTGGAATTCTCTACAAACATGGTTTTGATGGCCTCCTATTCGATTACCTTCATAGTCTAGAAGCCTCTCACGTTATCAAAGAGACACATGAGGGTATCTATGGGGGCTACTTTAGTGGACCCACTGTGGCTAAACACATCCTCTACTGGGGTTACTACTAGCCCACCCTTAACCAAGATTATTGTGATTACTTGAAAAAGTGTGTCAAGTATCAACAACATGCAAATTTACATCATGCACCTACCAATAGTCTTTGCATTTATATAGAATTTTAGCCCTTTTCAGAATGGGGCCTAGACCTTATCAATGAAATCAACCCCCACTCTTCACAATGACATCATTATGTCACTACCACAACTGAATATTTCACCAAATGGGTAGAGGCTATTCCCCTCATATCAATAAAAGATGAAAAGATTATCAAATTTATTACACGTCACATCATCTGTCATTTCAGTGTTCCCCATAAGATCATCATTGATAATGGAAAATATTTTGAAAATAGACAAGTTCAAGGCCTTTATAATGTATTTGGTATTAAACTTTGATTTTCATCACCTTATCAACCACAATAAAATGGATAAGTTGAAGCCTCTAACAAAACCCTTAAAAATCATGCTTACCAAAATGGTTAATGCCTTAGGTCAGGATTGGTACTTACACATCCCTTTCACCTTATGGGCATATCACACTAGCATTCAAACTCCTACAAGTGTTACACCTTTTTCTCTCATGTTTGGAGTCGAGGCTGTATAACCTCTTAAAGTCAAAATACCTTCTCTATGTATATCTTTGCATGACCTTGTTTCATAAATGATCATCATCAAGAATGTTTAGCTCAACTTGAGCTACTTGATGAGCATTATTTGGCCACTCTTTCCCATACTCGTATCTATCAATAATGAATCAAGCGTGCCTTTAACAAACATCTAAAAGTCTAAGAATTTAACAATAGATATCTTGTCCTCAAAGAAAACTAACATGTAACTAATATGGAGAAAATCAAAAGGGAACAATTTTATTTCAATTGGTTTGGACCCTACATCATTACCCATAAGTATAAATTAGGAGCTTATCATTTGTCCCCTCTCAAAGGCAAACTAGAACTTGAGCCTCTTAATGCTTCACACCTAAATCACTTTTATTTTTAGGTAGGGATCACAATCATCATTTGTCTAACTTAATCTCATCCCCTGCAAACCACATTTATTTCCCTCTTTCTAAGGGCAATCGACTAAAACTGAATCATGTGATTATCTGTCACAATTATAGCCTAATCTTGAACTATGGATACCATGGATATATCGATGGCATGATTCTAATAGTACTTCCCATCTCTTTAATATTAGTTATAATGGTCATTATCACCTTTACCTTTGATGTAGGAGCATCTACATATATATTCAGGAAAGACATGGTTACGTTGGGATGCAAGTCATGATTGAATTCAAATCCAAATTATTGTATTTTCCCTCCAAAAATGTTGTTAATGAGGAGTAATTGTAAAAGTAAAGTTATAAGAAAAAAAAAAGTCAATGTAAAAAGTAAAAGAGTGAAAGTGGTTAAAGGAGAATCTCCTACATTGGGGCTGTTGAGAAAATAAAGGAGTGGTTGAAAATCTTTCAACCTTGGTATATTGTTGATGAGTAAAAATTGTGTTTGTTTTGTCTTGAGCCCAAGTTGGGCATAGAGGTTAGGGAGGAGACTCGTTTTTAAAAAAAAAGTAAGATAGGCATTAATTGGATAAGAGGAGAAAAGAAGACAGAGGGACGTAGAGAAGAGAGAGAGGGAGCATCTCATTCAGAGAGGAAAGAAAGAGACAACCAGGGGATCAAGAATGTAAGAGAAAAGGATAGAGAGAATATTTGGATGTGAGGACAAGAAGAGGGAATGAAATGTCTAAATAAGGCTTTGGAAGCCATTGATCATGATCATGGATGTATTTATCCCTTTATTTTTAAGTTCTCTTATTTTATTAAGAAAAAAATGATGTTGATTTTCATGTGAATAAATGCAAACAATGATGTCATCTGTAGAACTCTAGTTTCAGCTGTAAGCAGGCCTGTGTGTATGTAATTTCCCTTAAGAGCTTAAAGAAAAATGATCACCTTATGGTGTAAGATATGCATGATGGACCTTTAGGTGTATGCCAAGAACAATTTGAAAATGGTATTATATGATCAAGAGATCTAAATAGCTTTGTATGCAATAAAGGATCTTAAACAGGGTCTGGACAAGGTATCCCAAGACAAACATAGTGCACTGTTAAGAATGGTTTAACATGAAAAAATAATGAATGGAGGTTATAAAAGTATGAATATTGGTCTGTGAGATAAGGATAGACCTAAATGAATAATAAATAGACTTTTTAAATCTTGTGGATATCTTAAGTCCCCAATGTTTACTCTTAGGCCTGTAGGTTACTGAGACAGGTAAGTATACTGAGTTTTGTAAGTTTTGATAAGGAATTGAATTGATTTATGTATAAGATAAATGGAATTGAGGATATTTTAGATTACCTAAGTAACTAATGTATTGGTGGAGTGTTTGGATAAGTCTATTGACCACAAGAATTTGTAAGAGGCATTGAAACCCTGTTGACTGTCACAAGCAACACAGTCAAGGTAAGTTAGATTTACCTTGGTTGGAATATGAGAAGAAGGTTAACAAGGATTGGTAATGGATTTTAAAAATTTTATAACACCTAGACAGACCTCATGCATCTATTTTGGTTCCTTGAAACCCTTCAAAACACTCCCAGTTGCATTTAATATGCTCTCGGCCTATGTGGACAGAAAACTAGGCATAGTTGGAAGAATGAGTATATATAGAGTTTTACCCAATGAAAACTTATGAAATTTTTTGTGTAGATGTACCTTGGAGTTATGAATCGAATGAAAGTGTTTTCCAATCTAATTGATCAATTTGGAAAAAGATATGGTCAAAATATAGACCTGCAGTTCTGAAACAATTCAGAAAAACGTGTTCTCAAGTACTAAAGAGCACATAACTTTAAAAATAATGCTCATAATGACTTGGAATTTAATATGAAGTTGTATAATAAGGTTATTTATGTGAATATAATGTTTTAGGTCTTAAAATTCTGTCCATGAAAATATATATAGGACTGTATTTTCTGAAAGAGACTATAAGGGAAAACCGGTTTACTCATTTTGAGAAGGAGAAATGATTGCATACATAGAAGATGGTATCCAATGGTTGTAATAGGTCCTATATATGTTTAAAAAACATATAATTATGATTTTAACACCTTCCATGAAGCAAATGTAAGAACTATAGTGAAATAGGGTAGTATGAAGATCTATTAGGCCCAGTCAAGAACAGGGAAAGTTACAATTTGGAGAAGATGTTGTCACCTGAGGTGTGAACAAGGTGAGGGTTACACCATAATTTTTGTTATCAGAGATTTAAAATCTTGGGATTTGGTAATTGATCATGTTTGCTAATAAGTTGTTGTAGGATTGAGAAAATGATCAAAAGACTAGGATGTGAAAGGCCTAGGTGAGATCAAGGAGATTGTCAAAAGACCAGTCAAAGAGAAAGGCTTGGGTGAGACAAGTGGACCAAAAGACTAGGGTGAATAAGACCTGGGTGAGGACCTAAAGGGATCAAGATACCAAGGTGGAAAAGACTTGGGTGAAGATCTCAGAAATGGACGTATTGTTGAAGGCACTACAGAGTAGTAGAATACATGAGGGTACTCAGAAGGAAGCAAGCATTTAGAAAAAGAGAGGTATGACTAGTAATGGAATTGATAAAGAGATTGATAGTTTGAAAAGATATTTAGCTAAGTTTATAGATAGATATGAGTCTTTGATGCAGATGGACAAGCAAGCATGGGTATGGCCAATGAGGAAGAGGTTGAAGTGGCCAATTGATCTCCTAATGAAGAGGAGAAAAAGGAAAAATGAGATTGCCAATAAGAGATAAGCCCATAGAGGCAAGAGGATGAGTAGGTTGCCAAGTGAGCAACAAGAGAAAGAGGTGGAGAAGAAGGTTCTCATTGCGGAGAACAAGAGAAGAGAATAAAGAAAAGATGAAGTCCCAGGAAGAGCACTCGAAAAGATAAGAGTGTTGGAGAAGAGAACACTTATAGGGACCTTGTGGTCTCTTATTTTTATATCTAATTTTGTCTTTGCATGGGTAATTGCAGGTATGACCAGCCTTGTGAAGGTTAAAAGAAAGGCCTTGAAGAATGAAGAGATTGGTGCAAGAAAGAGAAGAGATTTGTTGTTGTTGATAAAGAAGGAGAGATGCATTGGTTAATGCATGAGGGAGGTGTTGAGGAACCCATACAAGCAAGAGAAGAGATAGAAGATGAATATGACTTCCATGATGCCATTGAAATCCAAGAAGAGACAAGAGAATAGTCAAGCAGAAAGGAAGAAGAAAATACAAACAATCAAGACACTATGCAAGTCAAAGAACTAATGGAGCAGCCCATTAAGGAGGTAAAGGTGAATTCAAAAAGTGATTTTTCTTATTCTTATAAGCATGAAAATATTGATATATATGTTAGAGAAGCAAATAGAAAGGTGGAGTGTTCAATTAACCATGGATATGTGATACCTAAATGGTGGAAGAAGCAAACTCCCAAGCAACAGGAAGTGTTGGTACAAGAGCATGGATGCAGGATGCCTACATGTTTTGAGAAGACAAATGATAAGGAGAAACAAGTATGGGTACCTAAGAAGGCAAAGAGTGAAGATGTGAGTGTTGAGGTAACAACACCAAGAATTCAATGGAGGAAGGTGAAAGTTGGCACATGTAACCAAAGGCGTGAGGATGACACAAGTACATGGAAAGGTAAACAAATTGTTTATGATGATGTTTTTGAATCCTTTAATGATATTTTCATGAGAAATGAAAAATGAAAAGTGGCTATGTGGACTAATATGCAGCAAGGAGAGAATTCCAAATGGTTGGTTAATGAGGAAAGAGATGGATATACAGCAAATCAATGTCTCATTGAATGCAAGAAACAAACAAGATGGCTTCAAAGAGAAGTTGAAGAGAGTAAGGAGACACAAGGTAATGGTGTTTCAATTTATTTTGATAAATGTACTAATGAAGAAGTTGGTTTATGTGAAGACAAGCTACGAAAGATGAGATAAGGGGTAAAGGACAAGTAATCTTTGTGAGTGATGAACCCAAGTTTGATGAAGAGAATCGTGAGATAGATGAGATCTCACTAAAGGAAGAGTTGAAGATGTTGGAGGAGCTGTTTGGTCATTCAAGAGAGATGAATGAAGGTACAAGCCATGGTGAAAACACCATTGGTAAGAATGAAGCAATAAAAGAGCAAACCCAAGAGGAAAGGACAATTTTGATCAAGGAACAAGAACATGGAGATAGCCAACAGGCTTCATGGCCTAAAGATTTTGATTCTAAGGTGGCTTTGAATGTTTTGTATGTAGGTATGAAGGTTGCTAAAGTGAATGACATACATGAGTCATTGGAGAAGCTCATGAAACAAGAAGAACAACAAGATCTAGAAGACATGTATGAAGATGAAGAAGCATGGAAGTGGGAGATGGCAGCTGAGAAAAAAATAAGGACATATCTAAAGAGGAAGAAAAGCAAAATCAAGGACAAAGACTATTCCAAACAAAGACAAGTATTGGTATTGGTAACAAGACCTTGGGATCCAGGGATAGAGTGAAGACTAAAACATTGAAGAGATATATCATTTGAACTAAGGTTCAAATTGTTTCTAGAGGGAGAGTATGATCTAGGAGCATCTACATATATCTTCAGGCAAGACATGGTTACGTTGGGATGCAAGTCATGATTGAATTCAAATCCAAATTATTGTATTTTCCCTCCAAAAATGTTGTTAATGAGGAGTAATTGTAAAAGTAAAGGTATAAAAAAAGAAGTCAATGTAAAAATTAAAAGAGTGAAAGTGGTTAAAGGAGAATCTCCTACGTTGGGGTTGTTGAGAAAATAAAGGAGGAGTGGTTGAAAATATTTCAACCTTGGTATATTTTTGATGAGTAAAAACTGTGTTTGTTTTGTCTTGAGCCCAAGTTGGGCGTAGAAGTTAGGGAGGAGACTCATTTAAAAAAAAAAAAAAAGTAAGATAGGCATTAATTATATAAGAGGAGAAAAAAAGATAGAGGGACATAGAGAAGAGAGAGAGGGATCACCTCATTCAGAGAGGAAAGAAAGAGACAACCAAGAGATCAAGAATGTAAGAGAAAAGGACGGAGAGAATATTTGGATGTGAGGACAAGAAGAGGGAATGAAGTGTCTAAATAAGGATTTGGAAGCCATTGATCATGATCATGGATGTATTGATCCCTTTATTTATAAGTTCTCTTGTTTTATTAAGAAAAAAATGATGTTGATTTTCATGTGAATAAATGCAAACAATGATGTCATCTGTAGAACTCTAGTTCCAGCTGTAAGCAGGCCTGTGTGTATGTAATTTTCCTTAAAAGCTTAAAGAAAAATGATCACCTTATGGTGTAAGATATGCATGAGGGACCTTTAGGTGTATGCCAATAACAAGTTTAAAATGTTATTATATGATCAAGAGATCTAAAGAACTTTGTATGCAATAAAGGATCTTAAACAGGGTCTGGACAAGGTATCCCAAGACAAAAATAGTGCACTGTTAAGAATGGTTTAACGTGAAAAACCAATGCATGGAGGTTATAAAAGTATGAATATTGGTCTGTGATATAATTATATACCTAAATGAATAAGAAATATACTTTGGAAATCTTGTGGATATCTTATGTCCCCAATGTTTACTCTCAGGCCTGTAGGTGACTGAGACAAGTAAGTATACTGAGTTTTGTAAGTTTTGATAAGGAATTGAATTTATGTATGTATGATATCAAGGGAATGGAAGAGATTTTATATTAAATAAGGAACTAATGTATTGTTGGAGTGTTTGGATAAGTCTATTGACCACAGGAATTTGTAAGAGGCATTGAAACCCTGTTGACTATCACAAGCAACACAGTCAAGGTAAGTTAGATTTACCTTGGTTGGAATATGAGAAGAAGGCTAACATGGATTGTTAATAGATTTTAAAATTTTAATAACACCTATAAAGACCTCATTCATCTTTTTTGGTTCCTTTAAACCCTTCAAAACACTCTCAGTTGCATTTAATATGCTCTCAGCCTGTGTGGACAGAAAACTAGGCATGGTTGGAAGAATGAGTATATCTAGAGTTTTACCCAATGACAACTTATGAAATTTTGTGTGTAGATGCGCCTTGGAGTTATGAATCGAATGAAAGTGGTTTCCAATCAAATGGAGCAATGTGGAAAAAGATATGGTCAAAATACAGACCTGCAGTTCTGAAACAATTCAGAAAAACGTGTTCTCAGGTACTAAAGAGCACATAACTTTAAAAATAATGATCATAATGACTTGGAATTTAATAAAAAGTTGGATAATAAGTTTATTTACGTGAATCTAATGTTTTACGTCTTAAAATTCTGTCCATGAAAAGATATATAGGACTGTATTTTCTGAAAGAGACTGTAAGGGAAAACCTGTTTACTCATTTTGAGAAGGAGAAATGATTGCATACATAGAAGATGTTATAAAATGGTTTTAATAGGTCCTATATATGTTTATAAAACCTATAATTATTATTTGAACACCTTCCATGAAGCAAATGTAAGAACTATAGTGAAACAGGGTAGTATGAAGATCTATTAGGCCCAGTCAAGAACAGGGAAAGTTGCAATTTGGAGAAGATGTTGTCACCTGAGGTGTAAACAAGGTGAGGGTTACACCATAATTTTTGGTAAAGGTGAGGGTTACACCATCATTTTTGGTAAAGGTGAGGGTTACACCATCAACCTCTCTTTCACCTATTAAACCTTCATGTCAGCTTAGTTTTTCCTTCATAATGGTAATCCATTGAGCATGTATGAGCAAGTCTATGTCAAAAAAAATCAAATTAAAACAAAAGAGATATCAAATAGAAATAACAAATCATGGGTCATTCTTAGCATTCATAGATTGCCCCCTTAAATGACAACTATTAAAAGTCAATTGAAATTGGCAAATGTAAGGTAGAATTCTCCCTTGAAGGAAAACTATCAAAATCATTTGAACTAAACACATAAACTTAGACCATTCCCTTGAAGGATGGCTAAGTAAATAATTTGACAAAGCTAATAATTTCTTGGAAGATTCGTATGTTGATCAGCTTCCCCAACCCTCAAGAAAACAATAAAATTCAAATCAAAAGCAAGAGCAAATGAATTTTGAAAGCTACAATCATCTTTCATAACAACAATAATCTTGGAAAGCCACAATTAGCTCTCCTTAGTAGACTTTCCACATCAATCATTCTACATTATATATATATATATATATATATATATATATGTATGTATGTATGTATATATATGTATGTATATATATGTATATATATATATATATATGTATATATATATATATGTATATGTATATATATATATATATGTATATATATATATATATATATATATGTATATATATATGTATATATATATATATATATGTATATATATATATATATATATATGTATATATATATATATATATATATATATATATATATATATGTATATGTGTATATATGTATATGTGTATATATATGTATGTGTATATATATGTATGTGTATATATATGTATGTGTATATATATGTGTGTGTATATATATATATATGTGTGTATATATATATATATGTATACGTATATGTATATGTATATGTATATGTATATGTATATGTATATGTATACATATATATACATATAATGTAGAATGATTGATGTGGAAAGTCTACTAAGGAGAGTTAATTGTGGCTTTCCAAGTACATATATATATATATATATATATATATATATATATACATATACATATATGTGTGTGTGTGTGTGTGTGTGTGTGTGTGTGTGTGTGTGTGTGTGTGTATGTATGTATACATATATACATATATATATATATATATATATATATATATATATATATATATATATATATATATACATATATATACATATATACATATATATACATATATATATACACACACATATATAGACACATATATATACATATATATATGTACATATATACATATATATACGTACATATATATATACACATATATACATATATATACGTACATATATATACATACATACATATATATATATATATATATACACACACATAGATACATACATATATATATATACACACATATATATAAATATACATACATACATACATACATATATATATATACACATATATATACATATATACATATACATATACATATACATATATATATACATACATACACATATACACACACACAGATATATATATATATATATATATAGACACACACACATACACACACACACACACACACACACACACACACACACACACACACACACACGTGTGTGTGTGTGTGTGTGTACATATGCACAGGACTATGAGGTTACTTGACATAATGTAATCAAGATCCCTATCTATCAACATAAGCATGCTAATGCAAAGAACTAGAAAGGCTCATTTTTACTAAGCCAATCCACCTTTGGGTTTCATGTCAGTCTTTACCAATGAAAAGGCATCATGTTACTTTTCTTATCTTTTATTAGTTTATGTAAACATATCACAGCAAAATATGAACATCCATCACATCTTATGTACCTATAAACATGTCATTACACCATCAAAAGCATAAACCAAATCAATGAGAAAAACATCAAGGCATATACCATTTCACCTATATAACCATAAATAAAGCCATAAAATGTATCCATCCATAGCATATCCTATCATAACCATGAGAAAAATCATGTCATCATCGCTAACTTCCTAGCATCACATGCCTATGCTACTAAGTGCAGAATCATAAACATGAACCAAAAACATAAGCCATAGTCATCAAACATAGGCAACTATCATATATAACATCGTAAGCATCCATCATACATATCAAATCATCAAAAAATTAATACATGTCATAATGTGTTAGGATCTCTCAAAAACATATATATTTCACTGCATCAATGCACAGGTTGATATCAAAATAATACATCAACATTGCATATCTAAACATAATCATGGGCTTGCACCACTACCACTGGCCCCATTTATGCCTACACCTATAACTGGTGATGGTCCCCATAGGACCCCTATCTACCCAATTATGGAAGCCCACTAACCTAGAGTAGTTCTCGATGGCCCATTGTCCAAGCTCATTACGTACTCTGTATACCTCATAGCCTGGGCTAGCTAGTCTAATACCATCACCTCATAATATATAAGCTCTATAATGATAGCTAGATAGTGTGCTCAAGGCAATATGTTTAGTGGCCCTCCTACTGCTACTGCACCTACCTCTACCCTCTACCTAAGTGGATCTCTCTCACTTGTAATGGTGGCAACCTACCCTTATAATGCACAAATCTGACCCTATAATGTGGCCTCCTATCCTTACAAAACCTATACCTGAGCCTAGGCCATGGCCAACATTGACCCTACCTATATACCCTAACTAGATGGATCTAAAACCATCAGTGTTATCCCTCTATCATCTCCACCCATATGTACAGTTGCATAGTTAGACTGGTACCAAGCCATGTATCCATCTATGTATCTTGTGTCATCTATGGGAGCCCTAATAGGAAAATCCTCAAACCCACCTTATAGAACTATCTTAATAGGCTAAGGAACCGGTAATTGAACCTCTAATCCTACCTCATATACCAAGTTAAACTAGTGCCACACTTAGTCAAAGGGAATCAACTCAACCTCACCCTCTCAATGGCCCACTATCCCCCTGTAACTCTATACCATGAGGGTCTTCCTCATGTAGCTTACCCAAATAGGGAACTGTAGGTATGATTTCCATGTGATGTCCAAAGCTACCAATCCACCTAGGGTAGCCCTGAACTACTCAATGTCATATGCTCCACCTCTAGCCCCTGATGTAGCATAGTCATCCCTCCACCTCATAAATCCTACAAGGAACTCTAGTTATGTGTACCCCATCCATGGAAATTTCATCAGCCTCAGAACCTGAATGTGTTTATAGGCCTAGTAGTGCAGAACCATGCCCACACTAATGCCATAGCTCCTATGGTGTCTAAGTCCCCATAACTTTCTATAAATCTAGACCAGCAACACTAGGACCCAACCAAATCTTATCCTCCCAAGTAATAGCTCAACCAAAATAGCTAGTAATACATAGGGGAATCTCCCACTACTAGAATATAAAAACACAATTAAAGTAACTATGATCATTAACATGATCATAAGTCTCCTCTCCTTGAGATCCCTCTCATATAATGTTGTATAATTAAACCCTTTGGAGTGATAGTGGACATGGTTGCTATCATCTCCATATAAATAATCTATATACTCATCCTACTCCTCCTCAATTTGGTATATCAACTCGCCACATAGTAGGAGTCAAGGGATCATATGGACATCCTCTAAGAGAATAGTCATCTTCTTGATTGATAATAAGAAGGTTTTAGTAACCAAATCCCATATATCAATGAGTGATACTATCATAGATGTATCCCTAGGCATGTGTTCGTAGTGCCTCATCCCTCCTAACCCTATCACCTCCATATGGGCCCAATCATCAGTAATCATCCCCTTGATAAGTATAGGGAAGATTCATGGCACATGGTCACACATCTATATCTGCTACTAAGCTCTTACCAAATTAAAATGATTTACTTAGACCCCAACTAGTCTCATCTACCCTATATTTTATAAAGATGCCCATAACCTTAACCTATTTTACCCCTTATACCCAACGTATCAAGCCAAACTTCAGGCCTAACCATTACACTTTACCCTCAAACCATACTTAAACCCTTAACACCTTTTTAAACAATCTTACCTCATCATGGCTAACCACTGATGGTTGGGGACCCTTAATTCTTAGGGTGTCCACTATCGATGGTTACCTATGGGCATTCCATGGTTGGAACACACAAAACTACCAAGATCTAAATAGGGGCCCAATTCAATAAACAACTAACCTAAACACTCTACCCAACTAGCCTACTACACAATCACCCACCTACCCTATCAATTTTATGTTTTACCCACCCCATTTAACCAAAACCCCTAAAACCCTAACTAGGGCATGCAAACCTAGATAGATATTTTTTAGACCTCTCCCCCCAGGCAAACATAAACAATAGCAAAATCACACCTAGTTATCAATTTAGTGCACCCCCACCTCATTTTGTGACCTCCTCTAAGTTTTGAGCCCTCAAGATAATGACCAACCATATCCTCATGCTTCTTGCATCTTGGACCCATGGAATCAATCACATATCTCTAGCCAATGAACATCATCCACCTCAACACACACCTCCCTCATAAAGTGCTAAAATCACCTAGAGCTAGATCAAATAATGCAATGTGGTAAAATGACAAATTAACTTTTGTGTTTTTACTTTTACCCTCCATACTTTTAGGGTTTCCCCTAATCATTAATGGTCAAGGTGATCATTAATGGTCACCTTCTGGGGACCTTAACCATTGATAGTTAAGCTACCCTCCGAACCCACATTTCACCTTCTACCTTCAATCTACCCATTTCAAGTAATTTACACTAGACTCTTGCCTAATTTGGAGATGCCTTTCTCCCACCAACCAATCACCTCATCATTAGTCTCTTTTGGCCCATCTAGCATGAAATATTGTGACACATTTTTCTTGGTCCTTTAATCATAGTGACAACATTGCCATGTTGACCCTTTTGCATTTTGTGCCACCTCATGTATACTGACCTAATTATGTCTCACTAGGAGTACTTCTTACCTCAAATACCCGTGATACTTGACCCATTTATGTTTTTATTGGGAGCACTTCCTACCTTGGATACCCATTAGATACATGGATATCACTTAGGAGACTTGTATTTATGAGCGTTCTCAACCATCATGCCTATAGGTAGTCACATGGTTCACTCATCCCTTGTCCTTCTTAATATTAACCCTTATTTTTTTCAAACATTGGAAACTTCATCTATGTGCAATCTTGGCTATCACACCTTTTATTGCATTCTATGTGCACATTTACATCTCAAATGCCCAACCTCATGTCACCACCTCATGACTCACCATTTACCATTTATCAAACCTATACCCACTTTAGTTTCACCTCACTAAATATTGGTTTGAGGGGGGAAACCTCTTCCCACTCTTAGGGAAACTAGACCCATGACCCATACTTCATTTTTGTTTTGCATCTCATTCACACAAGTCACAAAACAAAAAGGGGAAAAATGTCAACACCAAAAATTTACACACCTATGATTCTAAATGTCAAATTAGCCTTAGAAGTACCCCTAAACCCTCTTAGGACCAACTTGCACCTATCAGGCCTAAACCAACCAAATCTACACTCAATTGTACCTAGCTAATTAACCCGAACCTTTAAAACCCTATTCTTATAGACCCTAACCATCAATGATTAGGGTGATCATCGATGGTCAACATTAGGAACCCCTGACTTTCGATGGTCAGGATCTACTTTCTCAACAAGAGCATACAAGCTCTACCAACCCATTTCTAAATATAACCTTATCTAGTTTATGTTACAAGCCTTTACATGTATAAATTATTATTAGATGACCCAATTACACCTTCACTTATACCTCTTGCTTATGCCTATAAAAGAGAGGCCTAGGAGCTCAAATCCATCTGTAATAATTATCAAGAGCTCAAGTATTCAAGATTTTTATTTTGCAATTAAATTAGGTCAATTAGCATCATCAATGTTATCAAACATTATCAACCATTTTATTGAGATCAAACTTGCTATCATCTCTCAACCAAGCTTTCATGTATCGTTACTCTACTAGAATGGATCTAGATTCCACTAACAGGATAATTACCTCAACCACCTACCCAACTAACTTTTGGTAAGAAAAGTGCTTATTTATTACTATTCATGTACGTTTATTCCATTTTAAAATTATTATAGACCTTGCCTAATTCCAAAAATTCATTTGTGAAATCTCATCATCTTCTATTAATCAAACCTAGAATTCCATATTCAACCACAAATGGTTAGACCCCAACCACCAATGGTTAGGCCTAATCGTCAATGGTTACCCTAACCACCAATAGTCACATACGGTAGAAAAACCAATAAGCTGATTTTACCCACCCATACCCAACCAAATACACTTTTCTATGTTTTCAACCACTCATAAAACCCCTTCTAATTTTTTGAAGGATACCCCAACCTGTTAGTACTAATATTAATTGGTTTATCACTAATTAAGTCATTTCTAGTCTATCTTCCTAGCAAGTTTTCTTATATTTGATCTCAGTACCTTTCGATTATTGGTGCAAGTGCTTTCTTTCCATTTTATCAACTTGAGTGTTTAAAACATGTGATTGACAACACCTAAGGAAGCTCTCACTTTTGAGATCTATCTATTGTTAGGCAATCCACCCAACTATCTGTCTAACAAACAAGTTTTATTTAGTGCATTTTTATCTATATGTCTTCCTCCCAATCCAAAGATGAGATCTCACAATCATTTAGATTCAATGTGTGCACAAATAAACAAGTTTTTCAATGACACCTATATTGAGTTTATTTTCTCTCTTTCTTTACAACTTAAGTGAAAATTTACATGAAACACTTGGATTTATTTTTCAAAATGGGCACTTACCTTCTTGAATTTCAAAAACTAATTTTAACAATCTAAAAAAAAATATCCATGTAACTCTACTTCATTTCCATTGTATAACTATCATACCATGGCTTTCATTGCATTTTAATATAATCACATATAGCCTATTCCCCATTTGAGTAGCATATATATTTTGATCTATCTTAATCATCTATGCTACATTGTTATGACTCATTTACACATACATTAGGGTAATATTTCTTGTATTCCTTATTATAACACTATGCTTTAACATCTTATTAAGGATTATTAGAATCCCTCCCACTTATTCTAATTGTGAAGCCTTTCTTCTTTGCCCTCTTTTTCAAATATTTTTTCATTTCAACAAAAAAATTTAAAATATTTCATAGATTCAAAAGAATTCAAATATATATATATATTTTTAAAAAACTACAAAATTTTTAAATCAAGTCCTATAAGCTTTTTTCAAATGCTTCTACCTTAATTTTTTAGATATATTATTTATTCTATCAAGTAGATAAAATAATTCAATTTTTCAATATACGTTACTTTTTACAAGGTACTTAAGTGTGATACATGACAAAATTTCACATGATTTGTTAATGTCGATCTTCCTTTATTTGCCAACAACCTTGATAAGTTTGGGGCATCTCTTCATTCTGCATGAAAATTTTAATAGGTTGTATCTATCCACAACCTTTCTACCATGTTGAGATACATATCATACAAATGTTTTGATAAACACTCATACTATATACGTTTTACATGAAATATGCTACTTGATAACAATGTCATTGATACATATGATGGATGAAACATATTCTCATTTGATTTATGATTCCCTTTTTTATTGTACTATATGATAAGTTAGAATGTATTTGCTTATTATGTGTGGCCCTTGGCCTTGTATGATAAAAATTATTTATTATATGACATCTTCATTCCATTTTCATTTGGACCTTAGCCTTATGTTTTATGTGGCATTTACATGTCCCTTTTATCTTACGTTGAAGCCCTATGTGTGACACTATATGTAAATTGTGTGACATTGTATGACATTTTTTATATGTTCAGTGCTTATTACTATGGTGCCATGATTCCTATCATGAATTAATCCTACTCTCTACTCTTATTTTGTTGATATGAGACATATGCACATGATGCTTATGTGATCAAATAATATATCCCTCTAACACATGTTTCATATACAAAGTCAATGAGCATTTACGTACAATGATGCAATACATTCAAAATTTTAAATGCCAATATGTGATTACAACATTCCACATACTATGTAAATCATATCTTGAGCTCAATGACTTTTAGGCTATGTCCCTCATCTCAAGATGGGGAAATGACAATGGGTTTGTTTTCAGAATTCAAGCCTCATTAGTAAATTTTAGATTTATGGAACTATAAAATTTTAAAAATTACAACAAGATTTTGAATTTTTAGATTATGGGGGCATGTGACATGCATGTGCACTCATTCCTATAGTTAACAGTGGTAAAAAATTATATGTTTAAATATTTTAAAATTTAAAATGAAATTCAATATCAATTTAGTTCAATATAGGGGTTATGATACTCATTCATATTCACACTACTACATGACAATTTAAAATTCTCGAGTTCAAAAGTTTCAAATAGAATAAGATCCATATGCAATAGTGTGATTCATCTTCATGTTTTAAGTGGGCCACGTTAGAGTCTAGTGACACTCAACATCTGGGTAAGTGTAGGGAATTAGGGGGCCAAAATGGGCTCTTAAATGGACATGTTTTTCTTTAAAAATATGAAACCTTGATTTGTATGGATTATTTGAGATATTAAAACTCATAATTTGAATATTCTATAGGAATATGTTGTAGCATTTCAAAATTAGTTTATAACTACTAATTTTTTTTAAATGGTTAAGTATAACTAGGTCAAACATTATAAAATTGAAGAAGTGGTATTATTTTTTATAAAAATCATAGTAGGTAGTTTTCCATGCACCCCATCATTTTTTGAGCATCATTTGCCTTTTATTTAAACCCCTTGGTAGAAATCTAGGTAAGATCATCTATTTGTTAACCTATCTTTTTTTAAATTTAATTAATGAATTTTTTTTACTAATTACGCAATTTAGTATAACTTGAAATATGATAAAAATGTATAGCTGACCATGCACCCCCTAACTACCCCAAAAAAGATCAAAAATTAGATTTTCTTTTCGTAATGTTTATAGAATTAGGTCTAGTTTACAACTATATGCTTTTTCTAATTTGTATCAATGAATCAAAAGATACATAAACAAAGATGAACATGAATAATCATGGCATATAGAACTTAAAAAACATACTTAGTCAATAAATATTTAAATAACAACATTAAAAAAATCAAAATATAAAAAAAAAAATCAAATATATAAAAAGATGAGACTTAGTCAATGTTGCAATATTATTTTTAAGGAAAAAATTGCTAAAATTGATAGTGTCTAGCATTGGAAAATTTGAATTTTTTATTGTTGGTAGAAAACTTGCATTTGGTTGTGTGTGTTGCAGGTCTGTGCCTAAGGCTCCGGATTTCAAGCCATTGCTAAGCCTTAAGGCATGTGTTTGAAATGGCAAGCTAAAGAATCATGTATGTGACTATACTACATACATGGTTATGTTGTGTACTTGGTTATAATGTGTATGTAGTAATACCACATATAGGATAATATAAAAATGGTAATTGAGGATAATATGAGATAGGTTTTAGGGTTTAGAGTCTAATCATGAAGACAATTGAGGACAATTTGAGCCAATTAAACTTAGATTTGTGACCATAATTTATTTTTGGTCATAACATTCATGTTTTAGGACAAATTAGGTCTAATATCAAAGGTAATTTGGGCTAAGTTTATGTCTTTGAACCTATTTATGACTAAAACATGTGAGTTTCAACTCAATTGGGCCCTAGGTCACCACATATTGAGCAAAATAGCAAATTGGATGTGATTTGACTCAAATTGAGCCTTGTGAACCTAATTTTTATAGTAAAAGATGTTAATTGGGGATAAATCATTTAGTTTTTAGGGTTTAAAATTTAGGATTTAGAGTCTAGGGATTATGCTTTAAGGTATATACAACATAGGGTTTAGGGTCTAATCATGAAGGTAATTAAGGACAATTTGAGTTTATTGAACCTATTTATGACCAAAATGTGTTTTTGGGCATAGGGTTTATGTTTTAGGGTGATTAAGGTCTAATGTAAAATGCAATTGAAGCCAATATAAGCTCCTTAAACATATTTGTGACTATAAAATGTGATTTTGGGCTCAATTGCCCCCAGGTCACTACAAATAGTAAATTAGTCAATTGGGGAAATTAGTGATACGATTTGGGCCAAATTGATCCCTATAAACCTATTTGATACTATAAAAGATGTTAATTTCATAAATCATTTTCTTTAAGGTTTAAAATTTAGGGTTTAAGGATTAGAGTTTCAAGAATTTACGAGATAGGGTTTAGGGTTTAAAGTTCAATCATGAAGGTAATTGAGGATAATTTGAATTGATTGAACTTATGTGTGACCACAATGTGTTCTGGGGCATAGGGTTTATGTTTTAGGATACATTAGGTCTAATAGAAAAGTTAATTTGAGCCAATTTGATCTCCTTAAACCTATTTGTGACTATAAAATGTGATTTTGGGCTCAATTGGCCCCTAGGTCACCACATATTGAGGAAATTAGTCAATTGGGGTAATGAATGATGTGATCTAGGTAAAATTTATCCTTTTGAACCTAATTATTATTACAAAGTAGGTTAATTATGGATAAATCATTTAGTTATTAGGGTTTATAATTTAGGTTTTAGGGTTTAGGGCTTACGGTTTAATGTATATATAACATAGGGTTTAGGTTTTAGGGTTCAATCATGAATGTAATTGAGGAAAATTTGAGTTGATTGAACCTATTTGTGACCACAATGTGTTTTTGGACATATTTTTTATGTTTTAGGGTGAATAAGGTCTAATTACAAAGGTAATTGGTGCCAATTTAAGCTCCGTAAACATATTTGTGACTACATAATGTGATTTTGGGCTCAATTGGCCCCAAGGTCACCATAAATTGAGTAAATTAGTCAATTGGGGTAATTAGTGGTTCAATTTAGGCTAAATTGAGTGATGTGAACCTAATTATTACTCTAAAGGATTTTAATGGCATGGCTAAATCATTTACTTTAGGGTTTATAATTTTTTGTTTTGTGATTAGAGTTACAGGTATATGTGAGATATGGTTTAGGGTTTAGAGTCCAATCATAAATGTAATTGAGTAAAATTTAGGATGATTAAAGTTATTTTTTACCACAATTTTTTTATGGGCATAGGGTTTATGTTTTAAGGTGAATACTTAGTCTAATTTCAAAGGCATTGGGGCCAATTTGACCTCCTTGAACCTATTTGTGACTATAGAATGTGATTTTGGACTAAATTGGCCCCCAACGCATTATAGATTGAGTCAATTAGTCAATTGGGATAATAAGTGATGTGATTTGGGATAAATTGAGCCTTTTAAACCTAATTATTACTATAAAGGATGTTAATTAGGGCCAAATAATTTATTTTAGAGTTTTAATCTAATTTACAATTTATGGATTAGGGTTTAAGGTGTACATCTAGGTATAAGGTATAGGGTTTAAAGTGCTTAAATTTTAGGGCTTATTTTTTATAAGTTAGGTTATACGGTTCAATTGCAAAGGTAATTGAGGATAATTTAAGTTGATTGAATGTATTTATGAGTAGGCAATGTGCTTTTTAGTTGTATTATCACCCATGTCATCGCATGTTGATTAAATTAATCAATTGAGTCAATTAATGGCGTGATTTGGGCTAAATTGAGCCCTTAAAACCAAATTCTTACTCTAAATGATGTTAATTAGGGCTCAAATGATTGGTTTAGAGCTTGAAGAGTTGACCATTTATGGTTTAGGGTCCTTAGGGCTTAAGATTTAGGGTTAAAATTTAAGAGTATGGTTTATGGTAAAGTGTACATAGTGTTTAGGTTTTATGACATATGGTTTAGGGCTTAGGTTCTACAATTTAGGGTATAAATTTTAGGGTTTATGGTTTACAGCTTAGGGTTTTTGGTTTAGGCTTCAGGGTTTACAATTTCAAGTCTAAATAATATTAATTATCCTACTCAAATGATTGGTTTAGGGTTTTAATAGCTTATGATTAATGGAACCTAATATTTATAGGGATTAATATTTAAGGTTTAGGGTATAAGGCTTAGGGTATAGGGTATAGGGGTTAAGGTTTAGGGTATAGGGTATAGGACCTATAGGGTATATGGCTTAGGGCATAGGGCATAGTGTTTAGTGTTGAAGGTGTATTTTGCATATACTAAATACCACGTGCATGGTATTAGCATGTATTCATTATTACCATTTATGCAATATTACCATGCATTTAGTAATAATAGAAAAAGTATACACCAATAGTCAATTTTTTTTACTTTGAGAGTACTATCCCCTTCTCTATTGTGTATTTTATATCATGGGTCCCCTAGTCTATTGAGTTCTATTGAAAATGATTATATTGATTTCCAAACCCTCAAAAGCATAAATCATTGTCTACTCACATGATTGACTAAAGATTACATAGGACTATTCTTAATTATTTTAAAATAATTGGATTTTTTACCCACTTGGTACTTCACATATAGTAGGTCTATTTTAGAATAATTTAATTTCTATCCCCACACTCAATAGTTAAAAAATTTGTGTAATCATGGGTGATAGATTTTATAGTAGTAGGATGAAGTATTCAAAGACTAAACCAAACGAATGAGAAGTGGCAAGATAAAAACAAAGGTGATAAATGAAAAAAATTCATGCAAGTAATTATATTATCCCTAATGAATTGATTGTCACAAATAATGATGAAATTAATAATTATACTATACCAAATTATGAAAGTCCAATTTCAATGCTGATAGTATACCCAACTATAATACAAGTCCACATTCAAATTTTACTATTTTTAATGTTGATGATGATGATAGTATGCATGATGATGTGAATTGCATGGAAACACACATTCAAGGAGAAGATACTACTGATGAAACTAATATGGAAACACCTATTGGATAAAGTTACAATGGAGAAAATAATATGGGAACACCATTGAATGAAGAACTTACTAATGTATAAAATAATATGAAAACACCAAATCAATCAAATATACCAGTAATAACACCTCCTAGGATTTATAGAAGAAAAACAATGTATTTAATTGAAATTGATGAATCCATTTTGAAACCAATACCTGAAAAGAAGTCCAAGCACCATATGAGATGAAACTTTGAAATAATTTGGGAGTATCACTCTAAAGATTTAAATGAGACTCAAAGATGCCAATTGTTTGTTACATTGATGAAAGTACTTAAGATTACAGCTGAAATGAACACCCTAGGACTAAGAACATCTAATATTGATTGTGTAAATAGGGTAATTATTGAAAAAAATTATAATTCATACCATCAAGTAGATGTGAATAAATGCACCAAAGATTGTAACATTTCTTGACATGTTATTACAACTTTTTTGGTAAGTGGTAAACGAAAGAATAAATGATTTATTAGAAAAACAAGTTGAGCTTTGGACATAAATACAAAAACATTGATGAAGGTAATTGAGAGATGTAAAAGACTTGATGTTGATGGTATCAATGACTTGTGGGAATTTTATGGTAGACTCCCATGGAAATAAAAGGCTATATTTGATGCCCTAAAATATTTAATTATACAATTTTGAAAAGATAACACAAGGGTAATGCCTAATATTAGAGACAGTGAAAATAAGAGTTGGTTCTCATAATCATGAACCACATCCTAAACATTTTTTGGATATGAATCAAAAAAAATTATTCTATAAAGTTTTTGAAAAATATCCACATATTTATATTATTCAAAGGTGTTTTAAATGTCCAAACCCTTCTATGTGAAAATCAATCACACACGCACTACTTGTTGGCAACATGTTGAATTTTCTATGAATTATGTTTTTTTTCATCATATTCATTATACTTTGCATACTAACCAAAAAAATTAGGAGTGTGAAGTGGAGGCCCCACCAAAATAATCAATATAATTCATTCCAATAGTTTTTTTGGAAAGACCATATGGTCAACTATTTTATAATAGTACATGTTTAGATGGAAATTGCAACATTTGTTGTGGATTACCAAAATTGAAATATTATATCCATGAGAAGAGTACACATGGAATTCGACAAGAATTGGTTGTTTTATTAAATATAAATTTGTGTTATATTAAATTAAATATGGAAAGGAATCTAAAAGGTGTGAGCTTATTACAAACCAAATACTTGTTTCAAAATTTATGGACAAATTCAGGGATGAAATGTATATGAGTATGCAAGGCACACACATAGAGCTTTATGGATATAATAACAATTTAAGTAAAGACACATTCTTGATTGGTGCTATTTTTTTAATAGTTAAATTTTTAGAGAATTACATATTACAACCATAAAGAGAGGTTCAATCACCATACTACAATTTAGTACAGGTTTAACTTTTTATGTATATATAATTCATACATTTACCTTATAGTACAAAGAATGATTAGAAAATATTAAGGGAGTACCAATTTTATGTCAGAGATGATCAGACACATTATTTAGAGTATGTTCAAGGTCATTTTTAGTTGTTTTATGGAAATTTGAATGAAAATAAAATTACTTTCAATCAACACTATATATGGCTAGTTAATTCCACATCACAATTCAAGAATGCAAAGATGTTCTGTTGGTTGATTAGGATGCATGTGACCACTGGTGTACAACATATTTTTATTTTCACTAAAGTAGGCCATGGAAAATGGGATCATGACAATGTAGGAGCATGTGTCCAAACAGTGCTTTGAAGAGAGGAGTTGAAGGTTGAAGAGGTTAATGATTTGTTAGATGAAAATAACATATGTTATGATGTAATGAATATATGGTCCATGGTGCTCAACAAAATTACATTGTACATAGATATTTTTATGCTCATAGAGGATGAAAAATTGGCAAACTATCAATATTATATGATAGTTATAGGATCGAGTGAGTTACACATATTTCGTATATCAAACACATGTTCTTTGATGGTTTATATGAGGTAATAAGTGTGCTTTTGTTTTTCATGCATTAACTTTGTTTTAAATGAGTGTGAGTGATAAAAATGGATGGATGAAAGATTTTTTAGGCCTTTAGTTCCAATTGACAGTTATCAAGGTCCATTAGTATTATAACTTATATCACTGACATCATCACATGAATTTGACCATGTGTGTTATCTAGTGAAAGAAGGTTGGATATTATATTTTTTACATGTGTTGCATGTACTAAATTTGGTAAATTTAAATAATTATATCACATTATTAAATCATGTTTTTTTATGATGCAAGGCATGGTTATGTAGATATTAAAGATGAGGATAACAAGGAGGGGATAGACTACTATTTGTGTTGGTTTGTAAAAGAAAAACACAAATTGAATTATGCAATCACATATGTGTAAATCATTCACTATAAAAATAGTTTTATTTTAGTTACTATAACTTGTATTAAATGTTATCCTATGAAAAATTCTAATGTATGGTTGTTTGAAGACTTTGAAGTACATAGTAAGATACTCCACTATTCAAATATGGTTCTTACAACAAATGTTTAGCTACACAAATATTACGGTAGTCCATTGAAATGGAATCTATGGAAGGTTCATGAATCTAACCATGAAACTATTTTTGATACTATAAAAAATAAATCTGACCCTATTGGTTCCTTAGATTGAATCCCCAAGGAATGTTGAATTCTTAAATGCAAATGTATTTACTTTTATTAGATTTTATTTATTTTTTAGGTTTTACATATAAATTTAAATTTAACTAGATACTAACATAAATTTTTTAGGTTATTTGTGCCAACTTATCTTCCATATTCACATGGTTGGCACCATTAGTAGAGAGTTCCATATTCTAGAAGTTAAGAGAAGATTCATTGACATTTGTTGTCAATGTTGCTTAAGGCTAGAATGGGTGATTTATTTCCTAACCAATCTTTCTCAGAGGTCATTAATATGGTTCCATGTGTTAATAAACATCCCCAACATGGTGGAGATTATATTTTTTAGTCATGAGGCCCCAGAGGTAGATATCTCCAACTAGGCTCACATGTTGACAACATTTGATGTCAATGTTGCTCAAGGACAAACTTGTTGTAAAACTACATATCCACATGGATTAAAAGCCCTTGGTGGTGATAATTAATTTAATTTTTACATTCCAAGGTGTTTTAAGTGAAATATTTATAATTTTAGGTCCAATAAATGGAAATGTCTATTAGAGGCAAATACCTTGTCTCTTAAGTACACATAAATTGCACTGTAAGACTGATCACATAATCTTCTACTAAGAATTGATCGATTATTTTTTATTCATGGGATTCATATTTCACATAAATATGAATTAAAAATTCATAGGATAGTTTTTCCTATTCATGGATATGACTTACAATTTCTATTTTATGCCTATCTAAAGTTTGCCTAAAAAACAACAATTTTGCCTTATGAGGAAATGTTGTCCTAAGGCCAAAATGGTTGATCTGTCTCATAACCATGCATGATAGAATGCCAATAATTTATTATTATACATTAATATCTACCCCCAATATGGTCTCAATGATATTTTTCAGCCACAAGTCCCTAAAGGTAGAGATATCCAATTTAGATCACATGTTGACACCTTTCTATTGTCAATGTTGCTTGAGGCCAAAATGGATACTTTGTCTCCTAATTGGGCATGATCCAAGGCCAATAATTCATTATTATATTTTATTCACCAACCAAAAACATTTGGTGATGATATTTTTCATCTATGAGGCCCCATATGTAGAGATGTCCAACTTGGCTCAAATGTTGACAATATTTTTTGTCAATGTTGTTAGAGGCTAGAATAGGTGCTCTATCTCCTAATTGAGAATGATCAGAGGTAAATAATTTGGTTTTAGATATTAATATATACCATATATGTGGTGTCAATTATATTTTTAATCCATAAATCCCTAGAGGTAGATATCTCCAATTTGGATTACATGTTGACAACATTTATTGTCAATGTTTATTGAGGTCAAAATGGGTACTTTGTCTCTTGGGCATGATTGGAGGCCAATAATGTAGTATTATACATTAATTTCCACCTATGATATGGTTTTTATTATAATTTTCATCCATGACTCCTTGTAGGTGGAGATATCTAACTTGGCTCATATGTTGACAACATTTGTTGTCAATGTTGTTTGAAGCCAAAATGGGTGCTCTATCTCCTAATCGAGCATGCTCAGAGGCCAATAATGTGGTATTAGACATTTTATTACACACCCAACAATTTAGATATGTTATTTTTTAGTCATGAGGCTCTAGAGGTATATATATCCAACTTGGCTCGCATGTTGACAACATTTGTGATCAATTTTGCTTGAGTGAGTGTTGATCAAACTATCAAACCATAATTACTTTTATGGCACACTTATCTTATCATCCATCTCATCTTCATCCTATATCATGTTCACACCATCATTCATCTATTCCTCAACTAAATTTATTTCTTTAATTGATGTTAATTAAAAATCTTTTGCATATCCATAGTCATGTACTATAGTATTTAGTGGGTTATCATCAAATGGGTGTTATGTTGGTTATGATTTTTTATCCATTTAATACATTATTTGATATGGTACATCCAAAAACATAATATTTAATAGTATAAATCACCATCACATTAATTCATAGGAGCTACATAAATAAATGGTTTGTGTAAAGGGCATGAAATTGTGTAGAGTAGTGGGAATAGCTGATTTTCAAGTGTTGAAGGTGTTCTGGAGATTGGGGTAGGTCTATGAGAGGAGATATGGCCAAAATTAAATCCAAAAGAAGCATAAAACCCTAGTGATATAGGTTTATAAGAGTGTATATGTTAGGTGAGAACAAGAGGGGTCTTGAGATCTTGAGAAGAGTTGAAAGAGGTTGTGAGTGAGGTGTTTGAGGTATTGTAAAGGTCGTTAGACCATGAAGAGAAGGTATATCAATCATGAAAAACAAGAAGACTAATTAGGCCTTATAGGTCTAATAGCCTAGGAGGAACAAAGGTGAAAAAATTGAAGGGATATAGGTGTAAGGTTGTGAGTGTAGTTGATTCATACTGGAATGAGGTCTATACAAGGAGATACAAGAGCAAATGATAGATTATAAGCCTATTTAATCTTAGTCCTTGAATCCAATAAGGGGTAGTAAGTGGATAAGGTAGAATATTGGAGGTATAATATTGTGATAACAATTGTTTTAGATTCAAATGAGTATAATAAGCATGAGATTGGGGTCAGGAGTGAGCAAGAATGATGTAAGAGCATCAAATAATGTAACTACCCTCAAAACATGGAGTGGATAAAAATAGTAAGTGGTACCATGTTTAGAATTATTTAAGGTTGGAAATGCATGTGAGAGAGTTTCAAAAGGGTGAGGGAAGGAGAAGAAGAGTCTCAAGGATACTATAGAGAGTGAATGATATGTATGAATTAAAGGAATACCTTGGGAGAGTATTAATATGTAGTGAATTTAATATGCTTATCTCTTTTGATTGTAGAGTAATTTCTAGTTACTAATTATCCAGTAAATAAGATTCTATATTTTCTAAACCATATTTGTATAACTCAGTCATAAAATGGTCAATAAATAAGAAAAAAATAAAGGCTTTCAATACATTCAAGTGTTTGATAAAATGTGAAATTATTGTTAAAATGTTATTGGTGTTTCATCACTAAGGAAGGTTTCTTGTGAACATGGTATGATTAAAGTTCATCCTACATCATTTAGACATACCTTGTTGCATGATCATAGTTATTTTACAATAGCTTCATTCGATCAGTCAAATAAGGGAGGAAATCAAGAGTTCTTAAGAGTTTTAGTCCAAATTGGAGGTCTTGAGAGGATGTCAGAAGCATTAGATATATGGTAGTAACTCTAAAGAAAGATAATAAGTTCTTTTTAAAAATCAAGATTATTTGGATATGGATATGGAAAGGGGTTAGAATGTGAAGGTAAATAATCATATGAGCTTAGTCAGGGATCAAGAACCCTGAGAACTTGTTTTAGGGTTTCAATCCTATGTACCTAAATCAAAGAGATTTATGTTGAAGTGAGGAAGGACAGTGTATATTTCATATTTATTCATGGGGAAGATGGTATGGATACTATAATCAAAGAGTATATAAAATGGTAAAGATTAATAAGGGTATCAAGCCTAATGATGCCAATAGATGAATAGTGTCAAGAAAGCTAAGAACATATATAACACGATGATGATTAGAGATTAAATCTAGTTATCACAATGATATGAGAGAGAAAGCGGTTCTAGTCCTAGGCTTTGCATCAAAGAAGGCCTCAAGGAAAAGAAGAAGCTTTGAGAACATGAATTAGGCTTACTAGGCCTTATGGCCCTACTTGGACAAAAGTGGAAGATGCGTACAAGGAAGATTTGGGGCCTTCAAGAAGGTTGGTTGGCATGTTTGATGAAAGGATAGAAGGTTGGAATCTATTGGAGGTGACTCTAAGTGCATAGAGAAGATAGATGACAATAGGCCTAAAAAAGCATAGAATGTGCATTGAAAGACTGATAAAAGATTGATTGTAAGAGGAGAGTGGAGAATATAGAGTGATTTGAACCTTGAGAGGTGACTAAGGTCAATATCAGAAGCCTAAGGAAACATAAGAGAGTGTTGGTGTTTACAATAAGAGAGTCTAGTGAGGAAGTCCATGATTGAGGTGAATAGAGTATGAAATATCATAAATAAAAGTTTCTTAAAGAGTTTGAAATATATTCAAAATTAGAAAAAAATATTGAAAAATATGTTAACATAATTCTACTTAAATTTTCCATGCATTTTAACAACATTCAATAGTCTATAATTTTTAAAAAGTGAAATGTTGAACAATATATATTGATATATATTATATCCATAAAGGCCATAAAGTCATACAAAATGTGAACACAATACAATATCCAACATCAATGCCATATAGGCATATATACAACATGCCAAACAACTATACATAAAGCCATATAGTCACAAAACAAAATGTTATAAGACATGATCTCCTAATCATCAAAATTCATCGCTCTCTTTGCCTTGCTTGTCGAAGCCTCTCCCTTGGATTCCTTCCTTTTAACTAAAGGTCTTTGAGTAGATTGACTATGAGTCCTCTTTGGCTACAAATTCACCTGTGGATCAAACTATTCATATGAAAATATTTATATAAATTGTACATGATAAAACAATATAATTATAAAATTAACATGTTAAATTTTTCAAATCATAAAAAAATTAATCATAAGTGCACTTACCGCAATCTAGTAGTCATGGTAAATTTTAGATTGACACTCAATAGGTTTGATGATTGGTTCATGTTGATGAATATGAGTGTGAAAATGATCACTAATATGACTCAATGACCTGATCTTGATGATGGAAGGCATAGGTCCCTACAAACATATATATATATATATATATATATATATATACAAAATAAAAATTTAAAAATAGCTCATAAACCAAATCATTGAAATATAATATGAAAAATTATAAATTAAATTCTCTAAGTGTACCACACTACCCTTACTAATCATTTTGATAGGAATAGAAGATGTCATCAAAGGAGTCTACATGGATAATTATTTTAAGTGATAGCTATTTCCAAAAGTATAGAGGAGAATTAAAAAACACACATCCATACTTACAATTAAACATTATGTAATATACAACGGGACCATGTACCTCGAAGAGTTACTGTACAGATGAAATCATAGTGACAACACCTACATTTGTTACCTCCTTAATAGATGACATCATGTCTTCTAAGTTCATCAATTGAACAAATAAAATATCATTATCAGTCAATTAAACACACACATATATACAACATATATGTACGATGAAAATTAATAATATTTAATTGTTATAAATTACCTATGTATAGATATAAACTATAGGTGCATTATGAGCAACACATGTGCTCATATGGACCCTAATAACTTGTTTCAACATAAAAATAGTTGATATACATCACATTACCTTTTAAATTGTGAAAATATTTTGAATTTAACAAGTTTGAGATTTTTTTTGGAAAAAGTAAAATATTAAACATACCTAGGAAGTGGTAGGCAATGTGACCAGATGAAATGTAGATGGTTGAAACATAAAAAAATCAATATCATCTAGGCCCATGAAAAAACCACCATGAGTGGAATGTATGAAGTCCTCCTTGTACTCATTAGGTCCAATGCATGTAGTTCTACATGATTTGCATAACTGAGCTTGTCAGGTAACAACACTGGATGAAGCCTCGCCACATCTACCCTCCATAAGAGGAACATGAAAAATTTGGATCATATGCTAGATGAGGGTGTCATTAAGCACCTTAAGTACAACAAGGTATCAATATCTACATCCTCCTTGACTATAGAAGGTAGTTTCTTAGGAAGGTTGGGTTTATCAACATGTGCTCCCATTATGTGATTAGGTGCATGGTGTGCACCTAGCCTATCCTGTGCAGAGCCCTTTCCATGACCATGGAACTCTGAGAAATAAAACTAATTTAGGATTTCATTTGACACAAACTCACAATACAATTTTATTAGAAAATATATTGGGAGCTCATTATTGTTTCATGGTGGGTGACCAAATACCATCCACCATTGGTCCTAAAAAAATTTGTTTGAGAAAATCATGAGTGCACCAATGCATTGGAATCCATTTTGATGTCACATTAAGTAGTTCACCAATATTCCAATCAATGAATAGGGTACCAATTTGGGTTTTCATTATGTTTATCTCTCATAGTGATTACTAATTTTTTGTTGGAATAGTATGTCCTAAACCTATTTTTATAGTCACCCCACCTATCAATCTGACATGTTAATGACTCAAATTGATCTACTAATACCTAGAGCATGTTTTCTAGGGACATTTAGTGGGGTTTGCTTTAATATGGATCCCTTAATGACTTAATAATATTCTTAAGTTTAAGCTTTTTTTATACTGTGTCTTACTAATTCTTTTTGACTACCTTGGGGGGTTTCAGGGACTACATAAGGGCTTGGAGGATTTTGTTAGTGAGGAGGAAATGGAGGGTTAGGAAAGATAAGAGGGATAAGAGGTCTTAGGGGTTAGGTGTTGGCACATTATCTTCTTCAGTGAAGATGTATAAAAAAATAAAAATACAAATAATTACAATAAAATTAAAAAAATAGGGTCTAATTGCATAAAAACATGTTGGTTTACCTCTCCTTTGGTATGACATTCTTGAATTGATGGGTACCTAGCTCCAAAATGTAGATTTTTGCTCACTCAATCTTCCTGATCTAAAGCATGGGTTTTATCTTCTTTATCTTCATTGTGGTTTTAGCTATGCAAAATTCCAATTGATTTGGCTTTCACATTTTTTTATTTTATTGTTTGAATACTGTGTACATGGTTATTCTGTGTATGTAGTTTAGCATCAATATCAATGTAGGATAACTTTAGAATGGCATACATAGTTCTAATAAGCACATGCATGGTTTTAATAACCATGTATGAAGTTTTAATAACCATGTATGTGGAAAATTTGTTGAAGCAAAGTGGATTTATGTCTACTTTTTGGCCCCCCAACCTTTTTCTTACACTCATCTATGGTGAAGCAAGCCATAGATGGTTGATCTACCTCTTCAATTATTTTACAAATTATTCTACACAATCATATGAGAATTAGAGCATACAATATTTCCAACTCAAGAGCATTAAAAGGTTTTAAAATTGAGACTTGCTCACTGTCCATTTTCCATAGGTTCAAAATTTCTCCAAAATACCTCAACAAGGGGAAAGCACTTCTCCTTTTTTAAGTTATAATACAATTTATTTGAATACTTTATAATGGGTATATTATTCCAATTTGAATTTTGTTGCATTCAAACATTCAAAGTCAAATTTTTAATGTATTATATTGTAGGTCAAGGTCTTCTATTATCAATCATTTTAATCAAATACTCTAGATATACTCATACAAGTTCACAATCACGAATCACACACTCACCTAGGAGGGGAAACTACATCAACCTAAGGTGCATTTGAGCTATGTATTAAACATTCAAATTACATAGAGTTTTTTCAAGATAGCTCTAGTATTCCCCTTCCTTGATTCCCCATTTTTAATTTTATCTCCATTATGTTCGTTATGTATGATTAAGGGTTTATATTTTAAAAGTATTATTCATATCAACTTGGCACATGTATTTAATCATTAAAACCTCGTAAGTGGTCACATATACCCAAATTAATAAATCAACCATACATTCAACTAGGATATGGTATTAGTATAAAAAAAGAGCCACGGTGTGCTCATTAACTCCTTTTATGTACTTTTCCCAACATAGTTTTAATCCTTATTTTTTAGTGTAACACATTTTTTAGGTCTTATCAGACAGTTTTCAGTCATAGTCAACATGCATAGTTAGCATTATATATGTTTTAGTGAGGTTTTCATATATGTAATCCTATTTATCAAACTTAGCTAATTTATAGATTTCATAATTTTATTTTTTATTTTTTTTCTATATTCTATTGTGTATTAAAATTACAATGGTTTAGATATATTGATTAGATTCATTCAAATCAAAATAGATTAAACCACCACCCCTTGCAACCACTTGTATTTATTCAACCACCTATATTAATGAAATCACCTATATTTATGAGGTTATTCGAGATGTATAAATAAGCCTCTCCTCACCCATTTGAGCCATGGGATGTATTATATAAATTATGTTTTATATTAATATATAAGAGAGTTATATTATCCTATCAATTAAGCTTTGCAGCATATTGTGTGGATTTTTATAGAAGCATGGTCATGGAGTGTATAAGCATTGAAACAACTTGTCTATTAGCAGTATCTCTTCTTATTATATAGGTTGTGTATTAAAGTGGGAAATTTTTATTCTCACCTAACCTTTTTTTAATGCCCAATTGTATTGATGGGATCGATGATGATTTATATAAGATGATAATTGTATTCAAGTTATAGAATATGTGAGGTTTGTAGCTTTGAATGTGGAAAAGAATAGGAAGAGGAGAGGGAGGATCCTTTATAATATAATGCATAAGGGTGGAGAGTATGCCTATCCATAAATAATCTATTTTAAATACCTATATCAATATCTATGGATACATAGGGAAGTGAGTTATTGGTCTTACATGATCCCCTCTCTACCTGGCCCTATGTCGATTTTTTTTTTATCAATTTTTTTTTTTTTTTTTTTTTATTGATTTTTCTTTTGATTAATTATTTATTTTTAATTTGTTCATTTAAAAATAATAATACTTTGTTAACCAATGCCAACACATAGAGGTGTAATTTGGATTAATAAATTATATTTAGTTATAATATAACAATTAGTTTTAAGTACATTGAAAAAAAAGTGCAAAATATTATTATAAGACTAATTGATTAATTCCATAACTAGAGAGAGGTGGATACATTATGTCTATAGGAGTATATATTTTATTTTAAGATGTCATGATAAATGTTAAAATATGATAGTGGAATAATGATGTGGTAGACTACCTTGTGGAGGCCATAACTTTTGATATGTGATTTTGATCGAGTCCTTTTAAAAAAATCTTCAAGAGATCCATGGTGTCAAAAATTTATTTATACGGTTAGGTTCCATTTCAAAATATTTATACAGTCGAAATAGACCATCTACTTGGGTTGAAAAATTCTAATTTTTTATTTGGTATTTTTAGAAATTTAGAATTTGATATTTTTGAAAATAGGCATGAACTTGAGTTACAAGTCACCATTTAGATTTATTTATGATTGTAGATAATAAGGGATGATTATTAGGTCCATCTGAGCTTGTATTTGAAAATTTCTAAAAATAGAAGCTTACAAAAAATAAAAAAGTTACTAAAAATATGATGTTACCAAAAATAGTAAGATTTTAAAACTGATTAAAATAGAAAGTTTAACTCTAGGATTAGTTTTTATTTTTATGGGAGCTATAAAATAGAGTTGAGTTAACTCTTGTAATATTTTTTGTTTTAATATCTTTTTAGTTATGCATGATAACTCTATTGTCCCCCAAAAATATCACTCATTTTTGGGACAACATTTGAATTATTTTGGTCCTACAGACCAAAATTGTCTCTTCCCTTTTCAAAATTTGTCCTGGGCATCCAAATTCCTCATTTTTCAAGCTTCTAAAAAATCTATGGACTATACAGGCTTGAATCTATGAACTCTAAAGGATTGAATCTATGGACTCTGCAGGCTTGAATCTATGGACTCTGTGGACTTGAATCTACGGACTCTATAGGCTTGAATCTATGGACTCTACAGGAAGAGAAATCTACGGACTCTGCAAGAAAAGAAATATATGGACTCTATAGGCCAAGTTCAATGGGTTGCACAGGTTGGATCTATGGACTCTGTGGGAAAGAAGCAAGATTTCAACACTTGGGCAATCTCAAAGTTGGTTCAATGACCAGGTTCAACCAAAAGAGTTCATTGGCAAGCTTCTAAGCAAGGATTGAACCGTTGAACCTTGAACCATTTTGGTTCAACAGGCTCAACAAGTTCAAAGGTTCAACATCAGTAGCAAGAACTCAACTGTTTCCTAGTTCAAAGGCTTCTACAGTCAAGTTCAAAGACTTCTACAGTCAGGTTCAATCAAAAGAAAAAGTTTTAGAGGCTTGAACCATTAAACTATTGAACCATTGAACCACACGGGTTCAAGGTTCAACACATTTGGTTCAAAGAGGATCAAAAGGACTTAGCCAAATCAAAGGGAATGAGCCATTGAACCATTGAACCAAAGTTGGTTCAATTCAGTTTGTTCAATGCTTCAGTTTACTCAGTCGGTTCATCAAATAGTTCAATGGCTTTTGGTTCAATCAAAGGGTTCATCAGCTTGGTTCAATGGTTAGCTCAAAGCTTGGTTCAAAGCTTGGTTCAAAGGAGTGGTTCAATGCAAAAGTTCAAGAGAGTCTCCTGAAGGACAAGTGCGCTTGCGGAGCCCACTTGGTCGACAAAAGCACCCTTCGAAAGGGTCATTTTCAAGGAAGCCACAAAGGTAAGTTCTTTCAAAATTTTGTTTAAGGCAGTCAAAAGACAAAGGCATAATTCCTTCAAACTTTTTGTCTGATGGAATTCCTTCAGACAAAAAGTCCAAAGGAATTTAGAAAAGCTGCAAATGAAACTCCTGCAAAGATCAAGGCAAGAAATGAATTCTTTCAAACTTTTGTCTGAAGGAATTCCTTCAGACAAAAAGTTTGAAGAAATTCAAGAAAGTCCATGGGAGAAAATCTCGAAAGAATTTCTGAAGGCCAAAGACAAAGCCAATCGAAACAATTCTTGGAGACTTTTTGTCTGCGGGAAAATGTTCGCGAGAAAGCTCTGAAGGACTCCAAAGACAAAAGGCCGGTGAAGGACCTTGAAGGGTAGGTGCCCTTGTAGGGGACTCTTAGCTACCAAATTAAAGGACACTTCCCCAAATTTGAAGGGTTACCTTCCCTTTGGGAGGATGCAAAACAAGAAATCTGAAGGAAGCATGTAGCAAAAAAGGCTGAATCAAAAGAAGAGCCAAAGAACTTAGCAACCCGTTAGAAGAAAGAAAGCCTGAAGACTAACTAAAGACCACCCAAAGGGTAGATACCCTTGTGGGGGGCTCTTCTCAACCCAAAGTAGATCATTTCTCAATGCCCGAAGGGCAGGTCCCCTCTAGGAAAGCTCAAACGACAAAGCTGAAGGAATTGTTGAGGAAAGTGACATGCCTGTGAATGTCAAAGTCACAATGATGAAATAGCCATTGATCCTTGTAGGTTTAAATCTATGGACCCAAATACATTCAAAGGCTTTAAGGCCAAGATCAACAGGAAGCAACTAAGGAATAGAGCATCAAATTGAATCAAGGACCTAATTCAATTAATTAGAAAAGGAGGAATGATGAAGAAGGATCAAAAACATTTGTGCATCGGATATGTTTATAGAAGCAGATTGCTAGGTGGACATTGAAAGATGAAAACTTTCAATAGCACAACCCATTTCTCTACATTGAGAAAAGCAAATGCCCCTAAATTCCAGCATGTCTTCTTAACAAAATTTAATGCAACATGATGTGTTACTATTCCCAAGTCCTTCTTGAAGAGGCTATATAAGGGACTCTCTTGTTATTGTAAAAGAGATCTCTCTCTGACAATCAAAAATGAAACTCTACCCAAATTGAAAGGCATTACTAAGACTTTGAGCTTAGATTGTTGATCATATTTTGTTATTGGAATAAGAAAGCAAGTGACTTTTCAGACTTTGTAATGTGATATCTTTCTTGTTGGGGAAACTATTCTTATGTATTTTTTCCTTAGTATATTTTCTGTTCCTTTAATTCAACAAGTAGAATTAGTGAAAGTAGTCAAGAAGGTGTCTTGAAGTCAACTGTGGAGAGACTTTATGCCCCCATAATTGCCTTTAGTGTATTCCTTTTTGTTTTTATGTAAATGACCTTGGGATGACTTTGTGCCCTCATTGTCCTTCGTATATCACTCTTGGACAATTTAGGTGTAGACTTTGTGCTACATCTCAATTTGTTGGCTACTACATCCTTGGTTACATTCTGCAATTACTACCAGGAGTATTCTTGTGGTTTGTTGAATAGTACTTCTAAAAGAAGAGGAGTGCTTCCTGTCATTTCCCTTGAGATTTTTCTTTTGATTTGCATGCATCATCTCTGAAGAAAGAAAGATGGATGGTTTATCCTACCCTTGAGTATTATTTTCTATTTATATATAAATATAACATATCTATAGGGAACCTCCCCTTGATGAGAGGAGAGATTAGTCCCCTTTTGATGTGGTAAACCTACACATTTGGATGACCAATCTTCATACTTTGGCTAATCAGACCTATTTTATTTATCAGTACACTGATCGACAAAATATTCAACCAACAATTTTGGGCACATCACTTTCCTCAGCAATTCCTTCAGCTTTGTCGTTTGAGCTTTCCCAAAGGGGACCTACCCTTCAAGCCTTGATAAATGATCCACTTTGGGTTGGGAAGAGCCAGTCGCAAGGGTATCTACCCTTTGGGTAGTCTTCGGATGGAATTTGGGCTTTCTTTCTTCCAATGGGTCACTAATTTCTTTGGCTCTTCTTTTGATTCGGCCTTTTCTACTACTTGCTTCTTTCAAATTTATTTTTTTGCATCCTCCTGAAGGGAAGGTGACCCTTTAGATTTGGGGAAGTGTCCTTTAATTTGGTAGCTAAGAGTCCACCATAAGGGCACCTACCCTTCAGGGTCCTTCAGTGGCCTTTTGTCTTCGGAGTCCTTCAGAGCTTTCCCACAGTAATTTTCTCGCAAACAAAAAGTCCTCAAGAATTGTTTCAGCCGGCTTTGTCTTTGGCCTTCGGAAATTATTTTGGGATTTTCTCCCATGGACTTTCCCAAATTTATTCAGACTTTTTGTTTGAAGGAATTCCTTTGGACAAAAGTCTGAAAGACTTCATTTCTTGCCTTGATCTTTGCGAGAGTTTTGTTTGCAGCTTTTCTGAATTCCTTCAGACTTTTTGCCTGAAGGAATTCCTTCAGACAAAAAGTCTAAAGGAATTATGCCTTTGTCTTTCAACTACCTTAAACAAAATTCCAAAAGAACTTACCTTTGCGGCTTCCTTGAAAATGACCCTTCCAAAGGGTGCTTTTGTCGACCAAGTTCCCTCCATAAGGGCACTTGTCCTTTGGGAGGCTCTCTTGAACTTTTACATTAACTGCTCCTTTAAACCAAGCCTTGAACCAAGATTTGAACCAACCATTGAACCAAGCTGGTGAACCCTTTGATTGAACCAAAATTTGTTGAATCGTTTGATGAACTAATTGAGTGAACCAAAGCATTGAACCAATTGAATTGAACCGAATTTGGTTCAACAGATCAATGATTCATTCCCTTTAATTTGGCTAAGTCCTTTTGATCCTCGTTAAACCAAATGCATTGAACCTTGAACCCAAGTGGTTTAATGGTTCAATGGTTCAAGCCTTAGAAACTTGTTCTTTTGATTGAACTTGACTGTAGAAGTCTTTGAACCTAATTGTATAAGCCTTTGAACCTAGAAGTGGTTGAACTCTTTCTGCTAATGTTGAACCTTTGAACCTATTGAGCCCAGTTAACCAAAATGGTTCAAGGTTCAATTCTTGCTTAGAAGCTTATCGGTGAACTCTTTTGGTTGAACCTGGACATTGAACCAACTTTGAGATTGCCTAAGTGTTGAAAGCTTGCTTCTTTCTTGTAGAGTTTGTAGATTCAACCTCTGAAGCCTGTTGAACTTGGCAGAGTCCATAGATTTCTCTTCCTGTTGATTTTGTAGATTAAAGCTTGTAGAGTTTGTAGATTTAAGCCTACAGAGTCTGTAGATTCAAGCCTGTAGAGTTTGTAGATTCAAGCCTGCAGAGTCCGTAGATTTAACCCTACAGAGTTCATAGATTCAAGCCTACAGAGTCCATAGATTTTTGAGAAGCTTGAAAAATGAGGAAATTGAATGCCTATGACAAATTTCAAAAAGGGAAGAGACAATTTTGGTCTGTAGGACCAAAATAGTTCAAATGTTGTCCCAAACATGAGTGACATTTTTGGGAGACAACAGTTGGCTCCAGTTGGGGAACTTCTATCAATTGTAAAAAAGAATTGAAGGGATTAGAATCTAGAATCTTTAGTGTCTTCATGTGTACCATTGGGCTATGGAGTCATATTACCCAAAAATGGAAGGCATCAAAAATTGAAACAAACAAAACAAAATAGAATTAAAAACTATACAAATATACATATATATAGATGCAATGATCTGATACTTCAAGAGTTAAAGTATTTCAGATGCTGCTTCTTGAGAGGTAGTGAAAATCACACTCTATCCTGATAAACCAGTAAGGACATTCCCAAATTAGTCATATAAGGGACTCTCTTGTTATTATAAAAGAGATCTCTCTCTTACAATCAAAAATGAAACTTTGCCCAAATTGAAAGGCATTACTGAGACTTTGAACTCAGATTGTTGATCATATTTTGTTATTGGAATAAAAAAGCAAGTGACTTTTCATACTTTGTGTTGTGATATCTTTGTTTTTGGGGAAACTGTTCTTATGTCTTTTTCCTTAATATATTTTCTATTCTTTTAGTTCAACAAGCAGAATTAGTGAAAGTAGTCGGGAAGGTGTCCTGAAGTCAACTGTGGAGAGACTTTGTGCCCCCATAATTTCCTTTAGTGTGTTTTCTTTTTGTTTTTGTGTAAAGGACCTTGGGATGAATTTGTGCCCTCATTTTGTCCTTCGTATCTCACTCTTGGGCAATTCAGGTGGAGACTTTGTGCTACATCTCAATTTGTTGGTTACTACATCCTTGGTTCATGCTGCAATTACTCCCAGGAGTATTCTTGTGGTTTGTTGAATAGTACTTCTGAAAGAAGAGGAGTGCTTTCTATCATTTCCCTTGAGATTTTTATTTTGATTTTCATGCATCATCTCTGAAGAAAGAGAGATGGATGGTTTATCCTACCCTTGAGTATTATTTTTTGTTTATATTATGTGTGTGTGTGTGTGTGTGTGTATAGGGAACCTCCCCTTGATGAGAGGAGAGATTAGTCCCCTTTTAATGTGGTAAACCTACACATTTGGATGACCAATCTTCCTACTTTGGCTGATCAGACCTATTTTGTTTATCAGTACGCTGATCGACAAAATATTCAACTAACAGTTTTTGGTGACTCCGAAGCTTGAACCATTGAACCACTCAGGTTCAAGATTCAATAGGTTCAATGCATTTGGTTCAATGAGGATCAAAATGAATTATCCAAATCAAATGGAATGAACCATTGAACCGTTGAACCAAATTTAGTTCAATTTAGTTGGTTCAATTCTTCAGTTCACTCAGTTGATTCATCAAACGGTTCAACGGCTTTTGGTTCAATCAATGGGTTCATCATCTTGGTTCAACAGTTGGTCCAAATCTTGGTTTAAAGGAGTCAGCTATTGTCCCCATAATTGCCTTTAGTGTGTTTTATTTTTTTTCTATGTAAAGGACCTTGGTATGACTTTGCACCCTCATTGTCCTTTGTATCTCACTCTTGGGCAATTCAGGTGAAGACTTTGTGCTACATCTCAATTTTCTAGTTACTACGTCCTTGGTTACATTCCGAAATTACTACCAGGAGTATTCTTTTGGTTTTCTAAATAGTACTTATGAAAGAAGAGGAGTGCTTTCTATCATTTCTCTTGAGATTTTTCCTTTGATTTGCATGCATCATCTCTAAAGAAAGAGAGATAGATGGTTTATCCTACCCTTGAGTATTATTTTTTGTTTCTATATAAATATAGCATATATATAGGGAACCTCCCCTTGATGAGAGGAGAGATTAGTCCCATTTTGATGTGGTAAACCTACACATTTGGATGACCAATCTTCCTACTTTGGCTAATCAGACCTATTTTGTTTATCAGTACGCTGATCGACAAAATATTCAACCAACAATTTTTGGCAACTCCACTAGGGATATAGTTATGTGCATTCTAAAACCTCAAGTTTTAGATGAAATCAGTCTCTACCATTATCCATTATAGACTCCATTCCATTTTTGTGTCTTACCCATTATCATTATAACCCTTATCTATTACAGACTTTGGCAACTCTGTTCCATGTCTTACCCATTATCCATTTATAGCCTTACCATCTTCCTCCACCTCCATTATTTTATCTAGTTTAGAAAACTAGAGCTACTAGGGAAGAGTGCACAGTTTAAAGCCTCAAGCTTCAAACTGAAGCAAGGTCAATTCTTTTCCATTTTTGTTTCACAATTTAGCAGATTCAAGGTATACATGAGGCCAAAGGGCTAAAGGTATTGTTGACCCTGTATTCGAGTTGGTACAACAAAGTAATTTTGATCTATTTCCTTCACTATCTCACCTCCGATGAACCAAGAGCTTTCCTTCTACTAAATTCATATATCTATTGCCAAACGAAGTATCCACTTCTACTGTTGATAAAGCTTTGCCAATAGTTACCCTTATGAGATTTGTTATTCCTCCTTTTCATAGTCATATAATGGTAGCTCAAGGCCCCTAGGGTAATTCTTTTGGTCTTCTCAATCTTACTCCACCTCTACATGATCTTTCATGCAGTTCAAGGAAGAATTTCCCCAAATTTTATGGTGATGGGAAAGTTCATCTTGATGAACACATTACAGCCTTCAGCATAGCGTGTGGAATAATTGGAGTAGAATTTGAAGATGTAGTAGTTAGGCTATTTGTAGAAACATTACAAGGTGATATTGAAAATTGGTTTTATCATCTATAGGCTAGGTTAGTAACTGATTGGAATACCCTCAAAGCTAAGTTTAAAGCCATATTTAAACTTGTAGAAGATGCACATGCACTTCTGGCTCAACTTACACAGATGAAGAAAGAACCTCATGAACCAATGAGGCAATTCATAGCCAAGTTTGACAAATTGAGGAACATAATTCATGTAGTTTCTTGACCCACAGTTGATAATCTCAAATGCTTCTTCATTAATTCTTAGTTACCTGAAGTAAAGTTTCTTTTGAGACGTGCTAGTCAAATAGATCTTGCTGCAGCTCAACTTTTGGCCACTGAGGTAGAATATGATCTCATCTTAGTAGGTAAGATAAGAAGAGATCCAAATAGAAATAGACCCTCATCATCTTTTGAATATTCATCTATAGGCACCACTAATCCAATGGTGCAAAATCTAGAAAATGAACTGCTAGCCTTGAAAAGATAAATGACACAAGGTATGTCTTCTGCTCCTTCATACAGAGATATGCCAAGAAGGACATTTCCAAATAAGTCATATCAAGGTAATGCTACCAAGAATCAAGGGCAGCCAGATCATCTTCCTCCCCCACAAGGGAAACTTGCCCTTGAAGCTCCTCTAATTAATTCAGCAATGGGATATCTTGAAGTAGAATCAGAGTTCTCTTTCTAGCCTGAATTGAATCACAAAAATGATGTTTATCTCCTTGTAGAAAATCAAAAAGAATCAGCTAGCGACTCCCACATTGGTTTTTTGAACTACCAAGATGAACCCAAAAGCAAAGGAGAAGCTTTTGATGGATCATATGTAGTGTTTACCAGGTCCAAGAACCAATCAATCTAGAAAGCTGATAAAAAGAAGATAGAAGAGTAACCTCAACCAATAATTACAATTGCTAAGCGTGGAACCACTCTACCTTTCTAGTCAAAGGATTTGGTGATCACCCAAAAGGTAAGTACATCAATTTCACCTTCACCTTCTACTTTAATTTTGCAAACTAGCCCTCCTCCCATCCCTCCTAAAACCCAAAAGGTTGAAATACTTTCCGTTGTTCCTAGTCCAATTCAGCCATTTGACATAATTGATCATGTCAAGAAGACCAAAATTCAAATGTCTAAATTTGAATATTTACAATCTAATCCTGATCAATTGGATAAGTTGGTCCAATGTGTCAAGAACCAAACCATCCCTATAAGACAAGAGGTTAAGAAAATAATTCCTGATTCCCCAAAGAACATGCCCATTTTAAATAATCTTGTCATTACTCCTATAATTGCCACTAGGAAGATAGAACCTTTCTATGTTTCCTTATTGATAAATGGTTATCAACTCAACAATTGTATCATTGATTCTGGGGCATCTGACAATGTCATGCCTACTAAAGTAGCTGAGTCTCTGGGTCTCACACTGACCAAAACCTTTGGAAGATGTTTCTCCATGGATAACAAGAAAGTACCATTGTTGGGGCAAATCAAAGATGCCTAATTTGCATTTTCAGCCTTTCCAGACAAGAGAATCAAGATGAGTGTCTTGGTGGCTGATGTCCCAGCATCCTATGGTATCTTGCTTGGACAAAATTTCTATAAGGACATGGGAGGAGAATTAAACATGGCCCTGACCAAGGCAAGAATCCCTGTCAAAGGCGTAATGAAGAGATTACTCCCTGAAAAGGAGGTAAAATATGTGGTCACCCAAACATTGACCCCTATAGCACAAATTATATTTGAGTCTTCAAGCAGGGGTAATTATTTCTTAACCATAGAGGATTTTCATGTTTTTATAGATGAAAGTCCTGTAGCTGACAATCCAGGAATTGATCCAAACAAGACTTTAAGAGGATCGGTAGGGTGCAGTACAAATAAGAAAGGATCTTCCATCTCTAACGAATAGAAATGTGATAGGAGATTATCTTCTAATGATGCTGGATCCTAGAATCTGATGGTATCAATTCTTCCACCAACAATGGAGTTGGGACTGTGTTGATATCTCCTCAAAGAGATATTCTTCCTTCATGCAATTTACAATTTAGCAACACCAACAATATGGCTAGATGCAAATCTCTATTGCTCGGATTGAAGATTTCTCAAGATAAAGAGATCAAACTCCTTCACATCAAAAGAGATGCTAAGCTGATAGTTTATCAGGAGTTTGATGTGGACAATCCAATCATGTGTTGGATTAAACTAGAAGAACAACTAATTATGGTAATGAACCATGCTACTGCAAATCAAAATCAGGCAAAGGAGCCCTTCGCCAAGAAAGCAAGGAGTTATGGTTTTCAAATTGAAGATCACATCTTGCCATGGGGAAAAAAGAAGAAAGAGCCAAGACGAAGATGCAAAAAATTAGTTTCCTAGTGGAGAGTTCCATTCTCCTGTCATCATTTCTGGGGACAAAATTCCTTCTTACTAGTTTATCAGGATAGAGTGTTATTTTCACTACCTCTCAAGAAGCAGCATTTGAAATACTTCAACTCTTAAAGTATCAGATCATTGCATCTGTATATATGTATTTTTGTATAGTTTTTAATTTTGTTTTGTTTTGTTTGTTTCCATTTTTGATACCTTCCATTTTTGGGTAACATGACTCTGTAGCCCAATGGTACACAAGAAGACACTAGAGATTCTGGATTCTACTCCAATTCTTTTTTACAATTGATAGAAGTTCCTCAACTGGAGCCAGTTGTTGTCCCCCAAAAATATCACTCATTTTTGGGACAACATTTGAACTATTTTGGTCTGACAAACCAAAATTGTCTCTTCCCTTTTCAAAATTTGTCTTGGGCATTCAAATTCCTCATTTTTCAAGCTTCTCAAAAATCTACAGACTCTACAGGCTTGAATCTATGACTCTACAGGCTTGAATTTATGGAATTTGTAGGCTTGAATCTATGAACTCTGCAGGCTTGAATCTACGGGCTCTGTAGGAAGAGGAATCTACAGACTCTATAGGAAAAGAAATCTACAGACTATGTAGGCCAAGTTAAATGGGCTTCATAGGTTAAATCTATGGACTCTGCATGAAAGAAGCAAGCTTTCAACACTTAGGTGATCTCAAAGTTGGTTCAATGACCAGTTCAACCAAAAGAGTTCATTGGCAAGCTTCTAAGCAAGGATTGAATTGTTGAACCTTGAACCTTTTTGGTTTAATGGGCTCAACAAGTTCAAAGGTTCAACATCAGCATCAAGATTTCAACTACTTCTAGGTTCAAAGGCTTCTACAGTTAGGTTCAAAGACTTCTACAGTCAGGTTCAATCAAAAGAACAAGTTTTCGAGGCTTAAACCATTGAACCATTGAACCACTTAGGTTCAAAGTTCAATAGGCTCAATGCATTTGGTTCAATGAGGATCCAAAGGACTTAGCCAAATCAAAGGGAGTGAACCATTGAACCAAAGTTGGTTCAATGCTTCGATTCACTTAGTCAGTTCATCAAATGGTTCAACGACTTTTGGTTCAATCAAAGGGTTCATCGGCTTGGTTCAACAGTTGGTTCAAAGCTTGGTTCAAAGGAGCGGTTCAATGCAAAAGTTCAAGAGAGCCTCCTAAAGGATAAGTGCCCTTGTAGAGGGCACTTGGTCGACAAAAGCACCCTTCGGAAGGGTCATTTTCAAGGAAGTCGCAAAGGTTAGTTCTTTCAAAATTTTGTTTAAGGAAGTTGAAAGATAAAGGCATAATTCCTTCAGACTTTTTATTCGAAGGAATTTAGAAAAGTTGCAAACAAAACTCCCATAAAGATCAAGGAAAGAAATGAATTCTTTCAGACTTTTGTCCAAAGGAATTCCTTTAGACAAAAAGTCTGAAGAAATTTGGGAAATTTTGGGGGAGAAAATCCTTAAAAAATTTCCGAAGGCCAAAGACAAAGCCAACTGAAACAATTCTTGTGAACTTTTTGTCTGCGGAAAAATGTTCATGGGAAAATGTCCATAGGAAAGCTCCAAAGGAATCCAAAGACAAAAGGCCACCGAAGGACCCCAAATGGTAGGTGCCCTTACGGGGGACTCTCAACTTCCAAATTAAAGGACACTTCCCCAAAGCTGTAGGGTTACCTTCCCTTCGAGAGGATGCAAAACAAGAAATCTGAAGGAAGTAGTAGAAAAGGCCGAATCAAAAGAAGAGCCAAAGAACTTAGCGACCTGCCAAAAGAAAGAAAGCCCAAAGGCCATTCGAAGACCACTCAAAGGGCAGATACCCTTGCGGGGGGCTCTTCTTGACCCAAAATAGATCATTTATCAAGGCCCAAAGGGTAGGTCCCCTCTGGGAAAGCTCAAATGACAAAGTTGAAGGAAATGTCAAGGAAAGTGACGTGCCCATAGATGTCAAAGTTGCAATGCTGAAATAGTCATTGATCCTTGTAGGTTTAAATCTATGGACCCAAATGCATTCAAAGGCTTTAAGGCCAGGATCAATAAGAAGTGACTAAGGAATAGAGCATCAAATTGAATCAAGGATCTGATTCAATTAACCAAAAAAGGAGGAACAATGAAGAAGGATCAGAAACATGTGCGCATCGGATATGTTTCTATAAGCAGATCACCAAGTGGACATTGAAAGATACAAACTTTCAATAGCATGACCCATTTCTCTGCATTGAGAAAAGCAAATGCCCCTAAAATCTAGCATGTCTTCTTAACAAAATTCAATGCAACATGATGTGTTACTATTCCCAAGTCCTTCTTGAAGAGGCTATATAAGGGACTCTCTTATTATTGTAAAAGAGATCTCTCTCTGACAATCAAAAATGAAACTCTACCCAAATTGAAAGGCATTACTAAGACTTTGAGCTTAGATTGCTGTTCATATTTTGTTATTGGAATAAGAAAGTAAGTGACTTTTCAGACTTTGTGCTGTGATATCTTTGTTGTTGGGGAAACTATTCTTATGTCTTTTTCCTTAATATATTTTATGTTCCTTTAATTCAACAAGCAGAATTAGTGAAAGTAGTTAGGAAGGTGTCCTGAAGTCAACTGTGGAGAGACTTTGTGCCCCCATAATTACCTTTAGTGTGTTTTCTTTTTGTTTCTATGTAAAGGACCTTGGGACGACTTTGTGCCCTCATTGTCCTTCGTATCTCACTCTTGGGAAATTCAGGTGGAGACTTTGTGCTACATCTCAATTTGTTGGTTATTACATTCTTGGTTACATTCTGTAATTACTACCAGGAGTATTCTTGTGGTTTGCTGAATAGTACTTCTGAAAGAAGAGGAGTGCTTTCTGTCATTTCCCTTGAGATTTTTCCTTTGATTTGCATGCATCATCTCTGAAGAAAGAGAGATGGATGGTTTATCCTACCCTTGAGTATTATTTTTTGTTTATATATAAATATAGCATATATATAGGGAACCTCCCCTTGATGAGAGGGGAGATTAGTCCCCTTTTGATGTGGTAAACCTACACATTTGGATGACCAATCTTCCTACTTTAGTTGATTAGACCTATTTTGTTTATCAGTATGCTAATCGACAAAATATTCAACCAACAAACTCTATCTTTGAGTTGTGTAGTATTAAAATACTATATTTATTGATTTAGAAGAATGATGAATAATGGAGAATTAAAATTTTATTTTTATTATCAATATTATTCTATTTAAATTATTTATATGTTTTAAAATGGTTACACTCTCTTGGATTAATCATAATGAATACATAGAACTGATAGAGACCTCAAAAAATTAATAAGATAGTGATCAAAGATGCGTGTCTAGAGAATTAATGATGATCTTGTTAGGTGACAAATATATCCAAACTAATCTTCTGATTGTGTTAGCCTATCCCATATCTCTAATAACCTCTCCCAATTTTACACAATACAAAAATAGCCCCCTATAAAACAAATATCTTCTTACCATAGACTAGAAATAATGCATGAAGATTAAAGAAAATAAATTTGCATATTTGGGTATATATTGAATGTTATATGATGTTATAAGTAATTTTTACTTATCATGACTTAAACAATAATAATATAAAAAAATAACAAACTTTCATAATTGGAATAATTATAGTATCATGCAAAACCTTAGTATTGTGTAATATATCCTTTCTTAATGATTGGTATAACATGAAATAATGTGCAACAATGATGAATGCTCTAATGATTTATTTATCTCTCTAAAATTATAGTGATCATTCAATAAACTCTCTATGAAATTATCATAATGCTTATGGATAATGACCTATAATTCTTATGTATATATAGACAAATT
>JARHVA010000040.1:1990000-2347500 GCA_037957365.1 Torreya grandis | reverse complement strand
TATAAGCATTAGTGACATGTGAAGAGAATTGAGGAACATTATGAGAAAGAGGTTGTTGAAAATAAGGAGGAATATTAGAAACTAAGGGATTTTGAGAATAATACCAAGGAATTAAAAAAAAGTTTGAAAACTAGAGGAATGTTAGCATTAATGAAAACATGTTGATTAATTAAATGAACTTGATAAGTATGTGCAATACCATTTTTTACAGTAAGAGAAACATTTGGAATAATAAAAACAACGTTAGAGAAAATTAAAACTTCAAAATGGGTAGGTTTAAATTTTTTTTTAGAATTAAATGTCAAAAATTAATTTTAATATGTAGCTTCTTTCAATACATTCATCAATCTAGTTAATTATTCAGGGGTTTTTGTGACACATTTTATAAACTGTAAAATATTTTCAAACCTATGTTGTGCATCTAAGAAATCATCTTGATCATAATATAACTCACATGCATGACATTTATTAATCTTAAATTAGACACATCATTCCCCTTATTTGAATTATAAGATGCAACTTTTAAAGAAACACTAGGTGTATTTTAGATTTCCTTTTCTTTTTCAAGATAGGTCTAGAATTAACTAAAGTAACTTCAAATAAGTCAATAGGTTCTTGATTAATCCTAACACTCTTCCTAGTTGAATTATTAGATCTAATTAATACTTTTTTCATGAATTGAAATCAAATATGTAATATACATATTATACAAGAACACTAGGATTTTAATCTCTTTTAGAAAAAAAATAATGTAGGGTTTAGCATAAAGTATAAATAAGCAAGGGCTATTGTATCTAAGAGGTACAATGTAATTAGGCCTATAAATAATAGATAGATTTAGATTTATATTAATTTTGAGCCATTGTACTCATAGTCACCATTATATGTAATATGGATAAATGGATTATAACTAACTTATGAAACAATTACCCCATTATTTTTAAATATTATAAATAACATGTGTAAAATAATAAACTAAGACTCATTAATTCATTTAAATATAGAGAGAAGTGGGTATGAAATTTTCAAATAACATATATACTTTATCACCAGATCAGGTGATAATCATCAAAATATGACAGTTGAAATGTACACCTAAAATTGATAGAGACGTCATTTAGAAAATTGATAATGATCAAAGTAGTGTGTATGGAGAATTAATGACACTCCCGATAATATACACATTGTTAATTATGTTCTTGGTAGGCATCATACATGTCCAAATTAATTTTATGATTTCAATCCACTATTTTTTATCTTCAATAACCTCACTTAGTTTTCTACACTATGACTTTGATCACCTACAAAAAAAATCCTTTCCTTGACTTACATTGGTAGTGATACCTAAAATTTAAAGAAAGAAATGTGTTTTTGGGTCTGTGTTAAGGGTTGGTTTATGTTATAAGCACCATATAATTTTCATCCCCTTAGATAATAACAATATCTAAAACAAAAAAATTTCAATTTGGGATAAATATAGCAACATGAAAAACCTCAATGTTGTGCAGTGAGTTTCCTTCTTTGGTGATTGCTCTGACATGATTTTTTTCAAAGAATGATAAATGCTCTAATGATTTCCCTATCTCTCTAAAATTCATATGATTTCTCAATAGATTATCTATGAAATTATATGTTTTCTTATTGATAAATAACATAAAATGCTTGTGTGAGTACAGACAAATTAAATTCAAATTGGGACCGTATCGGTGCACAAAATAACATTAAACACTCAAAAATTTAAAAATATGTAATATTTTTTCATGTGTTCATGAGCCATAAGGGACCGCACTAAAAATATAGGAATGACATTTTACATTCTTGATGAGAATAATAATGACATTAATGATCTTGGCGGGCAAAAGAACATTAGTGATTCTCTAGACTTGAATCTCAAGGTAAGTAAATGAATAGAATAAATAAATATACATATAAAATGAGCCGAGAGAAGATGAGGGAACCATTATAAATAAATAAACATAAAAACAACATCTAATTTAGACCAACAATCAAAAACTACATAAAAATCCTAAAATCAAGAAATTCAAAAACCAGTAAATGCCTAAGAGCCATTTTTAGGTGTTTAAAAGTTCTCTTTAATGATGGAATGTACCAATAATTGTGTGACTCCTCTCAAATTTGTAAAGCATTGTAAGATCTTAATTTATACCCATGATTTTTTTTCTTCATCTCAAATAAGAAATGGAAATCATGCTTGATTCACTGATTGAATATATATTTCATAATTTCAAATAGAGACTTGGCCTAACATATAGATTGGGCTCATAATGGTGAATAAATTATTCTCTTGAAAAGTAGGTCACAAATTTGAACTTAAAGGGGGTAAGGTATGTATGCCTCATAATTTAATCACAATTAGGTTCCTCCTATATATATATGAAGCAGTCTCATATGCTATAAACTAATTTTAAAACATAGAAAAGGCACTTGCCATCATGGATCTTAAACGGAAATTTACTTTCCTTTCCTTTCCTTTTCATTATCCCTTAAAGCATAGGATAGTATGTAAAATCTAAAAAAAGTCTATTAGAACACTCTATTGAACATTCCATTTATATACATGTTGCATCCTCTCTAATATGCTTCATTGGAAAAGTTAACTGAAGCATCGATCAAATTTTCAAACAATATTATTATGGTCTAACACACTTGTTAAATTATTTCCACAATATTAATTATTAAAAGGATTGCCACTTTTTGTGGTGAACCTATCTTTGAATGACATTTTTCAAAAATTTCTACTTGGAACATGATTTTGATGTCTTATGAACCTCACCATTTCAATTTGATAGGAAAAATCTCAATTATAATTAAATTTATGATTATTTTGGTGGATAATATCGTAAACATATGTTATGACTAATTATTTACGAGTTATGATAATTTTCTATCATAGTGACACCATTTAGAATTTGTCCATATAATATTTAGAGTCTCAAGGTGTCTAGATAAAAGTTACAATCTATATCTTCATTCTTGTTGTCATTAAAGAAATCAACACCATATAGAATTGGTGCTTTTTATTTTTTCAATATTAATTATTCAATGTAAAAGGTATAATATCTTAAGTAACAAGAATCCCTATTGCATTTTTTTATCTTTAGTTGAACTTTCTTGAATGGAATAGTTACCCCTTTATTGTGTTCTCTAAGTTGAAAAAAATATTTTATCATCTTCTTCTACTTAAATTTGATCACCAAGTGAAACTAATTCAATTATTTTCCCTTTTACCTCTTACTTGCATGTGTACACCAAGTGAAACTTAATGCCCCTCTTCCTTTAAATAAAATATCTATGGCTCTTGGAATAATATTATAACTAATTTTTTAATCACTTGAGGTACATTCTCTATATACTTTCCCTATCATTGGAGATCTTTATCATTTTTACATACCTTTTGATTGGAAATACATCCTCTTCTGCTTCTCCCTTTTCTTTTTTATCCATCAAAACATTTCCCACATTTCTGGGTTCTATAAAAATATGTAAGACCTCTACATTAAAACCCTGTTTCAACCTCAATGGAATTTATTCTGCATTAACCATTCTTTCCCATTCCGGACCATTGTAAGATTATTTCTTTCCTATCAAATTTGAATCTATTCCCTTCATACATGAGTTCCATCAAAATATGCAAGAACTTCACATTAAGGCCTTGCCTCGACCGAAATAAAATTTATTATACATTAACTATTCTTGCCAAAGTCCTTAATCATTGTAGCCCCTTTTTTAAAGCTTAGAATCAATTTATTTCTTATCAAATTCAAAACTATCCTAAATAAATAAATACATAAAAACACAAAAACAAATGCTGTTTACTCGATTCATTCGAGACAAATAATGAAGTCCTTCTCACGCTAAACTCCACAATGGTTTGGGAATCTTTTACTCAGGTAGGCTTCCTTTAGATGGAAGATTCTCATTTCTCTTTCACTTGTTCACACTCTTCTTGAAGATTGGCAAATATTTCTTCTTTGAAAATCAACTGGTCTTGATGTTCTTGTATAGTTTTCCAACTCATTTTCAAGATTTTTATTTTTAATCTCCAAATATTTTACCTTCTTTTTCAGTTCTTTATTATCCATGGCGTTCTTGTATCTTCAAATCTTCCTCTTGGAGATTTTACTCCGATTCTTGATTCCTCTTCTTTAAATTGTCAACCTCTTTGAGTTGTTGGTGATTATATCCAACAACGCTTGGGCCTTAAACTATTGGTTATGAAGCTTTTCCTTTAATTTTCCTTCCATATGCAGAATCGATCCATGCAATTAACAATGAACCTCTAAATTCTCTTTCCAAATACATTAAACTACATGAAATCAAATACACACAAACTTCACTGTATCCACAAGCACCAAATAGAAACCACCATAATACCAAATAATATGTAATATATAGCTAATGGTTGTTGCAAAACTTCCCTCATATCTTTTCAATAGATTTTGTTATTGATTCAGTGCCTATGCCACTTAAATTCAACATAATATATGTCAGTTTTGATGTTTGGCACGACCATACGTTTTCATTCATTCATATTATTAGTATGATTGTGTGAATGGAAAACATACATGAATAGACCACTGAAATTCAGAGGTGTACACCATCTAAACATTTAGCTGTCCATTATAATACCTTGGAAATAGGGAGATATGTGAAGAAATACAAAGTCTTCTTTAATTTTGGTAAATCTATGAATGTTTGTTACAATTAACATGTATGATCAAAACAGTTATTAAAAGACAATAGGAGCCAACAAAGGAGGTCAAGGACACCCTATAAATTCAGATCAATCTCATGTCATCCCCTTTCAACTTGTAGGATCATGACTACTGGTTCATATAAATCATAATTAGGTAGTAACTGCATTTCGATCCAAAGAAAAAACATCAATGATCCTACTGCTTCATATAAATCATAATTATGTAGTAACTGTATTTCGATCCAAACACAAAACATCAGATGCAGGTGTTTGTGTTGTAATTTAGAAAGCACATTTTGCTGCTTATCAAGACTTTGGACCAAAGAATCGGGACAATAAAACGTATTGCTGTTTCTCGGTAAACTTTTAAAAATAGAGTATAAATGTAGAAAAATTCCCATGTCAGAGATATATCGTACTAAATAGTATTTAACATTTTGTAAATAGGCTTTTGATACCATCTCTTTCTCACAATTTTTATCCATGCAGATCATTCCCAACCCACCCAACACACATTTTGATATGAAGAATTAGATTTAGGATCTTTTTCTGGGATTATATATATCAATAGTTACAGATGCAATAGGTTTTGGCGATGAGTTTGACATCCTTAATCGTTTCCAGGACGTATTGTATTCCTGGACATTTGATACTGAACAAGTGTCCGTTGTATCTGTCTGTACTTCCACATCAAATCTCAGCTTCTCATGATTGCCATTAATGTTTTGATTATCCTTCTTGGCATCATTTTTATCAAACTGAAGCCCGTGGAATAGATCATGATTGAGATGATGAGCTTCATATTTATGTTTGTTTTGATCTTCTTGTACCCCGTCCCTTTTAGGGCGCTTCCTTTGATGGACATGACCAGAGGTTGTTTTAGCTTTGCTTAAAACTGATACTGCCTTCTTAACAGATGAAGAGATACAATCCGTTAATACACTCAATTCACATCTATGCAACTTCTCATCTTTTCCAGTATCATTGTCTTCCTTGACTTTGTTTACTTCTGTGGCTTGAGCTACAATGTGATCTACTTTGTCATTATCATTGTCTTCATTTCCTTTGTTTTCTTCAATTGTTTCAACTGCAGTCTGGTCTACTTCGTCTTTGTCATCAACATCATTGAGTTTGTTTTCTTCATTGTCTTCAGGTCTGGCTTTGTTTTCTTCATTGCGTTCAGCTCCAATGTAGTTTATTTTTTCATTGTCTTCACCGGCTTTGTTTTCTTCATTGTGTTCAGTTTCATTATAGTCTATTTTTTCATTATCACCGTCTTCGTTAACTTTATTTTCTTCTTTGTGTTCAGCTATAATGTGATCTATTTTTTCAATATCACAGTCTTCGTTAACTTTGTTTTCTTCATTGTATTTAGCTACAATGTGATTTATTTTTTCATTATCATTGTCTTTTTTGAATTTGATTTCTTCATTGTTTTCAGCTACAATGTAATCAATTTTTCCATTATCATTGCCTTCATGGTCTTCAAATACAATATGCTCTACTTCATAGCCTTCAAATACAAAATGATCAGCTTCCTGATTGGCGATGTGACATTTTTCTTGATTTTCATCACCATGTTTGGGTACTTCTATTTTGACCGCATCATGTTGGATCAGATCAATTTCTATTGTCGTTTCCTTATTATTTTCTTCTGTTGACATGACTATAGAAGAATTGGTATTATTATTACATTGTGTATTATCAGTTTCTTCATTATTTTCAGTAGAAAGCTGATCAGAATACATCAGATCAGTTTCTTCATCAGAACATTGATTTGAGGCCCAAGGCTCTCTTTCTGATAATAATTCCTCGTCCAGTAATTCTAATTCATCCTTCAAAAGACTATTATGATCTACATTATCCTCAAATAACTTTTCATCATGATCTGTTAAATAATCATCTGTTAACTCATAATCAGAGTCTTGATCAGTGTCATCTTCAACTTCATCTCCTCCTACACCATCATCATATCTGTCACCATCACTAGTACCGGCGTCATCTCTGGGACTTTCATATTTAGGACTCCTTAGAGTTTCATCAACAACATTACCATTAACAGTTTTGGTGGGACTGCTCATGGTCTCATCAACATCAACATCAGCAACAGTTTGAGTAGGACTGCTCAAAATCTCGTCAACATTGTCATCATCAACATCATCGTTGTCATCACCCTCATCTTCATCAGAAAAAGCTTGAGTAGAACTAGCCATGTCCCCAGCAATGTGAACAACATCAAAATCAATTTTAGCTTCAGCATTGTTAATGTCTCCATCAACATCACCATTGCCAAAAACATTTTGATCAGGATTGTTGAGATCTTCATGGTTGTCTATGTGCTTGATGTGAATGTCGTAAATATTACAGGGCTCTTCATTCTTCTCTCCTTTAACATTCTTCATGTCTTGATCTGGCATTCCATTACACACATTTGCAGTCATAACCTATTATATAAATTTTTGAATTAAGACAATAAAAAAAAGTTTGACTTATTATTCTAAATGTTTCTCCTTATCTTTGAAATTTGTCACCACCTTTTCTTAGGGTCGGATCTGTTTTTTTTGTTTGGCTAATCTTAAATTTTTTCCCTTTTGGAAATTTATGGGGATCCTTTTAACACTACTCACTCTATTTTCAAATTACACATTTAACACCAATATTATCAACTCACAACTGTTTTACTATGAAATAGTGTTTAAAACTAAATACTCATTTAAAAATAACTGAACATGACTAGCAATCAACATGCTGCTTGAAGTCATCGAAAGGTAACAAAGAGCGTCACCCTTTGAATATAGTAAATACTATATGTGACCTCATACATCTGTATATTGTAAGCATTAAAAAAATGTACTTGAAAATTCTAAAAATAAGGGGATGCACGATGTGTTGAACATGATGTGCTAAATAAAATAGGTTCAAAGTTTCATCTTATATATCTTACCATTTCTTTCCTCTGTGTTAGATGAAATTGTAGGCTGAATTTCATCTGAAATTTGATTGTTATCACATTCTGATTCCCAAGTTATATGCTTCCTATCTTCCTCTATTCTAAATCTTTCTTCCCATGAGATTGCACCACCATGATCATCATTATGAACCCTGATACTCTTTAGAGGAGGTTTTCCACTAGCACCCAAAACATCCTTCACTTTACACAGAAGAGAGCAATATATAGCATCTTTTCTATCATTTTTTATTTTCTCCAATCTCTTCTTCTTCTTACTCTCCATATTCCACCATGTCTTAATTTTCCTACTCCCCAACACTCTCTCACAAACAACACATCTCTTCACAGGGTTAGATGGCCTATCACTTGTTAGAAAATAAGCAGCCTCCCCACTTAACATATATGGGTATACTTTAGATGAATCAATGCAGTGAGCCTGTGATTCTTTCACAACAGTGGTATTAGCACACCTGCTAACCTTAACAAACTTATGGTCTTTGTGGTCTTCTTCGATACAGGCAATGCAGAGTGGTCCAGCATGAGGACAATCGATGCAAAAATAATTAAGCCTGCAATCCTTTAGGGGAACGTCATGTTTTGGGCAGTCATCACAATAAGATTTTGAGCATAGAAATGATATCAACCATGGCCATTGTTTTAACTTTAGGTCATCAAGGCTTGAATTGTCTTTGGAATTTATATTAAGAGCTTTTGCATTTTTCTCTGGTTTTACTTCCACATTGGTTGGATTATGGTTAGAATGTATAAGAGCCTTTGACATTTTTCCTGATTTGAAAGGATTCAGTTTGTAAAGAAAATCTGAGACTGGACTCCTCTTTCTGGGCAGAACCATTTTAATTGAATATTATCTCAAGCCTAAAAATCTGTGCAATCCAAAGAATTGGTATTGAAGATCCAATGCACTCTCAATCTCGAGGATTTAAATAATTTAAGGTTCAAAAGGCACCCTTTCGTTTCATTCAAATGGACGATTGGTTATCATTAATATTTAATATTATTATTTTGTTAAAGTAAAACTTGTAAGGAATCTGGGCAACCAATATTCGTTAAGGATAAAAATTAATTGTTAATATTGATATTATTTATTTTATAATTTTAATATTAATGTTTTATTATAAATATTAATCAATCATTTTTTAATAAATAATTTTATCTTTAGTTTTTAATATTTTTTACTAATAAATATATATAAATAAAGTATTATTTATATATAAATAATCATTGAATGATGAATAAACACATAATTAAAATACAATTATTAATAAAAATAAACATTATAATTATTACAAACATTAAATATTAAATAATATATTAAATTTTAAATAATAAATTATAATTATTAAAAATATTAAATATTTAATAATATATTAAACTTTAAAATAATAAAATAAAGCTAATATTAATTTAATTATGGTAAAAAATTTGAAATATACATCTTTATTATAAGTATTAATTTAAAGTGTATCATTAGTGAGCCTATTTATTTAATCATATCACTTTTATATTCCTATTTCTCATATCTCAAATTGATCTTATAATTTTTACATTTTTATTATTTAATAATAGATATTATAGAATCACTTTAACTATAAAATTAAATCTTTAATTAATGATTTTTTTAGAAAACATATTAATTTAATAAAATATGATAATTAATAAAATTAAAAAAATTATAAAAATATTGTAAAATATTTTATTTAATTATTATTATTTATCTTGTTTTTCAAATTTTATAATAATTTCACTAGCTTTATATTTGACTACTATTTTCTCCAATCAATGCTTGCTGCTAAGATCCCGGAATAATAATATTCATTGTAAGAATTAGTAGAAAAGCTTGTAAGAGTGCAAATAAATGGTGGCCTAATTTAGACAAAGTATAACATAGGACCTTTGTTCTTGTGGTCACTAATTTGGTTAAATGTTGGAGGGATTCCATATGATTGATTACATTGCCATGTATTAAATGATGTTTAATGGATATTTTTATATATGGGTGGCTCTTTCCTTTTTCCTCTTTTTCTTTTTTTTTTCTTTTCTTTTTTTTTCTTTTCTTTCTTTTTTCTTTTTTACTATTATTTCAAATTGATTATTATTTCAAACACGTGACATAATGTTTTAATTAGTTGTGGGTTGAATACTATTTCTTTCTTTTTTCTTTTTCTTTTTTTCTTTCTCTCTCTTTCTTTTTTTTTCTTACCATTATTTCAAACATGTGATATAATGTTTTAATTAGTTGTGGATTGAATACTATTGTTATTTTTTATTGTTATTTTTTTTTAATTTGGAAAATATATATATTTTTTTTAAGTTTTATAATGTTTTGGTTTTTGGAGTGGAATGTGTAAAAATTATTTTTTGTTTAATATGAGAAGAAAATGATTATTTAGTAATTCTTCTCTTTTTTATAAATAAATAGAAGTATTTTTAAGTTTTATATTATTTAAAGTTTTGAAATAAAATATGTGAAAAATATTTTCAAATAAAAAGAAATATTAATTATGTTATTTATAAATATATTTATTTTTTGTGTTTATTTCTTGCTCTTTTGTTTAAAACATATTTTTGTCAATGGTTGCAATGATTTATTGGTTTACATACAATTAACTCATTCACATTTAATAAAGTGATGATTTCCACATAGTGGTCTTGTTGATAGGCTTGTAAAAAAGAATCAATCCTACTAAGATGGCAACATTTTTCATCGCCAAGGCCTTAATGCCCATCATAGACTCCACAAAGACAGATGAGCAAGCAATGATCACCCAATGACTTTATGTGTAATGGAATTGTGCCAAGTGAGATGATCCTGGTTACAAAATTCATGTGGATCTAGTTGTGAGTTATACTATTTGTAAATTTTTTTATTGTAACTATTTACCACACAAATTCCATTGATTTTTTCATTTTTTATGTTTTTTTTAAATCTTCTGATTAGAGCATAGTTTTCTGATTCATCATGGTAGTGGTAGGTACTTTGATAATGTAAGAGATTTTTTATTTTGTTCTAGTATTGAATGTGGATACTAAATATCTAAAATATAAAAGAAATCTAGTCATAAAAAATTATGTCAAGATCAATAAAATAATGTTGAATATATTAAATAATAAATGTGTAAAAGAAAATTGTTACCTCAATAGCAAGTCATAACAAAACACAAGATACAAGAATTATCAAGTAGAGAAATCATTAAATAGAATAAAATTTCATATGTATTAAGAAGGCTTATAAAGTAAAATTATCTACGTATAATCTCAATGGAAGAAAATATAATAGAAAATAGAGATAGGCCTCAATATATAAGAGATAAATCTTAAGATGAACTAGTGTGTAAAATAAAAGAGGAGAGAGTTCGCTAAATAGAACTAGAAAGAAAAAGGAGTCACTTACATAACATTTTTATGTGCGTCAAATATCTCTAATCCCCATAATGTTAGGGTAATGTATGTAACAAGTATGATGGAATTACATGTAAATGTAAATCCAAAATTTTCTATAAAAAGATTAAAAAAATGTATGACACCTCATAAATTTTGGAATAAATAGATTTATTATAATATTAAATGCACAACTAAATACAATAAATGATCATTTATAAAATTCTCCTTTACACTTTATTTGGGGTTATAAAAAAAAATATATATATATTATTAAAAAATAAAGAAGTTGACATTACATATTTATCCCTATTAATAGAAACTTCCTGCAATACAAATTACAATGATATGAGAGAAGAAAGAAGAAGCGAAAGTGTCATCAATAAAATTGTAAATATGAATGTTTGATCATAGATAATCTCAAAGAATCATCTTCGAATGACATCATCAATTCAGATAGGAAAAAAAACCAACAAGAAAAAAAATGGAAAGAAAAGATCAAGTATACCTATAAAATAAATGCTTAGACCAATCTTTCATGTTAAGTAAATAAATTATCATAAAATATGATTTGTGTATCATTAAAGTAATAAAATTAGCTCTAAACAAGACAAAAGGAGCAAAAAATAACTTCTATAATAAAATATTGAATTTTAAATAAAGAAAAAAGAAGTTAGTCCAAAATAATCAACTCCAAATAAAGTATATTTCCTTGATAACTTACAAGAATAAGTAAGTACAAAATCAAAGAATACATAAAACTTTGAGTTTTAAACTTATCAAAAGGGAGACAACGAAGATATGTCATTTTTTGTAAAAAGATGTCATTCTTCAAGTAATTAAAAATTGATCAAAAGAAGACACATCAAAATTTTGAAAAAATGTATTATTTTTAGGGATCTAAATTGGTTTAACCTCTAAATAAGATGGTTTAGTGGTTTTCAAATGATGCAAAAATGTCACGAGTTAATTTAATACAAGATTTATATCGATACAATTTTCAATATTTAGATATATGACGCCCATATTTATCACAATGTTCACAAATTTTACCATTTTGGACCAAAGTAAGAACACGATAAACATTATAATTTGAATAAGTTTTATGAGATTGAAAATTTCTTTGGTGAGAGGGATAATATGATTTCAAATTATCATTGAAAAGATTAAAACTGATACCTACATAGTTCACATTAGATTTAATCAAAATTAGCTCAACAATATCATTTTCGTATTTTTTAAGACTACTGACAGAATAACTAATAGATTGCATAATTTTAAATCGGGTTTAGTTAAATTAAGTTAAAAAGTAATAAATTTTTTAGGAGATGAAAAATAATATTATAGGTTTGCGCATATTCAAAAAACATAATTTGAGTGGTGAGAAAATCAACATATTTTTGAATTTCTTGAATTTTCTTATCATATAAATTCTATAATAATAAAATTATTTTAATGTGACATTCAAATTTATAGTTTAAGAAAGAATTTCATTAAATTTTGAAATAATTTATTATTTCATTTGGTTAAATAAATTATTATTTTGTTTGAGGAGCCACATTTTATAAGAAATAATTTTAAAATAAAAAAATTAAATAAATAAAACAACTTTAAATATTATTTAATAAAATATTTACAAATTTTATGATGCATAAAATTGTCAATATATCTAAGATTTGACTTGTAAAAAAATAATAATAATAAATAAATAAAATAAATTATTATTTTAAAAAAAATGAAAATATAAATTTAAATTAAATTTTTAAACAATTAAATTAAATGTTTTAAAAAACCACTATAAGCACATTAGAACCAATGGATAAATTTTAAGATATCATTCCAAGTGGAATGACAATGAAACCTCTAGTCTCTTTCTTTTTTAAAAGGAAAATTAGAGAAGACTTTCGAATACCAGTGTCTTCTATTTTCAAAACAAGGTATAAAAAGACAAATTAGTTGGTTAATAAAAAGGAAACCACCACAAAGCTACGCATTACCACATATAAAAAACCGCATGGAGACCAAGGCATAAAATGCCAAACAAGGGAGATGTAAGAATGATATTAAAAGACAAGGATTACACTCGGCAAAAAAATGAGCATTAATACGTTAATAACAAAATTGAAATGGCACCATTATGCCTTCTATCATACTTGGCTTGAATTTTAAACCAATTAAAGGTGGGTTGGGTTCATATTAATCTGAACAGAATTGAAATACCACGTTATCGAGGGTAAAGAGGAATGCCACGTGAAATAAAAATGCCAATCTTAAATTATAATGAAACGATTCAATTTAAAGAAGGAAAAAAAAATTATGAATTGATTAAAAATATGCATTACCAACGTTGAAGTAGGTTAATGACAAAGAATCGCATAAAAGAAGACAATAAGCCACGCAGAAAAAATCTAGATTGAGTAAGACGCCACTCAGATCAGAACAAACTTACGTATTATAGAATTTAAACTGATACGTATTGATAGGGCGAAGAGAGGAAGCGTCATACGAGCCTGAGAAGACTGAAAGCGTACAACCAAAAAACACAGTCCTACGCATAAAATAGCATAATAGAACAAAAAATAATTGACATCAAAGAGGGACACCAAAAATGACCAGGAAGACCTCTCACCAAAGATGAATGGGCTGAGTTTATTTTTGGAAAAGTGAGCAAAGAGATATAATATAGCACACATTATCAGCGAAAAAGCAATGGGACACACTGCCAGGTTAAAGCACTGAAAATACTGTTGGTTGAATAAATAAAGACACCTGGATTGGAGAAAATGTCTCACCAATAGATTGTAAGCAGCCACTGTAGCCAAAATGAATTTCTAAGTAGCCCTAGAAAATAATATAACTATGTATTTAAGAGTATGCAGAGACTAAACAAGACACATTTATTGATAGTGAGAAACAACCTTGCCAAGATAATACAGAAGAAAGTTGAAAGTCCCAGGTAGTTATGTGCCACAAAATAGATTTGAAATAGCCAATAAAACAATGGCTATATGCATTTAGTATTATGTTTCTTTTTAATTGCAAACTTGACATAGAGAAAACAATCAGAATAGAATACTGAAAGAAATGACAAATCTGAAGAATAGATGGCACTAATTATTGCTCGTACAAGGTTTCAAAAAAGTGATTAAAAACTCATTACCAAGGACTCCACGCAACTATATGCATTCAAATGTATTAAATAGTGGGGGGGAATAAGCATTCAAGTGGGCATAAAGCTAGCTGTGAGGGAAAAGAAAAACATCTTCTTTTTCGTCTATGAACCTGCAACACTCTTAAAAAACAATGTTAATATTTAAACATTTTGCTACAATATTAAGATTTATGATAGGATTGATAAAATAACATTAAATATATTAAATAATGAATGCGTAAAATAACAATATTATTTTAATAACAAGCCACAAAAAATATAAGACATGAGAATTGTCAAGGGAAAACTATTAAAAGAAATAAAACTCTGTGTATACTAAGAAGACTTTCAAAAAAAGAATCTCTAAGGGTAAATGCATAAAGTTGGGAAACAAAAAATATGACATTTCTAAAAAAACTTCTCATTTCTTCCAAAGGGCATACACTCTTTTCTTTTAGAAAAAATATATCAAAAAACAATTGGGTTGGTCTTGAACCTAAAGGACGTACATCCGTTCAAACATTTTTTGGGAGAGAATGCTGAAAATTTGAAATATGTAAAGCAAAAGATGTATGCCCTATGTAGTAAAAAGGGCATACGCCCTTTGGTTTTGTATTTTTTGTGTGTTTGATATTGTTTTTATTTATTTCTGACATTGATTATATATGTAGTAAAATAAATATTTAAGTATAAGTTTTTTTAATTTATTTATATTATTATATTTTAAATTTATTTTACTAAATATAACAAATTAGGGCCACTCTGTATCTTTATAAATCAATTGCAGAGTTTTAAGAGTTAGTTTTTAGAAGATAGTTTTTCAAAACCCATTCTGGTGAGTAATTGGTTTTCAAAATTTTAAGATTAGAAACTGACTAAAATATTAGAGTTATTAAGCTCTAAGCTTATGTATGAATGTCACTGGTCAAGATAGAGATAAGGAGATATATATATATATATATATATATATATATATATATATATATGAGACTAGGAATGGATTAGTCAAGATAGAGAAGTGATGCGATAGAGATGTAACCTATGTTATCACGGATGCAACATCTACATTTAATATGATGGGATGGAGCATACACGGATACATCGACTGATATGTCTAACACTTGGTGAAAATACAACAACTTCACATTTTCTTATTTATTTTCACCTTTGACTATATGAATTTAAGGGCATCTAGATCATATATTAAAGTAAATTCAAAGGAAGAGTTGGATTGTGGGCCAAATCTCTAGGTCATTTTGCACCCCAAAATCAATGTAGACCAAGAGATCTATTTTCACGAATGAGGAGGTGGGAGAGAGATACATAGAAATGAGTCACTCCAATGTTTATTACTTAAATAACACAATTGACTAGACATTATATTATTTCTGTCATGGAAATCATATGAAAATCTCCTTGGAGTAATCCATCATGGCCCTACCTAATCTATTAGACATGAATGAGGCTAATCACTCAAGTACACACTATTTAGAACAGAAGGAATTAAAACACCATTCAAAAGTCATCCAACAAAGCTATCATGCACTTTGAAACAAATGTCAGACAAATAGGTCAATCCATGCATGTTTTAGTTATAATTTCATGCATGCATGACCATATCAAATTATTCCCAAAATTCATATAACATATTCAAATTTTAGGATTCCAAACTCACATAAGACACTACCACTACCAATACTATTTAGGGTAAAGGGGAGTAATTTTGAACCCTTTTTCTTAGGATCATATCAAAATTTCTCATATCGCTATCTCCATCTCCTCATACCATATAGAGAGAAGGGTTCAAATATGTGCACATGTACACACGCGCATGCATGCCATGCACTCTCTCTCTCTCTCTCTCTCTCTCTCTCTCTCTCTCTCTCTCTCTCTCTCTCTCTCTCTCTCTCTCTCTCTCTCTCTCTCTCTCTCTCTCTCTCTCTCACACACACACACACACACACACACACACACACACACACACACACACACACACACACACAAACAAAGTAACAATCAATGTATCTAGTATTAAGTGGTTGAGTGATCTCACAAGTACTCAATAGTAGTTTAGTACCAATTGAACACCTCTCAAGATTATTACTCAACATTGGAATTCAAAATAAATCATCTCTCAAGGCTTTTATGAAATAATAGGGATTTCCACTACAATATATCAAGATCCCAAACTCAACTCAGATCATAGACCTATATTGAGTATATCCTAGGCCTTTCCTAGAATGTCAAAATATCAAACTCAACTCAAATCCTAAGAATTTACACTACAAAGCATTAAGTTAAGATGGTACTTCTATAAAATGAAATAAAAAATTTCATCCATATAGAAACACATTGTTAATTCTCATAATTATACTCAAAGACTAGACACTTTATTCTTACATGACATAGTTCTTGGATATCCACCATCACTCCCTCATCGACCCACCTGCCCTTCATCATCCCTAATCACTACCTAATCATCCCTCATCATCTCTAATCACTCTTTCACAATCCCTCATCAGTGTTAATCATCTATAATCACTACATCATCTACCCTCACTATCCCTCATCATCCATAATCACATGATCATTAGTTTTCATCATCTCTAGTCACTCCCTCATTATCCCTCATTATCTCTCATCATTTATATTTTCCCTCATTTTTCCTAATAACTTCCTCATCAACCCTCGTTATCCCTCATCATCCCTAGTCACTCCCTCATCATCCCTCATTATCCCTAATCACTCTCTCACTAGCTCTCATTATTCCTAAACACACCTTCATTGAACTTCATAATCCATCATTATTCTTAATCAATCTTTAACCATCCCTCATTACCCCTCATTGTCTCTAATGAATCCCCCATTGACTCTCATCATTCCTCATCATCCATAACCACTCTCATCTACCCTCATTATCCCTAGTCACACCATCATAGACCCTCATTATCCTTTATCAAACCTAAAAACTCCCTCATCATCCCTCATCATCTCTAATGACTCCCTCACCATCCCTCATCATCCTTAGTCACTCCATCATTATCATCATCCATAACCATTCCCTCCCTATCCCTCCTTATCACTCATCATCCCTAACCACTCCCTCATTAAAGCTCATTGTCCTTAATGGCTTCCTCATTAATCCTCATCATTTTTCATCATCCCTAGTCACTCCCTCATCATCCCTCATCATCCCTAATCACTCCCTTATCATCCTTTATAATTGATCATTATCCTTAATCATTTCCTCATCAAACCTCATCACCCTTTATCATCCCTAATCACTCCATCATCTATCATTACCACTCATCATCCCTAATCACTTCCTAATCAACCCTCATCATCCTTAATCACTACTAGAACTAAGGGGTTTAATTATATCTATATATTTGGCATATCGATAGTTTATTTAGGTTTTAAGGATGCACTATAAGATATTTTAGGAATCATCACCTAGAATATGCACTACCTTCCTTGGTTTCATATTTTTAAAGTTGATCATCAGTACTAGCACTTGACACTATCTTGGGTTGGTTTCATCCTTACAAGCATGCCCCAACTACCCTTCTCTACTTTGGTATTTAGCTTGAGATGGAGCTAAGAGGTACTAAGCTCAAGAGGATTGGAAATTGACTAAAATATTAGATTTATTAAGCTATAAGCTTATGTATGGATGTCACTAGTCAAGATAAAGATAGGGAGCTATATATAGATGTGTGCTTAGATATGGATTGGTCGATATATAAATAATAATGAATGATAGAGATAGGTCCTATGCTAACATGGATGAAATATCTATATAATTTGATATGATAGACCATGCATAGATGTATCAACCTATCTCGACTGATATATCCAACCCTCAAAAAGATATGAAAACCTTACATTTACTTATTTATTTTCACCTTCAGATATATACATTTTGGGGGCATATGTCATCTATTAAAACAAAGTAAAATAAAGAGTTGGATTGTGGGTTAAACATTACAACCACTTTTACATGCCAATGCTAATGTAGAACCATAGATCTGATTTCAATAATGAGGTGGGAGAGAGATATATAAAAGTAATTCACTCCAATACCATTCATTGATATAAATACATATTGAGTATAAATTTATAATTATCATTCCATTCAATCATTATTTTCACTGAATAATATATAGACCCAATTTTCGTTCCATCATTAGTGAACCTTAACATGCACAGGTGTTAATCTAGATAGGTAAAGTCTGACATAAATGATACTACCTATTATCACACACTCATGAAACTCCATATAATATTTATATTATTTTTTAGCTACCTCATTGATAGGTACATCATCCACTATTATTCCCATTTTACTAATGTTCACATTCACTTGATAACCCAATATGTTTATGAACTTCCTTGACCCTCGATTATTGGATACCCTATCACTCCCTTTGTAGGTAATTTGAGGAATACCCATCAAGTAAATCACATGATATTTAGTCCATAAATGACCTGTCCCACCTATCTATATTTACTTAGTAAACCAACAATTTGGATATGGATCTCTCAAGTTAACTAATAAAAAACATCATCAATGTACCAATGATTTAACCATTTGAAATCGACCTTCCATTCCCAAATATATAATATAGGTTTTCCCTAACCAAAACACTATTCCCATATTCTATTCATGGTCTCAATTTTAATGTTAATGCCATTGTAGGTGGTGTTATTCCCATATCATAACCATGATATTATAGGTGGTTCCATTTCTATCTCATAATCATGTTATTTATGGTCGGTTAGAAAAAGGCTTTAAAATGGATTCAGGTCGAATTCATAAATAATTTATGGGATATTTTTATTAATGGGTCAATCATATGCATAAATGATTATCATGTAGCACACATCCTATATAATACTTGTAATCAACATTAGGAAATAACATTTTTATAGTGACCTCCCATAGTTCATGGTAGGGGTCAATTGATGAGAGCACTCAATTGATGACTATAAATTAATTTAAGTCATTTGTGCACCACCCACTTCCCATAGATAGATATATAGGGAAGATAGAGATAAATATATAGATAGTATTTATGCACTTATTCGAGCATTCAACCATTTATATAGATAGAGATAACATTTATGCGATCGTAGTCTAAAGATAAAATTTTAGGTATATAAATTAAAATTGATTTACTTTAATATCTTAGTAGTAAGACTATTGACTTGTTTATGCCTCTATGACTCAACCATAATCTTTAAATATAATGGTTTAATCCAATAAGGGATCTTAAGTGGATATTATTAACTGATGATCCTATGTGGGCATGAATCTAGTCATTTGAACATTTTTCTTCATCATCGATCGATCCATAGTCATCATTCCAATGTTTATTAATTAAATCACTTGAACAACTCAAAATTATCTTATTTTCATAATGGAAATCATATGATTATCTCCATATATTAACCCATAGTGTCCCTATCTAATCTACCAAACATGAATGGGGCTAATCACCTTGGAACATTCCATTTCATAATAGAAGGAATGGAAACACCATTTTAAGTGTCATCCAAAAAGACATCATTCACTCCTAAACAAATATTATATAGTTGGGTCAATTATTACATGCACAAATTCCAATCTCACACATGCATGACATGACCACTTTATTCCAGACACGCATAGAACATAGTCATCTTATAACATTTCAAACTTGAATTAGACACTACCACTATCACTAAAATTTTGGGTGTATGGGAGTGCTTTCAAACCCTATTTTCTTAGGCTCATATAAAAATCACTCATATCATTCTCTCCCATTCCATGAACCATATACATAAAATCCTTAATTTGGTGCTTAATTTTATATATATATATATATATATATATATATATATATATATATATATATATATATATATATATAAAGTGATTTAGTGTTCTCTATGGATAATACTTAATAGGTATAATATCAATTAGTGTATCTAGTATTAAGTAGTTTATTTATCTTGATATTACTCAATAGTAGCTTAGTAGTTATTGACTCCCTATCAAGATTATTACTAGACATTGGAATTCAAAATAACATCATATTGCAAGGCCTTTCTAAAACCCTAAGCCTTTCCACTACTATGCTTTAATATCACAAACTCAGTTCAAATCTTAGGCCTATATTGAGTATATCCTAGGCCTTTCTTAGGATATAAAGATCTCAAACTATACTCAAATCCAAGTTATTTCCACTACCAAGCATCTCAAACTCAACTCAAATCCTAGGATTTTTAACTCAAATCCAAGGAGATCCACCATCCCTCCCTCATCATCCCTCATTATCACTAATCACTCCTTCATCATGCCTCATCATCCCTAATCATACATAATCATCTATAATCCCTCACTTGTCTTCCCTAATTATCCTTAATCACACCCTCATCAGTCCTCATCATTCAACATCATTTCTAGTCATCATCTCATTGACTCTCGTTATCCCTCATCATTCCTAATCACTCACTTATCATCCCTCATTAACACATCATCCCTAATCACTTTCTAATCAACCCTCACCATATTTATCTACTCCTTAATTTTCCCTCATCAACCCTCATCATCCCTAATCATTCCCTTATTGACCCTCATAATCCTTCATCATCCTTAGTCACTCCATCATCATTCCTCACCATACCTCATCATCCATTTTTGTCCCTCATTAATCCTCATCATCCTTCATCACCCCTAATAACTCGCTTATCATCCCTCATCATCCCTAATTACTCCCTCATTGTCCATGTTTTTCTTTATTCTTTTTTAGTTTATAACCCTTGAGATATGTTTGTCTCAATTTGATCAATTCTGAACACTTGATCCATTAGATAGAATGATTGAGTTCATAAAGTTAATTTTCTTTTTAATATTACCTATTTGGAAATATAGTTTAAATAACAATTTCACCTCCATTAGAAAAGAGTCCATGAAAGTTCTCACAAGATGCACTCTTGGTAGGAATGAGTTCAATGTATGCAAGCTCATCAATAATTCTATAGGATGGATACATGATTATACCCCAAGAATATAATCAGGAAGTCACCCTTCAAGTATATCATATGAGATAATTTGAGAAACAAACCATGTATGCAATGAATTTTTTAGTTTGATAGAATGATTTAAATTTTCAACAACAAAACTATTGATAACCAAATTGATTAGAGTCTTTTAAGAGAACATATTACTAAAAAAATGTAGACCTATAATTATCTCTTCAAAATATCACCATTTTTTTATCAATATTATGTGTCCATAATTTATTATTAACTATTATGTGTCTAAGAATCTCTCAAAGCTCTTTTAGGCATATTGGTTAGTCACACACAAAAGTTATTGATAAAAGATAGTATTATAATTTCACTATACATGCATACTAGTAATTACAATCACATTTCAAATGTACTTCTTGTCTAAATAAGTGGGTAATTTAAGACCTCACAAAAAATTAATTTGTTCAAGTAGAAATGCTTTCAAGTTTTAAATCACATCAGGACTCATATGTACAAGGGAAAATATAAATGCCAACTATTACTAGGATAATGGCTAATATCATTTTTAATGAATTATCTTAATAGGGCTTACAAGTAATAAATATATATTAATAAAAAAATTATATTATCATAATGAAATCAAAATATCCTCTTGCAGTGCATTACATGCAATGCCTTAAAACCATTCTTACCTATAATGGGTATAACTATTAAATGTTGGTCTCTATTAGATTCAATATTCCTTGTTTCTATGACATTGTTTGTGCCATCTCGTGTGATATTCATCCAATGCATTAGTTTTAACCCAATATCATATTTAAACTCTATTAACTAAGTAGGAATTCTTCATGAAATTAGTTTCTTGGGATTCCAAGAAGTCTTGAGACCCTTACCTAACTAGATTGTACACTCTTACTTGATTGTATACTACAATGATTATGTAATTTTTATTGAGAGTCTTTTATATTTTATTATATGTTGGCACTGATATTTTATTTTTATTGAGAGTCATATAATGACTTACTTATATAATATCATATATTTGGTTCTTTGCATACAACCATATAGTTCTTAATTGAAATCAATTTGTGAGGATTAAACATCCCTTAGACTGTAACTAAACTGAATGATGTAATTTAATTTGGATATTTTAAATATTTAATAAGCATATAGTGATTGATCTATGTTTCTTGAGGTTTGTTAAGTTTCTAAGCAATAGAGTGATATCTTCCTAGTAGAAGACATCGAAAGTGGGACCAGAAACCATAAATGTTTAACTAAATATTAGGTTGGGGTTAACAAAATCATGGAGGATTCACTTAGTAAATCAATGACATAAAACGTTCATTCATGTGGTACTAAAAAATATCACTAATTTTATTTCTAACTCTTTTTATTTTATTTTTGTTGCTTCCTATAATTATATCATTCAAATTAATATGCCTCTTATTTTTACCAAATATATTATGCATCTATTTTCTCTGTGCCATTTTTTATACCCATTTATATTTACATCCCTCAAATGGGAAATTATATATCCACCACTAACATATAATTCTTGTCACATTAAAAACATATATAATATGGAATAAACATTAGTCTTTTATAATGGAATATTCAATCTCTCGCACTGATAAAAGATATACTAAATTTCACACTTTGATAAATAATTACTTGTTTGCATATTTGATGTATGAAAATGTAAGAAAATGGTTTTCCTATATAAAATATTATCTAAAATTAAATAATCATTTTTCACATATTTTATATATTTGATTTTCATGAAGATAATTCAATCTTTAATGTTTCATAAATTGGTTTAGAAGGAAGTGAATGACCTTTGTAGAAAATTTCAATGACAAAACAAAGTAGAAGTTGGTTAAAAAGACAAAAATGGACGCATATGTTTTTGAAGTTGAAGAAAAATAATAGTAAACAAATGAATAGTCTGCATTAGGGGAATAGTAAAGTCTTTTTCCATCACATGGTACTTTGATTATAAAGCATCAAAACATATTTATTGTAGAAAAATTAATTTCATAATTTTATTGAAGGGAAAAAAAAAAATTATTAATCATGTTAGGTCATGATTTTTTAAATTATATTTAAGGGAATGGTGATGTTAAAATTCAATTGAATAATGGAAAAAAATGTGTGTTCAATAGTTTTATTTATATTCCTACTATCATTAAAAAAAATCTGATTTTCATGAATGAAAAAATAAATAAATCAATAAATCAATCAAAGATTTCATGTGAATTTTTATTTAAATAAATTTTGGTGTTATATGTGAAATAATTTATTGTAATAGGTGTTGTTAGGAAGGATTTATTCAAGCTTGTTGACAAAATTCTAGACAACTCTCTTTTATTTCTGGTTCAGGGAAAAAATGGAAGGAAAGGTATGGCCACCTTAATTCTTAATATTGGTCTATTTTTTAGGGTCCATTTGGAAAGCTTTGGAAAATGGAAATAAATTTTTTAAGTATCCTAATTTTTAATCCATATGGGATTATGTATATTTATTTTCATTTCCTTTTTGGAATCTTCATGTTGAAACCATTCCTTGAGTAATAATTTTAGTTTAACCTACAATTAAATGGACCAAAATAATCATTTATTATTTTATGACAGAAAATCTAAAGGACATATTGATTTGGTTTCGTAGATTTAATAGTAGAACAAATTTATGATAGATGATGCAAAGAGATGCACCTTTTTCCCTAATTCATAACTCTATGTATTTTATTCCAGATTAATGCATCCTCATATTCTATTTAATTTGTATTTGGTCTATAAATTGACGAGTCAAAATTTTGGATAGAAATTTATTTCAATATATTTGATCCTATTTTTTATAACTTGAAAATGCATGTGGGTGAAAATTCATTTGAGATGGTTTTATATTGGTTTACTATTAGATAAATCTTACTTTTGTGATGGGATACGTAGAATATATCATACCCTTGGATAAAATTAGTAACTTATTATATGAGTGTAATTTTGAAGTTATAATTCTCAAGAGATCATCATAGGTGAAACTTATCTAACCTTAAGAATGGTAAAATTAAGTAGTGTTAATGCTCTCATGCATGGAATATACCCTGATGCTTTTATTTATGTTTATAATTGGTAAACGGTTCAGTATGGAAGAATAATTAACTATGTTTTTTGGATTGGACTCTATTATATATGAAAGCATGCCCTTCATTTTTTTCTTTTTCAATCTAGCCTTTGAGGAAAAGGCTTATGGATCCTATACTCACACAATTTTATATACATGAATACCTAACTACCATATATCTAAACAAAGGATTTTTAAAAAGATATAGATCTGACTACCATATATCTAAGGATTTATTGAAGAAAAGGAAACATATAAAACTACCAAAAATCTAAATGACTATAAATAATATATAATAGGAATTGTTTTGAGCCTTTGTAAAGTGAAAGAGTAGTTTTTTATTCATCGAGTGAGACTTTTTTGGAACCAAAATTGAAATGTATTTGTGGAGAGAAGAGTTCCTTAGTTGAGTGAAAGCATATTTGCTTTGAGCCATAGTTGTGTGAGTAAAATTAAGAAGTGGAATATAATTTAATCAGGCACAAGTAGGAAGTCACTACACCCAACATTAAGGTATTGAAGGGAGTGATTAAGGATGAGGAGGGATGAGGAGGGATGAGGAGGGAATGATTAGGTATTATTAGGGATAATGAGGGATGATGAGGATCAATAAGAGAGTGATTAGGGACACTGATGTATTAGGAGAGAGTGATTATGGATGATGAGGGACAACAAGGAAGTGATTAGGGATGATGTGGGATGATAAAGAAAAGTGATTGGAGATGATTAGAGATAATGAGGGAGTGATTAGGTATGATAATGGATGATGAATATCAATGAGGGAGTGATTAGGGAGGGTGTGGGATAATAATGGAGTGACTAGGTGACATAGAGATCTTCTCACTAGCCTATAATTCTTCTTATTCTTACTTGCAAACATGCAATTCCTCCTTGCCCAATCTTGTCCAAATGGATCAATCTCAAATCACATGGTTGCACAAATTTCCAAAACCATATTTCAAATTTTTATAAACCATCTCAATCCATATTTAACATTCCTTATCCTTTATTTCATTTAATATTCTCTCTATGCTCATTTGTTCATCCCCTAGCTCTTTCAAACAAGCAACAATGATCATATGGGTTTTCTCCCAATGAATTATCATTAAATTCACCTTATATGTGTTCCTCACAACCTATTTACAATTTTATACTCATTATATACCTCATATAATGCATCAAATCAATTCCACATAACTCTACCTTGCCTTATGACCACTTCTTGTAGCCCTATTTTTAGGGTTTTATCTATTATATAGACATGTAAAATAGAATAATAGAAAACCAACCCATAATTTCAACACCCACTATCCTCCTTTATTTTTATACAAAGTTTCAAGACAAACCTCCTTCATTATATCACTAAACTAGACCTCTTTCACTCTACAATTAGTTCTATTAGGCTTTATAGCACCCTGTTTAGTTACAGTCATCCATAAATGTACAAAAACATACTCAATTGGTGAAAAAACCTTAAAATAATTTATTATGGCCTTTTCCCTAAAAAATAACCCAAAATCAAACTTTTACACTAGTTGCCTTTCTTGTAATAAGGTTTTATAACTCATTGCCTTACCTAGGGTTTATGGGTTATGTTTATAACCCGAGAGGACAAATAATGATCCAAAATGATTATTTATGAATTTAAAACATTAAAAATAGCTTTATAAGCTTTTTAAAACATAATTATACCTTCCCAAAGGTTAAAATCTATTTGTTTCCTCTTAAATAAGCTCCATCCATGGATTTCACAATCCAAAATAACACTCAGTCTACCTATAGGTTACTTAACAAGGTTTATCTTAAATATGAATGGGTTATGTTTTAAGTTTTGAGTGTGAAATTGACTTCGATATGGTTTGATCAACATTACCATGCCTTATCACACTTTAAATATCTCAAATGATCCTTCTAGACTTTCACAACAGCAACTTTCACAATGATTATAAGAACACAGTCAACGTGTTTTCAATTTTTAACAAGGTTCACTAACTTAGTGAATGAGATATGGAATCAAAACATCATTAATTTTCATAATATTACTTGGGTGTATTCAAAAACACATCATATAATTATAATGGTGTATATAAAGTCTTCTTTGCTCATAAGCCTAGTCTACATGCAATTTCCCTCACACATTAAATGGGGTTTCTTGTTTGTCTTGTCCTTCAAGCACTTGGAATAAATATGAAATTAAATATGTAAAACACTTGAAATAATAGGGAATTTTTCAATTCTTATACACCAAGTCCATCACAAACATTATTATAAAATAAATCATTCTCATTAACTAATGTTTTCTCAATGTGCATAAACATAGTAACACATAACAAAGCAGGGTAAATAGATTAGTCATGAAAATACCATCACATTTTTACTAGACACAACAAGTCCATCATTACTATATTAAAAACTGAAGCTTTGTTTCTATATCAACAAGGACATACACATTCCATTATCCCATCATGAAATTTTTAGACCTTCCTTCTAATCTCAACCTTGTCTTCCCATGTTTTCTACCTTTAATCTATTTCCTACAAAATTATCCACACTATATATCCTTCTATCTTAACTAAAATCCTAAGGAAATTATTAATAATTATTTATTGATAAATTAAAAAACTACATTTTCCAAACCCATGTAGGGTGGTGTATATCAAGACTACCACCTCACACTATCAATATGACACAATGACTCAACATCAACTTAAGACCCTTATAAGACCATACAAGGTCTATTAAAAAAATTTATAAATAATTTCATATCTTTATGAATCACTTATCCCACATAGAACACCTAAACACACTCTCCATCCCTTCATTACAAACTTGAAATTTCAAATTAAGAAAAGGCAAGAAAACTTCAACTTCAAATTTGACTCACTGTCATCACTCCAAATCACATCCAAGTTCATGTTTTTGGCATTACTAAGATACCCATACATCATACTCCCAATGGGAGAAAATAAATTGACCTATATCTTCTTCTTCATTCAATTATTCATATAAATGTGTGTGTTCCTTGGTTCCACACCTATGATTTTGCTTCCTCATCAAGGTTCTCCTTTGTTTTTGCTTCTATTTCTGCTCATACTAATGATGGTACTTGCAATCACTCTTCCTGATTTATTTTATCTCATGATCTTCCTCAATCTTCATGGCATTTAACATGAATTTCCATGCCCTTTCTATTATTGCCTCCAACATTGCCATTATTGTCTCTTCGTCATCATACCTATTCCATAGTGTATTCTCTTCCTCCTTTGACCACTCTAACAGCCCTTACTTGTTCATTATATTTTCATTCACATCTTCTATCTTGTTGTCCTCTATTTCAATTGCTCCTTCACTCTTGACTTTCAAATTAGTCATCTCTTTACCTAGCATCTTCTTTCCATGGACTGTCAAATCAGTCTCATTATCTTTAACTTGTTCACTATTTTCCTCAAGCACTCCATGTGCTTCTTGATTCTTAGCTAACCCTATGAGCTCTTCAAAAAATCCTATGGTTTCTTTATACAACACTTCATCTTCATCCTCAAAATATTCATCAAAAATAACTTGCACTTCATTACTTATCAGGTCTCCATCTTCACCATCTATTTTTTGCTTCTCTTCATTTCTCCACTCTTATCCATCAAATAACTCTGCATCTTCATGGTGAAAAATAACCTTATATTTATCTACACCTATACCTTTCCATGCATCATCTTCATCTTCTTTATGGACTACTATCCATTCATCTCCTTCATGCCAAGCATACTCCTCACTTTGTTTATCTTTAACTATAGTTAACCATGACACAATATTGTTAGAATAAAACTCTTGAGGATCTATTATCTCTCTCTCTCTCTCATCCTTTTCCATGGAAAATTGTGCTTCTATCTCCTTTAGTTGCCTTTCTAAATGTTCCATCACCTATTGGTTATCTCTCTCTTGAATCATTTTTACAAAGTTGCACTTAATCTTTTTCTTGATTCTAATTTCACATTGTAATAAATATACATTCCATATCCGTATCAACTCTTTTTCAATCTTTTTCAATGCCTCTTTCATCTCTTTTATCTCTTTTTCCATCTCTCTCTCTCTCTCACTATAGCTTTCATATTCTACCATGTCCTTCACCTTTATCTCTACTTCTCCCTTTATCTTCCTCTTAAGTACCTCACTTGGGTTCATGCTCTCTCTAATTTTATTTTGGATCTCACTTGGACCACTTCCCTCTTTTTTTTCACACATAGAACCTTTCTCTCTCTATCAAACCACACTTGGGCCTTTCAACTCTTGTCCTCTTCACTAGGACTATTCTCTCTTTCTCTCAAGCTCTCTTTATGATCTTTTCTCTTTCACTTGAGCTTGTTAATATCTCTCTTTACTATAGGGTGTCCACTTCAATCACTATTTACAATCTCAATCATACATTCAAATCAAATAATCAACTACTAAATACTTCATACCTTTTATTTTCCTAATTTCTCAACAAGACTCTTTATTACTTCCTCCTTGCTTGCTTACCTACAAGATCTTGATCAAAATGTAACATACATTAATAACCAAATGTATACCTTTACCAACCTATTTATGGTTTTTCCTAGATCATCTAGATGGTTTTGATTCCAAATGATGCAGAGCTCTTCTCACTAGCCTGTAATTCTTCTTATTCCTGCTTGTAAACTTATAACTCCTCCTTGACCAATCTTGTACAAATGGACCAATCTCAAATCACCTAGTAACACAAATTTACAAAAAAAACTTTCACATTGTCCCAAACCATCTCAATCCATCTTTAACATTCCTTATCATGTATTTCATTCAATATTTTCTCTTTATGTTCATTTGTTCATCTCTTATCTCTTTCAAACATGAAACAATGATCATATGGGTTTCCTCCCAATTAATAATCATTAAATTCACCTTATAAATGTTATTCATAACCTATTTACACTTTTATACTCATTCTATACCTTATATAATGCATCAAATCAATTCCACACAACACTACCATGTCTTATGACCACTTCTTGTATCCTTATTTTTAGGGTTTTCTCTATTATATAGACATGTACAATAGAATACTAGAAAACCAACCCCCAAATTGAACATCCATTATCCTCCTTTAGTTTTAATTAAATCTTCAACATAAACCTCCTTCATTAGATCACTAAACTAGACCTTTTTCAATCTACAATTAGTTCTATTAGGCTTTATAGCACCCTATTTAGTTACAGTCATCCATAAATATACAAAAACATACCTAATTGGTGAAAAAACCTTAAAATACTTTAGTATTTACTTTAACCTAAAAAATAATGAAAAATCAAACTATTTGACTAGTTACCTTTCTTGGAATAGGGTTTTATAGTTCATTGCCTTACCTAGGATTTTTGGGTTATGTTTATAACCCAAGAGGAGACATAATGATCCAAAAGGATTTTTGATGACTTTAAAACATTTCAAATAACTTTATAATGTATTTTCAACATACCTATACCTTCTCAAAGGTTAAAATCTACTTGTTTCCTCTTAAATAAGCTCCATTCATGGATTTCATAGTCCAAAATAACACTCAGTCTGCCCGTAGGTTACTTAACAAGGTCTATCTTACATATGAATGGCCTATGTTTTGAGTTTTGAGAATGAAAGTGACCTCAATAGGGTCTGATCAAAATTACCATGCCTTCTCACACCTTAAAATCTCAAATGATCCTTCTAGACTTTCACAACACCAACTTTCACAGTAATTACAAGAACACAGTCAACTTGTTTTTAGTTTTTAATAGGGTTCACTAACTTAGTGAGTGAGATATGGAATAAAAAAATCCTAAAGTTTCATAAGATGACTTGGGTATATTTAAAAACACATCATATAATTATAATGGTATCTAAAAAATCTTCTTTTCTCATAAACATATTCTACATGCAATTTTCCTCACCCAGTAAACAGGTTTCTTGTTTGTCTTGTCCTTCAAGCACTTGGACTCAATATGAAATCCAATATGGAAAACACTTGAAATAATAGTGAATTTATTATTTTTATTCCTAAACACCATGTCCATCACAAACATTATTATAAAATAAATCACTCTCATTAACTAATGCTTTCTCAATGTGCATAAACATAGTAACACATAACAAAGCAAGGTAAAAAAATTAGTCATGAAAATACCATCACATATTTATTTGACACAACAATTCCATCATTAATATATTCAAAATTGAATCTTTGGTTCAATATCAACAAGGACTTATACATTCCATTATCCCATCATGAATTTGGTAGACCTTCCTTCTTGTCTCATCTTTGTCTACCCCTATTTTTAACCTATCATCTTTTTCTTATAGAATTTTCCACACTATATATCCTTATATTTGAACTAAACTCCTAAATACATGCTTAATAATTATTTATTGAAAAATAAAATCTTCTACATTTTCTAACCCCATGTAGGGTGGGGTATATCAAGACTACCACCTCACACTATCAACATGACACAATGACTCAACATCAAATTAAGACCCTTATAAGACCATAAAAGGTATATTACAAGATTTTTTAAATAATTACATATCTGTATGACTCACTTATCCCACCTAAAACACCTAAACACACTCTCCATCCCTCAATTACAAACTTGAAAATTCAAATTAAGAAAAGGCATGAAAACTTTAAATTCAAATTTGACTCAATAACATGGCTCCAAATCACATCCAAGTTCAATTTTTTGGCATTCTTAAGATGCCCCTAAATTATACTCCCAAGGGGAGAAAATAACTTGATCTATATCTTTTTCTTAATTCAAGTATTCATAAAAATGTGTGTGTTCCTTGTTGCCACACCTATGCTTTTGCTTCCTCATCCAAATGATCCTTTGCTTTTGCTTATGTTATTACTCATACTAATTTTGATACCTAAAATCAATCTGCTTGATTTGTTTTCTCTCATGATCTTCCTCAATCTTCATGGCATTTAACATGAATTAGCATTCCCTTTCTATTGTTGCCTCCAACATTGTCGTTGGTGTCTCTTCATCAACATACTTGCTCCATAGTGTATTATCTTCCTTCTTTGACCACTCCAAGGGCCCTTGATTTTTCATTAGCTTTTAATTCACATATTCTATCATTTTTTCCTCTATTGTATCTGGTTCTTCTCTCTTGACTATCAAATCAATCATCTCTTTACATGGCATCTTCTTTCTATGGACTGTCAAATCAATCTCATTCTCTTTAACTTGTTCACTAATTTTCACAAGCACTCCATTTGCTTCTTGATTATTATCTTACCCTATGAACTCTTCAAACAATCCTATGGTGTCTTGATACAACACATCATCTTCATCCTCAAAATATTCATCAAAAATGACTTACACTTCATTACCTATCATGTCTCTATTTTCACCATATGATCTTTACTTCTCTTCATTTATCCACTCTTCTCCATCAAATAACTCTCCATATTTAGGGTGACAAATCACATCACATGAATCTACACCTACACCTTTCCATGCATCATCTTCATCTTCTTTATGTACTACTATCTATTCATCTCCTTCATGCCAAGCATACTCCTCACTTTCTTTGTCTTTACCTGTAGTCAACCATGACACAATATTATTAGAATAAAAATATTGAGGCTCTATCACCTCTCTCTCATACTTTTCCATGTAAAATTATGTTTCCATCTCCTTCATTTGCCTTTCCAAATGTTCCATCACCTACTGGTTCTCTCTCTCTTGTATCCTTTCCATAAAGTTACACTTAATCCCTTTTCCTTATCCTAATTTCACATTACAATAAATATAAATTTCACATCCATATCAAATATTTTTCCATCTTTTCCAATGCCTCTTTCATCTCTTCTATCTCTTTTTCCATCTCTCTCTCACTACAGCTTTCATATTCTATCATGTCCTTCACCTTTCTCTCTATTTCTCCCTTCATATTCTTCTTAAGTACCTCACTTAGGTACATGCTCTCTCTCATCTTGTTTTGGGTCTCACTTGGACCACTTTATTTTTTTGGTTTAGACCTGGAACCTCTCTCTCTCACTATCAGACCACACTTGGGCCTTTCAACTCTTATCCTCTTCACTAGGACTATTCTCTCTTTCTTTCAAGCTCTCTTTATGAGATTGTCTCTTTCACTTGAGCTTGTTAATAGCTCTCTTTACTATAGGTATTCCACTTCATTCACTATTTACTATCATTCATACATTCAAATCAAATAATAATCTACTAAATACTTCATACCTTCTCTTTTTCTACCTTCTCAACAAGACTATTTGCTACTTCCTCCTTGCTTGCTTACCTGTAAGATCTTGATCAACATGCAAGATACATTAATCACCAAATGCATACCTTTATCAACCTATTTATGGTTATTCCTAGAGCATCTAGATGGCTTTGATACCAAATGATGTAGATCTCTTCTCACCATCCTATAATTCTTCTTATTCTTGTTGGCAAACTTTCAATTCCTCTTTGGCCAATCTTATCCAAATAGACCAATCTCAAATCACCTGGTAACACAAAGTTACAAAAAAATATTTCACATTATTTCTGACCATCTTAATCCATATTTAACATTCCTTATCATGTATTGCATTTAATATTATCTCTTTATGTTCATTCATTCATCCCCTAGCTCTTTCAAACATGCAACAATGATCATATGGGTTTCCTCCTAATAAATTATAATTAAATTCACCTTAGAGGTATTCCTCACAACCTATTTACACTTTTATACTCATTTTATACCTTATATAATGCATCAAATCAATTCCACATAACTCTGCCCTGTCTTATGGCCACTTCTTATAGTCCTATTTTTAAGTTTTTATCTATTTTATGGACATGTACGATATACTAATAGAAACCCAACCCCAAATTTAAACACCCTCTATCCTCATTTAATTTTATAAAAAATTTCAAGACAAACCTCCTTCATTAGATCACTAAGCTAGACCTTTTTCACTCTATAATTAGTTCTATTAGGCTTTATAGTACCTTATTTAGTTACAGTCATCCATAAATGTAAGGAAATGTAGGTAATTGGAAAACAAGCCTTAAAATACTTTATTATCACCTTTACCTTAACAAATAACCAAAAATCAAACTTGTCTACTAGTTTCCTTTCTTGAAATAGGGTTTTATAGTCATTGCCTTACCTAGGGTTTCTGGGTAATGTTTATAACTTGGATGAAAAATAATGATCCAAAAGGATTATTTATGACTTTAAAATGTTAAAAATACCTTTATAAGGTCTTTTCAACATACCTATACCTTCCCAAAGGTTAAATTCTACTTGTTTCCTCTTAAATAAGCTCCATTCATGGATTTCACAGTCCAAAATAACACTCAATCTACTTGTAGGTTACTTAACAAGGTTTATCTTACATATGAATGGATTATGTTTTGAGTTTTGAGAATGTAAGTGAACTCACTAGGATTTTCTCAACATTACCATGCCTTCTCACACCTTAAATCTCTCAAATTATCCTTCTAGACTTTCACAACACCAACTTTCATAGCGATTATAATGACATAGTCAACTTGTTTTCAGTTTGCAATAGGGTTCACTAACTTAGTGAATGAGATATGGAATAAAAACATCCTAAAGTTTCATAAAATTACTTGGGTGTATTCAAAAAAATGTCATATAATTATAATGTTTTCTATAAAGTCTTCTTTTCTCATAAACATAGTCTTCATGCAATTTACCTCACATAGTAAACAAGGTTTCTTGTTTTTCTTGTCCTTTAAGGACTTGGACTCACTATGAAATTCAATATGGAAAAGACTTGAAACAATATGAAATTTATGTTTTCACTTCCTAGACACCAAGTCCATCATAAACATTATTATAAAATAAATCATTCTCATTAACTAATGCTTTCTCAATGTGCATAAACATAGTAACACATAACAAAGCAAGGTAAATAGATTAGTCATGAAAATACCATCACATATTTATTGGACACAATAATTCCATCATTACTGTATTCAAAATTTAATATTTGGTTGAATGTCAACAAGGACATACATATTCCATTATCCCATCATGAATTTGGCAGACCTTCCTTCTTGTCTCGGCCTTGTCTGCCCCTATTTTCTACCTATAATCTCTTTCTTACAGACTTTTCCAAACTATATATCCTTCTATCTTAAATAAAATCCTAAATACACACTTAATAATTGTTTCTTAATAACTAATCTCTTCTACATTTTCCAAACCCATGTATTTTGGTGTATATCAAGATTGCCACCTCACACTCTCAACATGACACAATGTCTCAACATCAACTTAAGACCCTTATAAGACTATAAAATTTATATTAAAACATTTTGTAAATAATTACATATATTTATGACTCAATTATATAATATATAACACCTAAATACACTCTCCATCCCTTCATTACAAACTTGAAAATTCAAATTAAGAAAAGGCAAGAAAATTTCAAATTCAAATTTGACTCAATATCATGTTTCCAAATCATATCCAATTTCATGTTTTTGGCTTTCCTAAGATTCCCTTGCATTACTATGGATGATGAGGGATGATGAAGTAATGATTATGGATGATGAGGGATGATGAGGTTTAATGAGGGAGTGATTAATAATGATATAGGATAATGAGAGAGTGATTAGGGATGATGAAGGATGATGAGGGTCAATGAGGGAGTGATTAGGGATAATAAGGGGTAATGAAATATGAATAAGGATTGAATATGGATGATGAGGGATTATGAAGGAGTGACTATTAATGATGATAAATGATGAGGATTAATGATAGAGTGATTAGGTACAATGAGGGCCAATGAGGGATTGATTGGGGATGAGGAGAGATGATTAAGGAGTGATTAGGGTTGATGAAGGACTATGATGGATGATGATAGAGTGACTATAGATGATGAGGGATGATGAGGGATTCATTAGGGATGACAAGGGAGGAGGAAGGTCCATGAGGGAGTGCTTATGAATGATGAGGGATAATGAGGGATGATGAGGGAGTGACCAAAGATGATGATATATGATGAGGTTTGATAAGAGAGTTATTGGGGATGATGAGGGATAATTAGGGAGTGATTATGGATGAGGAATATGAGGAGGGAGTGATTAGGAATGATGACAAAGTGACTAGGGATAATAAGGAATGATGAGGATGATGAGGACTGATGAAGGAGTTATTAAGAATGATGAGGAGAAATAAAGGTGTGACTAGGAATAGTGAGGGATGATAAGAGATAATGAATGAGTCATAAGAGATGGTGAGGGTATATGGGAGAGTGATTGGGTATGATGAGGGTCAAGCATGGATTATGAGGAAGTGATTAGGGATGATGAGGTTCAATGAAGGAATTACAAAAGAAAAATAACCACCAAAATATTCCAATACATTAGGAGACATGAGAATTAAAATCTTACACTACTTCAAATGGATAAAGAAGAGTCTCCAAACAAGAATGCAAAACATCTCCAAAGAGAGAGAATCATAAAGGAGGAGGTAGAACATAACCACTTCTTAAAACATGTAGATGTAAAATGTATAAGGGCATCCAAATAATGTATGCAAGAGATAAGTATTTATTTTTTAATTTCAATCAAGTACTTATAATATAAATATGGTATGTCTATAAATCAAATAAAATTACAAATCATGAATATGAAGTCCCGAATGATATTAAACTAGTGTAGAAAGGGTATCCACCTTAGAATAGTGATAAATGGTGTATTCCAATCATGAGAGGTACTTCAAAGTAATATATCACCCTATCTCTAAATACATTATACTCTTTTATTCTATATGGTTTCAATTACAACACATTTTGAAATATTGTTAGTATTAATAAATTACATGAAGGAAATATTAAAGACAATCATATCTAAATATGGCCATACAACCATCAAATTTATTTTTATAATAATAATGTGAGCCAAATTTTATGGGAAATATTATCACCAAAAAATGTGAACACACACACACACACACACAAACAAGCCATAAATGAATACAAAATAATAATAGAATACAATGTTGGATGAATTCCACATAGATATGAAATACTAATACACATACATTGCCATATAGTCATACAAATAATTGCATCATCTAACAACACAATAGAATGTTGGGTGAAGGTCTAATATGCATAAAATGTCAAAAACATGTATTTCCATAAATAATCATACAAACAACTACATAATCTAAGACATCATAATAATCAAATAGACACCCTCTCTATTCCTTGAAGAAGACTCTCCCTAGGATGCCATGCTTGTAGATTGAGACCCTGTAAATGCCTTGGATTCCTCTGAAGTCTAATTATGGGTCCTTTTACACTCATAGCTCACCTTTAGATGAACCTATTATAATAAAAATATTATTATAAAACTTACAAAATATCATGTAACAAGGTTTATAAACTATTTTTAAACTAGAATACAAAAATAATTTTAAAATGCACTTATTACAGTCTTGTGGTCATGCTCAATTTGTGTATGATGCTCAATATGATCAGTGACAATTCAAGGTGCACAAACATGCATGTGAAATGAATAATAATCACAATAAGGTGTCATATTAATCATATAAATGCTAGGATTATCATATGTCATATGAAAACCCTGCAAACATAATACATTCACATAAGCTATATTTGCCCAAGTGTGTAGTAAAATCATTAAAACAAATCTATTTTTATAATTCAAAATTATAATTTAACATCTACCTTGGTGAGTGCCTTTGTATATGGAATTATAGTAACAATGCATGTATATGTCTCTACTCATAGATATGGAGGAGTCTCTACTGTCGTCATCAGCTGAAGAAACAACCTCACTTAGTTTTATATATGACTTAAGCATATATTAACTCAAAATTTTACCTCAAGATAATATATCTATATAAATAAACACACACACACACACACACATATATATAATAGTAACTCAAAATTTTACCTCCATATATGTAAATAGTATCCTAGTGTTGACAACTAAAGAAGTGGATGGCCCATAATTTGGATTTGTAAATGAAGATGTAGGCACCGTCTCCTCTTAGAACATAAAAAGTGCATATATATTTTTCAATTTTTGTGTAAATTAATTATTATATTTTAAATACAAATATAATTTAAATTTATCATGACATTTATATAAAATATACCTTCATGTGTGTAATGACTGATGTGTGCACACCAAATGTACATACCAAAAACTCATTACTCATTACTATATTGTCTAAGCCCTCAAAAAATCACCACCATCATCATCTGAAGGTCTAGTGCCTATAACACCATAACATCTACAATAGTGAGGTTAGGTATACACACTAGGTGGAGTATCTCTAGCATCAATCTCATAAATAATACTCTTATGTTGAATAAGTCTATCAATAAATTCACTAAGTGAATGCAAAGTATCAATATCCATGACCTCCTTCACCATATAAGGGATCTCAAGCTGAAGTGGATTTTGGGTTGGTAACCTTGTAGGTTGATTAAGCACACAACATACACCTATTCAATCCTACATGGAGCTTTTTCCTCAACCCTAAAACTCCCCAAAGTCAAAGTAGTTGAGAATATCATTGAGGAAAAAATCATAGTATAGTTTCCTCAAAAAATAAAATGGGACATCATGGTTGTTATACTATGGGTAATCAAACACCATCCACCATCAACCCCAAAAATTATTTTAAATCAAATTATGTTGGAATTAATGGATATGGAAACATTTAATGATTACTGCAAAAGGTGCATTGATTCTTGGTTTGACAAATAAGGCATAAATTTAATATTTTTATATGTCTTTGTCCTTCACCTCACATGATGACAATTTGTTATCATAGTAATCCCTACATTTATCTATATATTCATCCCATCTATCAATTCAACTTTATATCAAGTCAACTTAACATAATACTAACTCTGAGGTATTGGAAAAATAGGTGTGGTGTGTGTTAGACGATGTGGGGTTACTCATTATCCTAATTATTTGTTTAATTTCTAAAACAAAATCCATTATGTGTGCATCTAGATCCTCCTAACTTCTTGGAGGATCTTATGGAACTATATAAATTTTAGGAGGGTTAGGTGGAGGATTAGGAGGGTTAGGTGGAGGGTTTAGAGGGTTAGGAGGTTGGTTAGGAGGTCAGTTTGCCTATTGGTCTCTTGAAGTGGAATGAAATATTAAAAAATGGGATCTATAAAAACTAAACAATGCAAATAAAAAATTATCAAAATTTATTATTAATACATTTGGTTTTTTATTACTCATCTCCCTTCCATAGTGGCATTGTTGATTTAGTGATGTATAGGTTGATTGTGATGAATTTTTATTTTCTTCCAAGTAAAACATGATCATGATTTGGCCAAGAGAAGTTTTGATCAAATAGTAAAATGAAAAATAAGTGTCTACCCATAAATGGGCCTTTTTTTAATAATAACATGCATGTGTTATTAATACATAACATGTACATATTTTTAGCACTAGATATGGTTAAAATAACATGTACGCATTATTGAAACTAGGCCTAGTGATACAAATGTGTATGTATTCTATGGTCATAATGTGTATGTTTTATGACCTCATAATACATATGCATTATGGCTTTGATTTTCTAGCCAAAATTCAAATAATGTGTGTGTGTTATGGCCATAACATGTATGCATTAGGGGAAATGTCCAAGGAATTATCCCCAACTCTGTGTACGTGCCCTACTATCAGTATATATTACTGTGATCATAATAAAATAAAATTAAGTTATCTTTGTGTCCACAAGAATAGTAGTATATTACAACATCGCATATAATATATCTTTATAAGCAGATGCCCTTTGAAATAATTCAAGAATAGAAATCTTGGTTGGTTTATTACATAATTTCTCAATGAGATCATACCCTTTGGGTTAGGAAACTTGTATTAAGGTTTGTGGAGGATGTTGAGGATGAATATTTATAATAATAACTTTGGGTTGGGTAGCTAATGGAGGTCATCCTCATCTATTTTTAACAATATGAACCTGAGATCCTAAAATAAGTTGTGGACAAACAAAGGGTATGGAAGAAATTTTAATCGGGGTAGATTGAGGGTAATTATAAGCAAGAAAAAAAGGTTGGGTATGTTCTCTTTGATGTCTAGCTATGATAGGAAACAAATTATATTGAATATTACAGCAAGTAGTGCAAGCAATGGGTATGATCTCGTGAGATAGTGTATCTTGTCTTTGTCCACAAGGGGTGGATTTTTTCTTATAACCAAGGCCTCTAATTCAAATATTGGTTGAAATAAAATAAATTTAATGTCACCAAATCATAATATTTTTTACTATACCTAACTCATAATAATGGAGTGGTTTAGTAAAATAAAGAGAAGATCCAATATGAGCATAATATAAAGCAAAAAAAATTGTAAGAGTCATTAAGGTGTGATTGATTTTATTGACTAAATTTAATTTTTAAGCATGTTTGTACATAATGACTCACATAATAAAATGGAATATAATATGTAATAATAAATTCCATAATACAATGTAACATATGATGGGTAGATTCAATTTTTAAACCCATCATAATCTAAAAATGAAAATAAATACATGATCGAGGTTATACAATGAATCGATAGAATTATGACTACGTATACAAGATGAATCAAGAAAATATACTATGAATGAAGACAATACAAGAAAAAATAGAGGATAAAGTGATTAGATATTTGATCATGTTTATCATCCAACTTAATTGGTAGAATAATAAACTATAAAAAATGAGTAATTTGCATATTGTTGAGACCTAAAAAAATACTAGTTTTTATTATATAGTCTAAAATAATATATGTTTGGTTTCAAATATAAATTTTAATTACATATTTTGATTCATATAAAAAACTTAAACAAGTTAAAAAAATACATTTTATTTTGAGTTTGTATGCAAATGTTATGGCTTTCAAAACCTGAACAATCTTATTTATATCCAATCTCAGGAGCTTGGATGGTAGCGTTTGGAGCTAGACTGATGACCTCTAGAGTTTCAACTATTCATCTCCTAAGAGTGACTAGTGACATCTAGAGTTTTGTGTATTGTATTTGTTTTGACATTTCAACTTAATTTTATGGTTCAGTCGAGTTCTTAGTAGTTTATAATGCTGGGAAAGGATAAAAATAGGTCTTGGAAAGGTAGATAAGATCAAGAAATATGAACAATAAGTTGAAAGGACATGAAACGTTTAGATTCAATTTATAACTCTTAGGATTTTTGTACATTTAGAAGAGGTATTATTGTGTATAAATATGAATGTATAGAATTCATTCGAAGGGGGTAAATTGGAGAAAATCATAAAAGAGGAGAAAACACAATGAAATGGATGGAATTTGGATTCACATTGATTATTTTACAAGTTTGAGTCTTTGTTCATTTTTTTTTCATTGTTTCTTAGCTCTAGGTGGCTATTTTGAATATTGAATAGCTATAAAATTCTAAGTTTGATATTTTTCCTTCCTTTAGAGGAAAATCTTCCACCTAATATTATAGAGATCATTATGAGTGTATGAATTTTTTTTCTTTTTAAACCCATGAAGGTAAAATATTTTTAAATTTTAGAACATCTAGTGGAGATGAGGAAGCATGGATTCACTTTTTCTGGAGTTTTTTAAAATTAAATTTATCTAGGGTATGTCTCATGTTTTCTCTATTTGTAGTTGTTGTGTTTATTTCCTTTAATTGAATTTTTACATTTCTTAAAACTAGGCTAATACACAAACACTTAAGATAGATCAAGATTTATCCATAATGTTAAATAATGTCACATTTGGTATTACACCTTTATGAAACCATATTAATTGCAGTCAAGTGTGGAGTAGTGGCATGTTTAGAGTGTGAAGGAACATATACAATGTATGTAGCGTATGGATATTTCACATGAAGGGTTACATATTCTTTTGTATGTTGTATATGATAGTCATAAGAGCTGAAATACATATTAAAATAACATTTTATGTATTTTAACATGATATATAACTTGAAAAGAAAACCTTGAATTGATAGGGTTTGTGTTGGTGAAACTTAGAGTGGAATATCCACATATTTTAAGGATCATAAAGGGTGACTTAGGAAAGGGTTTGAATTATTTTTAGGATCTTATTTATACTTTTTTAATCATTTATTAGTGTTATCCCAATGTTCTATGGCATTAACTATAGAGGTAGAACCATGCCTATAGCCCACTAACCCCAGTTTCAAGGGTAAGCTAAGAGTAATTTCATTAGACAATACGCTCTTGTCATGTACACCACAAATCAGACAAAAGGGGGATTTCATTTTGGTGTAAACAAGGGATACTAGATATTTTCAATATACCATGAATCATATAGAAACTAAATTTCACGTTTAGATCTTTACCATGTTTATGAGTATTGGGGTAAAACCCTCATATTATGATTTTAGTCAATAAAATAAGGTGTATCCCTTCATAATAGTATCTAATTTTTTTGAATAGGAAAAAAATAAAATTCAAACTGAATTCAAAATAAATAACTTCTGTGTCAATATTTATCTGAAGTGAAAAGATAAAAAAATTTAGTGTTAGATTATTCCAAGATCAAAAAATTTGAATATTTATGTTATGAATAATATCTAAGGTTAAGGAATATACTATTTTAGTGTCAAGAATTTGATAATTAAACTAAAACCCTAATCTAAAAATCAACAAGCAACAAGTAGTGTTCTAACTAAAGCAAATTCACCAAAATGTTTACACTATAATTAATTATGAAAAATTATTAACTCTAAGTGGAAATGTAAACTATTGAAATATAATACATGAATTTAAATAAGATAGAATACAATAAATACATATATTTATAGAATTTTTAAATTGATAAAAATGGAAACTAGGGACTAAGGTTAGATAATTATCCCTACAAACAAATTAATTTGGACTGTGTTGAATTTTTTGAGTGGTGAATGCTTTAAATAACATACCAACATAGATGCATTAGAAAATAGTGCTTCATTTTATACATAGACAAGGCCAAAGAAGGTGGACAAGGTTGTAGTGCATTTTTGTCTGCTATTGCGGTTTTGTTCAAACAAACTTTGAACTAGATCTAAAAGTTTAGGCTTATTCACCTTTGTCTTTAAGTGATATATTTTTTGTACAACCTCAATTTTTCACATGAAAGACCTATAAAAATGATGATCTAGTCTTCAATTTAAACAAAAGAGATCTAATGCAAAAGGAGGGAAAATAAGAGATGTGGAAATGGCCAAGCTATCCTTAGAAAACCCCTTGTTGACTAAGTTCTACCTACATAACACAAAGGCCTCAGGATTATGTAGTTATGCCTTTATAGAAGATTATATGAATGCAAAAATCAATTTGTGATTATAATTATTGACAAATGATGTCCTTAACCTTCAAGAAAAAAATGTTAGACTTGGCCAAGGACTTTGGTATTCTAACAAAATTTCAATAACAGTCTTTTTTCATAAGATAGATGCTTTTGAAATCATACAAGATATGCTTTTGTCAGTGAAAACTAGATAGTTTCAAGTGTGACCTCTGATGTATTTTTTAAAGTAGATGGATTTTTTTAGGAGAATATTTTGAATATTTATGATAACTGACCCATTATTTACTCCAAAAATCAATTATGAATTGTGTCATTTTGAAAAGTTGATCATTAGAGCACTATGGACAAGGTTGCACTACTGGATAAGGCCATAGTATGCTCTTGTCTACCTAGTATGTCCTTGTCTAGAAGGAACAAAGTATTTTGAAACCAAATTGGTAGTGAAGTGTATACTAAATAGTAATTAATAAAGACAAAATAGGAAATTCTAGGAGATATGCATAATAATAGTGAGACTTTGAAGTCTTCCTTAGATATTATAGGTTATCATGATTTTGAATTGACCAAAAAAGGTAAAAGTGTTACTAAAAATAATTTCCAAGTATTTATTGATTAAATCTCAATGTCTACATAATCACATCCATATGATGAGTTATGACTAGCTATAGATCAATGGAAACTCCTTTTAAACTCACTTATAAACTCTTTCATTTTGTGTGGAAGTGATTATTATTATCTTGTGCTTCTTACATGTGTAGTCTTGGAAATAAAAAATTGGCATGCCTTTTCCCTCACTTTTTTGTAGGATTGTTTCCCTAAAATAATCAAAATCCTTGGATTTTTGTCTATTTATTCACTGTTATCCTTTAAAGGATTTAGAGTGTATGGCTTACCATACTTCACCAAGATATATGTATTTTCATGGAAATCATGGTGTTCCTTCCCATCAAACTACCAAGGTATCCCTAATAATGCATGACATACATTTTTTCTTGTTATACCACACATCACTTAATCCTTGCATGCACCAATCTAAAAATTTACTACACATTTTTTATTTAATATAATCTAATGTCCTTTTAACAACCAAGATACCCTATATGGGGTTGGATGCACAATCCTCTGTAGACCAATCTTCTCCACCATCTCCATAGAAATAATATTATCAATGTTTCCACTTTCAACAATGACTTTGCATCACTTATCTCCATAATTATAAATGGCTTCAAAAAATTCATTCATATGCATGAGAATATATCCCCCTTTCACTAGGTTCAATAATACCCTATTTTGCTTGAGATATTAATTGCATTCTAGTTCCACTACATAACTAACTAACACAATACTCTCTTCATCCCCTTGTAAAATATAGCATTGGATTAATTTATTTTCATGCCATCAATATGTATATGGGAATTAAAATTCTTTATGTCTAGTTTCACCACATCTAAAGCATGTAACCATTAATCCTATTCTTATACCTTTTCCATATGATATTCTACCTCTAATGGGGTATCCTTTGCCTCTTTTGTGGTATTATTACTTTGAAAAATGTCTTCTTCTCCTTACTATGTGTAGTGTCCTCTATTTCTATTTCATTATCCTTATTTTCACAATAAATTTTGTTTTCCTCTCACTCTTCCTTGTTGTCTTCAAGATATATTATCTTTGAGCTTTAACACACATTGATAGGATTCTTCAACTGAATATAGTTAAATCACCCCAAAGTCATCTTAAATTTTCATGGAAATGTGAAATCCATTAACATACTTAAATATCTTCTCAGTGTTATCATTGAGAGGACACACTATGATTAGTATTTTACACTAATATCCTTTTGTATCAACTTATACAACTTATTCATTAAACTTGATTGGTAATCAAAAATAAAATAAATGCATTTTAATTTTGAATCATGTATATCCCACATCTTGATCTCATATTTACCTCATCTAACTCTTTCTATTTATACATGCTCTCACCATAAGGATACATGGTCATTCAAATTTATACATAAAAACATCACTCTCTTGAGATTTTCCATATACTCATATTCAAAATATTTCTCTAACTCGGTGATCCAATTAGTTAGTTATGTAGGACACAAGCTACCATAATATATTAGGATGTCCAACCATATAATTTTATTCATTTTCATAACCATTTGTAAGAATTTTTTTTTCATCTACCAAAATCTCAAACATTTCTTCTCCTACTTTATTGTCACTTTTTTCATCCATCATAACTCCTCTACATTTTGTAGTCTCCAAATCCTTTAAAAGGGTCATCAGATATAGTATAAAATGTGTCCAAGTGAGAAATTAGTGTCTGAGTAAGGAAAAGAAATGGTACACTCTCTAGATATGGACTTTAGATAGGGACAAAATGAGTCCATACAAATGACAACAATCAGTGCATGAAGTACATTATATAAAGTAGTAGGGCCCAAAACCACCCTAATTATGGCACTTTTTATTTTAGATTACTTACACAGGTTCATCATTTCATGATGGTTCCAATAAGTGGTTGGAAGGCTACCTTTGACTAAATTTGGTCAAGCTTTTTAAACTTTTAAGTACAATTTAATTAAATAGGCCTTATTTATGAGAAATGTATTATGTTATAAATTTTTATTGGTAGCTCAAAATTGATCACTATCTTTTGTAAAAGTTCATTTTTTTGTAATTTTACATGCACTAGTATATTTTATTTTATAAAATGCAATAAATTTATAAAGTACCATATTCATGGGGTTATGGGCCCTACTACTTTTTATAGCATACTTTATACACTGATTACTCTCATTTGTATGGACACAAGTTTGACCTAGTTCAAGATTCATAACTAGAGTGTGCACCATTATTTCTCCTTACTCTAGCACTAATTTCTCACTTGGATGCATTCTCAGTTATGCCTGACATCCCATTCATGAGCATGCTTTAGGATTTCGTTGCAGAGTATTTTATGTAGTCGTGCAATTTCTTGGTGTCTTCTCTCAATCATGTCAACCCCATTCAAGATACTCCAAATGAGGAGATTTATGTCATCTCCAATGATCCTTCATGGGAAGGATAATTAATCTTTGTGGAGTACTTACATGGAACACTTTCTCACACATAAGAATCATATTTCATTCTTATATGGATAGATTTTGTACCTACTAATCTTGTTCAATTTAATAAGTGGGATAATACTTGTGATAAGGTTTTTTCACTTTATTACTACATGCTTACATGGATCTATATTGCCATATGGAATATACAGAGTGTCCATGCATTGTTTGGATCATACTATAGAGTCTTTTCAATGATCCTACTAAGATTTATGTCACACCTCCTCCTCCTCCACTTCCTATTATCTCTTTTGAGATTGTTGTACTCTCTCATCATGATCTTATTTCTTGTGATGATGCATCCATAGTGGATAGTTCTCTTCCTTTTATCGATCCCCCATTATAGGATGAGATTCTATCAAACCTTTGTTATTTCATTACAAATTCTACATCCATTCCTATGCAAATTCTTGCTCTTTCAGAGCCTTCATAGACTTAAATTTTGAAGGACTTTACTAATTTTAGTGAGAGTATACACATTGAGAGTGTCTATGACTCATATGTTCCTATGGACATTCATCTTGCATAATTAAGTGATTCATTTGTAGACCAATCTCCAGTTTCAATAGTTGTTAAGCCTTGCTCTCCTTTTCCCATGGACATTACTTTAGTGAGTATTGCATGTCTATCTTATTCTCTAGCTATTCTCTCCCCTTCATTATATGTTTCTTTATTACCATCTTATATAGTTAGTCCTATGATATATAATTAGACTTTGGCACATTAAATCATTAATAGGGAGACATTTGAGCATTTTCCATATATCTACATCATGATTCATATCTACATTCCACTTGAGTGAGAATTCAGTAGTTTGATAGCTCATGCTTTCTTTCTTTTTAAAGGAAGAGATAGAATTTATTATAGAGGGACCTACTATAGCATTCACCTTGCAACATTCTATGCTTACCTTATCTCTCTTATTTGTAGAGGCACATATCCTTCATATTTTGTAAGATACTAGGATCATCGATATGTTCTTGGGTACCTCATTAGGCCTCATTAATGGGACCCAATTTTACATCCCACCTAAGCTATGCTTAAAGGGGGGTGTTAGAGTGGCCTTTATAGTCCCACCTTCTTTTCTTTATCTCTCTTTTAGAGGGGAAGTTTTTTCCCACTAGGTTTTCTCCTTTTACTCCACTTGTTCAGAGTTGCATTATACATGGGTATCTCATCAAACCTTATTTTTAGGACCCATCTCTTCTTTTTCTGCCCACTTAATCTATGCTTAAGGGGGGTGTTGGTGTAGGATATTAATTATTCCATTTACTTATTAAATGGATAATCCATATACATGTAGCTTCAACTTACTTAGGTGTGATAAGAGGTTAAGTGAGTGAAAGGGTGAGTTCCACCTAGAGTTCTATTGAGTACCACTGTGAGTTCTCCTATGAATTCTAAAGTGAGTTATACTCAATCTCATAGTGAGTTTTCCTGTTAGTTATCTCCCCTACTCTTTATTTATATTTCTATTCACCAAGATATTATAATCGAGAAGATAATTAGTAAGTAAAGAATTTAATACACCAGGCATTTGTTACACATCTTGCATGTTTTGGAATACAAGTAGGGTCATTATTACAAAATACTTGTGTGCTCACTCTACCAGAAGATCACCTACTAACCTATTCTAACATGCATTCCTCTCATCATTTCATCCAATTCTAAAATTATTGGTACTTTGGATTCTCTTACAAATTTTCTAGAAGTACCTTTTTTTGACATATTTTCCTCACTATCAAAAAATACTACAACAGTGTCTACCCAACATGGTCCCAGTTAGAACATTTCTTGTCTGCTTTCTACGAACATTCAAAAATGTCGAAAACAAACTACTTTTCATCTAATACAACTACAACTTGACTCAATAAGAGTATCATGTGCTCAATATGTAAGAAAGATTCCTTTATTTGATAAAAAAATTATGTATACATGATGAGGTGGTCTGACGAAGGATGAAATTAAACCACACAACCCAAATAATGCACTTGTTCATAGTTTGCATGTGGAATAGAATGAAATGCATAAACTTTATTCATTTATTTATAAAAATTACAACTTGTAAATACACACCTAAAATCTACTTAGACTATCACAATAATCTCTTATGAGATGCATTACACCCTATCTCACTATTCATACTTATGGCTCACATAAATATTTACCAGAACTAGGCTCACTTCTCTTTCATTGGTTCTTCTTTTAAATATTGCTAACGTGTAGTCTTTAAAAAGTCCTTAATCTACTAAATTAGTTCATTATAGCTAAGTATAAGCTCCCCATTTCCCATGATGCTCACACCTAATAATAAAATATAGATAAGTTAAAACAATTCCTTCTTCCAACTATCAAATAACCTTCATAAACATGTGATGTTCTGAATTCCATTTGATTACAATTTTTAGGCTATTATGATTGTTATTATTTTTCAAGTATGTGACACTTGGCACATGAAATAGAGCATGAATAATAATATCATGTGCCTAGATGATTATGTGACTATGCAAAAAGACTAAATCTCCATTCCATCCAATATTCATTGGTTATACAAGATCCCATTGTATTCGTAAAATTTCACAAGAACATTTTGCAAAAAAAAACAATACTTGGATTATCTCAAACAATGTAAGCTCGATTTTCAATAGTCGTATATAAATTCTATGCATAGAAGACAATGCATAAAGTTGTGCAAGACCTTATCAATCGCATAGCTATGCACAAGTCTTCAAACTTCGTAAAGTCATTCACAGAGCTCACAGAACAATATTATTTTACAAAACCATCTATTTATTAAGATTTTGGTTTTTGTACATTTACACTGAACTTATTGATTACTTGCAAAAAAATCATAAGGATCTCCATACACATTTGTGTAATACTTTACAATATGTGCAAAGCATAAGCCTTTTATTCTCTGATGCAGTATGTTGTACACAACAAAAACACTGCATAGAAATATATTTGTGCATGCACAAAGGTTAAAAAAACTAAATCCAAGAGTTTGTACACCAACAAATAACTATGTAAACCTTAAAAATGCTTATTTTTATATTCTATTTTTAAGTATTTTAAGATTGCTTTAAAACCCTAATGCTTCCATGCGCCTACCTTATTAATGTTAACTTTTATAAATATTCTCAGATTTTCTATTATAATCTTTTAGAATAGTTTAAATAGCCAAAACTACATTCACGAGTTACTGCTCGATAATTAAACCTCTAAACTCCGAAAAATGCCCTAAAATCCTCTAAAATGGCCATCATTATTATTTATTTTTCTCAAAGTCATTGTTGCTATTATCCAAGAATGTGTTGCAAAAATTGTTGTCTTTCCTGGGGCACGGATAAATCGACTATCTACCTATCTCTATATGAGGTAAAGAATCTAGATTTCTGTCAAATACCTTTCTTTATTTGTAGGCATGATAATATTCAAGCTATCCACTTTTCGTCTCACCTTAAATCGTTAATCCCAATATCCTCACCCTCTGCAATAAATATTACTATTCTCATGTTTCCATGCATCCTTTCATTCAAGCTGGTGTGGTCCCTTGGAAGATGACATAAACAACCACCAGATTGATCACGGCTGATGTTTTGTTCGTTCCTTCACCGGAATTTATTCTTTTTTCATTATATTTCCTTTCAAATGCCATATAAATCAGATTATATTGTTTTCTTATAGACTATAAAGAACTTTTCATATTATTTCCATATACTTGTCATCTTCGTCCTTGTTTTGAGAACCATTACCACGTTTCCTGTGAGGCCGAATAGAAGGTTAACGTGTATTTCTTTTTCAGCGAAATGGATTGGTTGGTTAAGATTATCAGTCTATTTATGCATTAGTTCTTTTTAAAGTATATCATCAACGGCAGTCAGGGATTTATTGTTTCGGTTATTCTTCCTAATATTGTCAAAAGTTTTAGGATTTAGTTAGCTTGTATTTCAACTCCAATATTTTAATTTATTATTTTATATATATATATATATATATATTTTTGGGATAGGAAATGTTAGTATATATTGTAGGTTAACGGTGGGATGATGTAATATGTATTGTCACATCCTTCATAAGATATAAATTTTATTAAAAAAAATGAAGTTAAGTGTAAGGATCAAAATGTCTCATTTTTTAATTAAAGAAGTTTATGATAATCACAGTGGATAATCTATTTTATGTTTTAAGGAAAGAGGATAACCTCAAGTTGTTGGTAAATAAAGTGGGATCCTTTATTAAAGTTGTTGATAGTTTTTAGGGTCTTAGATTTTTCAGAGCTTTTGCTTTCTTGAATTTATTCAAATTGCTCTTCCACTTGAAGAAATTACTTTCATTGCACAACTCGTATACGCAATTTTTCAATTATGAAAGTATGTTGTTTTTGTTGCTTCCATTTTAATCACCTCAGGCATTGGATTGTAGTGTGCTTCTAGGCTTCATGGGACTTTGCCCTTTTATGGAAAACAATTTTAGAAAAGGAAAGATGGACCTCCAAACCAAGACTACTTTTGGTGGAATTATGAAAATTTCTTTCAATTCTCCTTCCTCTTTCTTGGTTTCGCAATCTCGAGCGGATCTTTTGGAGGAGGATCCCAAGGTTGTTCTAGTCCCTTTTCTTTTTCCAACCCCTCTTCAGCCAGTTGAGGAAGCTTTCTCCCCTCTTAATTTTTCAAAAATTTCTGCTAATGTAAGAGCTACTTCCAAAAAGAAAGGTCATAGGATTGATGCAGAGCTATTGAGAGTGGAAGTGGAGAATTTAGCGAATGATGACGTACAATGAAGAGTGGATGATCTTCTTTCTTAGTGAAGGAGAAGGATGGCTACGACTTTTGAATAATTTTCAAATTTTCATTTAGGCTTCTTGTTCTTTGGTATCATGGATAGTCTTTGATGCCAATGCTTTGTTGATATTGTTGGATGTTAATTGAGAGTTTATGTTTCGAGTCTTTGGCTCTTTTGAGTCATAGTTTTTTTGTTTACTTTAATCCTCTTTATGACCTTGTTACTCATTTTGGTAATTGTTTATTTGTTGCAGTGATACTATTTAGTAACGTTTTCCATATACATATTTGTTTTGGAGAGCTTTACTATATTTTTGGGCTTTGTTGGCCAAGTATCTTTACAATTGAAACAAAGGTTGAATCCTTTTCAAAAAAACTTCCATTTATTAATAATTAAAAATAAAAAAATTTAAAATTTAAAATTTATATTTAATTTTAAAAAATTATATTTACTTTCATCATTTTTTATTCTAAATAAAAAGGTGTCTCTTAAATATAGTTTGAGATTAGATTCTACTTTTTAACTTCTAAAAATTTTGTTTTGCTTCATCTTTTTCATTTTAAATGGTAGTATGAATTATGATTTTCCTCTCTTAAATATAACATTATAATTTATCAATAACTCTACTTATTGATATATTATATTTTAATTTAAAATTCATTAGTTTTATTCATTTGATATGAATGAGATCTTATGTAGATATTTGATCATATTATTTTTTTTTTTATAATAATTTATTGTTATTATTATAATATTCTAATTTGATTATATATATAAATTTTACTTCATTTAAAATAGATCTTAATCAATAAATTTATAAATATAAATTTTCTTAAAAATATCAAACAAAATATTTACAAGTTATTGATTTGTTATAACCCCATATTTAAGCATAAAACATGCCATTTGTATTTAAAAAGAAAAAGAAAAAGACACGAAAATTTTAGTATAATCCAAGTCAATAGGCCTGTAAATACTTGCCTATCAACTACATGTAGTTATTGCTAACCGTTGATGTAATTCGCTAAGAACTGATTTAAAATATAAATTAGTCATCATAAACGTTTTTCATTAACTTAACTGCTATTTACAAAATTACAAATACGTTCTATCGCTAAATTTTATAAGTGCAACCAATTTTATAAGGCCAGCAAAATCGTAGAGCCAGAAACCAGAGATTTTTTTCTATATATCAGAACCATATACATTAATTCTTATTGTCGCTAAAGGGCAATCCCGATCATCTGAAATTTTCATCCGTTTCCTGCTATAGCTGGATTCCTCCACAATTTCATCCAAATAACGGCTACATTCTCCGGATAATAAGTAAGAAAGTCCCTCCTCAGTTTGTACTCCAACATCCGCCCTGCTGCCATTTTTTTCATGCTCGTTCGTTTCGCGAGGCTGTTGTTTTCTTTGAACATTTACCTCATTGTTATTTGAAATAGTAATTACAATCACTGAGTTTAAGTTACCATCATTAATTGCTTGTTCAGGCCACAGTTTTTTCCCTGATAAAATTTTCTCAGACAATAATCCCTTTTTCTCGCCTGAAATTTTATCATTTGCGTTATCGTTAGATGAACAGTTATCATGACAGCCAAATAAATCGTTGTCGTTGTCGCCATGATAGTCTGTATTTTCTTCAACTTCTTCGTCTCCCTCACTGTAACTGTAATTATTTGCGTCATCTTCTGTGTCACCCTCGCATTCGTCATTCATGGGTTTTGTTTGCGAGTTGAAAGGAATCAGACCCGAAAGAAAGCTCAAGAGAGAGCTTCCCTTTTTGTTGTGGGGAATCCTCTTGTGCTTCGTCATTTTAGATGGAAAATCGATCTAAAATTCTATCGACGACGTTTGGGAGTTAAATAATGTATGGAATGTTCGTTGGAAGATTGTGCAGAATGGTCATCATGTTTTGGGTATCGTAGCCTTTGCCAACCGTCGTGGTCTCCTACATTAACAATAAGATGTATGTATATTGTTGTGTTTACAGTACAAACATATTTTGATGGCCTATGCTTTCCAAAATAAAATTTGGAGTTGTTTTCATTCACCTAGGGTTAGTGAACGTTCCCTTACCAATCAATTTGACTTGGCGGAAATTAGGCACCTTTATATATAACCATGTACTTTGTAGAGGAAGAACTTGAGTCGATACAATTAATGTTTCATTTGGGTTCTTGTTCTCTCTCTCATATATATACAAACATATCTATATTTTAAAATTAATTATAGATGGTATATATAATAATATATTTTAAAATATAAAGTTAATTATATAATTAAAGAGATAGCATTATTAAGTGTTATTCGTATTAGTTTAGATTAAATTTATATTAAAAACAAATAGTTTTGAAAAAAAAATTATTTCAAAAATTTTAGAATTTTGTGTCAACTTTGATGATAAGTGGATCTATTTAACACCCATCTTCTAATTATATATATTATGAATTTGAATATTCAAAAATTTTATTTTAAATTTTATTAAAAATTTGAATATAAAATTATCAAAAAACATCATCCATTATATATATATATATATATATATATATATATATATATATATATATATATATATATATATATATATAATGAAGTTAGAAAGAGTAAAATTAATATGATCTCCCTTCAAAATATAAAGATTGTCATTAATATTTTTAAGTAGCAGCAACGAACATGGTAGCAGGCGACAAAGGTGATGGAGGCTTCCCTCCCCACCCTCCGTCAACTGGAGGTCCTCATCTAAGGTAAGAGGCTCCCACCCATTATTCTATTGCTCTTGAGTTTGTTGAAGTTGTTCAAGATTCTATCGAGATGGAGAAATGGCAAGTGCAAGGCACAAAAATTTGTCCTACTGGGGAGCCGCCCAGCGTCTTCGATTGCCACTGTCATGATGAGATGAACCATGCCGAGGAGATGGCCAGCAAGAGTGGGGAGAGGAGCTCCTCAATGAGACCATGAATGTAGAACTCCGCCATCACGTCCCCGAGGAGGAGCATTGCCTCAATGATCCAACAACTCCTAGAATTGGTGAAGCTCCAGCCACACTTTCTCCGTTTGGTTCTGGATCTGAATGGTAACATTAGAGATCATATTAATTTTGTTAGAAATTGAAAAATCAATTTCCACAGCGTTCTAGCCAATTTGGCCTTCTAAATACTTATGTTGCTTTCCTGGGGCTTGTTTAGCTAGTGTGCTTTTGGGGTGTAACTTTTCCACCCACTTTTTTGTATGACTAGCTGTATTTTATTTTATAAGTTTTTATATAATAAAATGCACTTTTCAATTTTTTTTTAAAAAAATTGTCATTAATCTATCTTAAATCTTAATTACTATCATATATATATATCTTCTATATAATAATCAAGTACATCAAATATGTATAATGAAGCATCCTCTAGTTGAATATTGTCATAAATGTAATCAACATAATTAGAATCCTCATTACTGTTCTTTTCAATTGATTAAGACCGTCAATTAAGATAGAGTGCCTATTCACTTATAAATCAAAAATAATTTAATCATTATATAAGTGTTTAAGTTTAAAATATACATAATTAATTTCAATTAAAGATTATATTCAGCCCACCTGACTTGTTCGTCTCAACTAATTAAATAAAAAAAAAAAACTATCAAAATATATCCCCTAACCAGAGCCTACACATTAAACCTTTATCATAGTTTTCAATTATTTTTCGCATCATTTATGACCTTGCAATCATAATTTTACTTCTACAATAAAATATATATCAAAAAATGAAATATAATATTTTTATGAAATAAATTATAAAAACTTACATATTTATATATAATGACTCACCATGATCTCATAACTAACTCTCACTTTGTAGGCCCTATGTTGTCTACTCTTTTCTTTAAAAAAATGCAAAACATATGATTGGTACCATATGAAAATTGAACACATGTTTACATGCCAAATTAAATTTGTTAACTAAGGTGAAACGATGTCTCTATCACAAGAGCCCATATTGATCAAATAGATTAACCAACGACCTTTTTTTTTTTTTATGTCGAGAGGTTGCATTCATATTCTATGTGCATTAGTGTTTCCCTTATATAAAAGGGAAATTTTGGAAAATTTGAAAGAGTAATATAATTTTATAAATATTAACAATAAATAAATTAATGTGTTTATATGCACCTTTACTTTTTTATACTTCCTAGTCATGTTAAACATAATTTCCGTATGTTTTTTAATTAATTTTTTATTATTATTAACATTGTTAAATTTATATTCAATTTTTTTTGATAAGTTATTATCTATGTTTCATTTTCAATGGCTCATTGACAACTTGTTAAATTGAATGTTGAAAAAATTATTATAAAGTGAATTTTTTATTTATTTAAAATAAGAAATATATAATATTAAATATTTATATTTTTCCAAATTAAAACTAAAAAATAATGAAATTGAAAAAAACTTAAATAACATAAATTAAAGAAATTTTTGATCTCAAGCATCATTCAATATTTTTATATCATCATTTACATGTATTAACTTATTTTAGAGACCCATACACCCATGTTTGTCCTCATCATGCGTAATAAAATTCACTATTCTCTTGGAATATGATATGAATGATGGAAAATGTTTAACAATATTTAAAAATAATGAGAAAGGTTGAAAATTAGACTAAGTTACAAGAGATTTGAGTTTGAAAGGGAAACTTATCCAGTTCAACATAAAGTAATAAATCATAATATAAGATTGAATTTATAAAACTCTAATCATAACAAAGAGATCGAAAAATATGCAATAAAAAAGAGGAAACCAAATTGATATTTTGTTCAAACAATTTGTATGTAAGTTATAATTATGTATTTGATAAATTAGAGATGCTATCATGAATTCACTAAAACATAAGAATGTGAAGGAGAGAGACATGATTATCAAAGGTTTATATAAGACATTATTGAGATTTTTAGGGTTTTTTGTACTATTTTAATTTTATGGTTTTGTAACTTTAATTAATTATTTTTTTTATAATTTTTTCTATGTTTTCTTAATGTAATTTTTGTAGAATTCTTCCCATATTTTTCTTAAGATTTTTTCCAAAAATTATGTAAATAAAAATTAAATTCACCTATAAAATAGAATTTGACTTGCTTTCAATCTTCATTTTCATATGAGTGACTCATATTCTACCTCTTATTCATTTGTAATTGGATTCCTTCTTTTTTTGCCTCCACTCCTTCCCCTTGACATTACATTTCAACCAAAAATGTGTCTCTAAGAAGAATTCTTGATATCCCTTTCAATCTTCCTTTTGCCTACTATCTCTTTATTCCACCTTGTTGTCCCTTTATCCCTTTGTATTATTGTTGTCTCATATCTCTCAAGGTATCTGATATCCATTTCTCAAGGCCCCTAATGTATCTTTATTCCTTATTTTCATTTTGGTGTAAGAACATTTATTTATTCACATAATTGTGCATCAACCGAAAATATATATTATGTGTTTGTTTGATTCTAATAGTAGGAATCATCATTCATGAGCTCAATCATACTTCGACAAGATTCTACAAGGGAGAATGATTGGTTTCATGTCATGAGATATTTTTTTCCTCTAATCCATAAACTAGGTGGATATTTTGCACTAATATTCACCAACACAAATCTCATACTCTTAATTCAATAAGTGATTGAATAAGCTACTATTATAGACTAGTTTTCTTGACAAATATAGCTATGAGGTGTTGGAAATGAAAGTAAGAATTAATCATTTATTAGAAAATGGGATGATAAAAACATTAGAATTTCCTTGAAGAAACCTAGCTTGGGAAAAAGTCTAGTGTATGAGGAAATTGTTGTCCTTTATCCATTATGTGATTCATAAAATATATAAGTTACTATGAAAATTTGGCCTTCATTTATAGATATTTTACTACTCCCTATCCAAAATTTTCACACAAGATTTCTTCACACCTTTTAGACATTTATCAATACAAACTTTCACTAAAAGAATCATTAAACAACTATGAAAAGCTAAAGATTATATGAACCAAAATTCAAATTTCCTATCTTGAAATGTGAATCTATTACAGTAAAAAAAAATTGAGAGGTCAAATGTATGTTTTACATCAACAATCATGGAAAAATGTCCCTCTCTTATTAGCGGGCAAAGCTACCTTTATTGAAAACTAAGAAGGATGAGATAAATGAAACTATTTATATTAAAAATGATTTTTAGTGGGGTAGTACTTTTAACCATAAAGTATGAAAAGGAGATAGAAAGAGAATTTAAAAACAAAGTAACATAGGAAAATAATATAGAATAATAACAAGTCCAGTGGACCAAATTCAGAGACTTACTAAAAATGTCAAGAAAGAATATGACTTCACTAAAAAGAAACATTTCTCTTTTAATGAGTAGGAATGACATTACACATTCATAAGAACATACAACATACACCAAAATAATTGTCTACTATTGATAACAAGAGTATGATAACTATCTTGTATTTCCTTGTAAAATAATAATTTTAACCCCATCAAGGTTTCACTATTTGCATAAATTAAGAACATAAGATTAAAAGAAGAAATTTTAGAAAAAAATCTTTGTTTCTAACCAATTAATCATAATCTTAGAAATATTTCAAAATAAAATAATCAATTATATATGGATCTACACACATACATTGTCCATGAAGAGATTTTGAACACAAAGTTTTCAAATTTTCTACTTATATTGATTCTCTTTGCACTGAAGATATGATATCATGTTTTTTTGTTTTGATAGAAAAGTCTAAATGTCAATAACCCCTATAAATGAATATTTAAATTGTATTTATAGGTTGAATTGGGTGGTTATAGTGCATAACCACCTTTTTTTCCTTTTAGAATCTTAAAAAAGTATAATAACAAATTTACACATCTTAAAAACTTGTAAAAACACATTAAGAAATTTTCACAAATTGCAAAAATGCATTGGTATTTTTACAAAACTTTAAAAAGTAAAATAGCAAATTTTTAAAACTCGAAAAAATGCTTTGGAAAATTTTCATGACTTGTAATTTTCAAAAGAAACATACAATGTGAGAATTACCATTACAAAAATATGCAAATAAAGATTGCAAGAATGACTCAAAAAGTTCCAAATAGGAAAATTATTAAAATTTGCTGACAAGCTATCCTTGTTCTTCCTCACTGAGTATGATCTAGATCTTCTCTTTCTCTGGTTTTGGCTTTTTCTCATGGTATTCATCAAAATTTTATAGGATTTCTAACATTTATCTTCATATAGGCCATATGAATATGTATAAGCTATCTCTATATCACAATGTAAACTTGTCATCTTTTAAATTGTTCCTTAAAGTCTCTTTAGCATTACATTGAGATTATCCATGTTATTTTGATATTTAATAAACTTATGAATTGACCCATAATTGAATGCAGATTTAGGAATTAAAATTTCCTCAATATTAGTTTTGAATCGATTGACTATGATTCCTCAGAAACTACTTTCCTATCATCATCAATGTATGTATAATTTAATTTCTATATTCCTTCTATTATTTAAAAGAGATCATCACCTCCTATTGCTTTATAATCATTTAATTTTTTAATACTTTCCTTGATAATACAGACCTTGAACTTGGTAGCACCTAGAAAGTTAGTGAGGTATGAAATTTCTTTTTGTTGAATAACTTCTTCTTGAATGAGGTCATCTAGGAAAGTATAAGATAAATATTCCAACTTGGGAAGCAATCCATCCCATTTCTACACTTATTAATCATACTTGTCTTTATCTTCAATTGCTTGTTCATATTCTAACTGGATTTGAGATCACATGGCCATGATTGTATGAATGGTAGTGACACCTTATTTTAGAATTTTCTCCAACCATTATTTTATTACCTTACCCATATGATAGATTTATTTTGTTACAGTCAATATTTTAGTGTCTGAGATTTGATTAATAACTGAATGAGAAGATTGAATTTTCATTCCTAGTCTCTGAACCACTAATGTTAATTTCTCAAGCTTTTCTCTAAGTTGTTCTTTGGTCACTTTGTCCTCGTCCATTTTCTCAAAAAAAATGCCAATTACAGATTGAACATTTTCTTTCATAACTTATCTTGTTATACAAGAGCTTGTGTGTCTCATAAACTACCTTACTAGTTCCATTAAGTTCTATTTATCATCTGCATACCTTGAAAGCATGCATGGAACAATCTCATAACCAAAAATTCTCATATAAATGGAAGTTAGGAACTATATGAACCATATTTTCCATCTAGAAGTCTTTGTAGAAGCTTAAATTGATATCCTCAAGTTGTATGGTTCTAATTCAAAATTTTGAATCACATATTGTAAAATGCTTCATTTACTCTACAAAAATGACATGCACTTTCCTTCAATGTAAGTTTTGGATATAAATCATATATTTTTGTAGTCTGCATGTCACCTATTATATTTAAGCCACTTTGTTATCCTTGAATTTAGCAGGCTCAATTCATGGGATAACCCCTAAGAAACTTGTCCATTTCATATCCCATGAGCTATAGGCACACAATAAGGCAAATCAAATGACCTCATGTGTGATTTCCAGCTCAAAATTTTAGTCTCTTTTTGACAAGTTTTTCACCCCTTGTAGTCTGGAGAATTTTCTCCAGACTACACCAAGTTTGAATCTTGCAAGCCAAAGAATATTCTTTGTGCTACACCCCAACATGTAAGGGCAAAGAATTTCTCCACTACTGCACATGCAAGACCAAAGAATTTTTTTGCTCCTACATGTGGGCCCACTACCCCACAATAATTATTGATATTATTTATCATGCTTATATATATATATATATATATATATATAACCCATGGATTTTATTTTTCACTATTTGTTTTTACTTTCCTTCTTCATCATTTTCAAGCCCTTCTACATTGTCTCTCGTCGTTTTCATGCACGTCTACTTTAGCTCACTCGTGGTTTTAACCCTCCACCTTGGATTATAGGTACATTTTTATTTGTTTTTATTTTGTGTTTTCTCTTACCTTTATTCTTTTTTTCCCTATATTTTTATTTCTTCATGTATCATTCTCATTTCTTTTTAAACCCTATTTTTTATTCCTTGATGAACCCTCATGTCCTATGTTTTTCAAACTACTATTTTTTATTCCTTGATGAACCCTCATGTCCTATGTTTTTCAAACTGATACATCATATCCCTTATCATGTTTTGAAAACCCATTCAAATATTTTGCCTCGTGTCCTTGACGAACCCCCATTACATATGCTAATAAAAAATCTATTCTTTTTTGTATCATGCTGACAAATTCTTCACCATTTCATCGTAAACCTGTGTTTTATCTTTCTAACCTATGCATCACCCTATGGGTGCACTTCAGAGAAAATTCTCCAAAGTATACTCTAACTTGTTACCTAGCCTGGGTGCATGTTAGATAATTTTATCTGAAGTGTAACCTACATCTAAGGGATATTTTTCCACCTGATGCACTTTAGAGAATTTTCTCCAAAGTGCACACCCAATACCTAACCCAGGTGCACATCAAAGAATTTTCTTCATAGTGCACCCTTTTTCATAATTTCCTAATCGATGCACTTCAGAGAATTTTATTTGAAGTACACCCTTTCCCTAAATAATGGTGTAGGTCGGAGAATTTTCTCTAACCTACACCTAACCTTACCCAATCCACTAAGCTTTGACTTGATGCAGGCTAGATAAAATTCTCTAGCCTACACCCTTCTCGACCCATGTCATCCAAAGAATTTAATCCATATTTCACAAATGATACCTACCCATGGTGTAGTTTAGAGAAAATTATCCAAACTACATGAATTGCTTTACTACCCCCATGTAGTGATGTAGATTTTCTCCACTCCTGCATATCTTCTGCTAGATTAAAGATTCTAACTCTTTAGGATTAGAATTCTCTCTTGGCATTGACCAATAAATGATGGAATATTATCTTTATAAGAGATCCATGAAGTACAAATTTCAAGGAGTAGTCCCAATGTCTACAATTGAATCTAATGCGGACCAGATCAGGGACACAAAAATTGGTCATGTAGACATGATGGAGTTCTTACAGAGGCTGAACAAGTATCCTATTTCACCACACATGAAAGTAGTCTTGGATAGAAGAATTCACTTGGTAATTTCATTCCTTGTCTTAGTACAAGATTCATAGTTTATCTTAATAGTTTTTACCCATTTTGATAGGCAAACTAGATCAATTAAGAATGCAAATGAAAAAGTTATCATTCAGCTTGATGAGGAGTATTTTGACATGATATTTCATTTCCATGGTATAAAAGAGTATTTAGATATTTATGTGAACTCATCTTAGGAGAATTATGATAAGAATTCTAACAAATTTAAGAGGCATATCAACTCCCACTTGCTCAAAACTTCACAACATTCCATTCTTAGATGGCCTAAAAACTTTAATTGCAGTGAATTCTTAGAGGAAGTGGGGGATTTAATCACTCTTTTGAGTAGATTTAAGGGGCTACCCACATCAAAAAAATTTAAAGAGTAGATGTATCATTACATATGGGTTATCAATAGGGGTAAATAAAATATCTTTTGGGGAAACTAGATCAGTGATGCTATTTATCACCAACTCTCTGAGGTGACATCTTTTCTCAAGTTCTTCATGAGTTCTTATCTAGTATATACTACAGCTAGCATGAAATCATTTCTAGGTTTAATTGGGGTTGGTGATAGGAATCAAATCCCTATGTATGAGTACTATTCATAATTGAATATAAAGGAGAGCATAAAACATTATAGTTGAGTCAATGATGCCTTGTTTTATAAGTACATTTGTATTTTTGACAAAGATCATCAGAAGAAGAGAGTTTTAGATGCAACATGGGAGCAAGTGAATAAGGTTATATTTTATTACAATTCCCAAACCTCACCTACATTAGAGTAGGAGGGTTTAATGAACAACCCTATATGTTTCCTAAATATTCGAGTGAAAAGCTAATCCTAATGGAGATGTGTTGGCAGATGATGAATGTACACAAGAAACAATCAGATACCCATAAGCCTAGTTTCAAGTTTCCAATCAGCATTCGTCAGTATGCAGTCTCTACCACTCCAAAGGCCAAGATAATGGAAATTGAATTACAATGGATTACTCTCAAAAGGTTTAAGAGCAAGGAAGACTTTGACTATAGGAAGATGAAAGAGAATCTCAAAAGAAATTAAACTCACATGCATATAATATAAGACATTTGGTTTGAGTGTAGACTAGAGGAAGACATGATAAATCTTGACTATAGTTATCTCACTGTAAATCAAATTGTTAATTTAAAACTAGTTGACATTCTTGAAGGAATGAAAGATGATGGGATCACATTAGACCCTCTTTATGAGAGTAATCAAGTTTCTTCTACTCCTTTTCCCCCAATCCAATGGTTGGTAAAGTAATCTACTTCCATAAGAGATAGATTCCAAATCATTATTGCAAAAACCAATTCCTAGTTGGAGGGTAAGGATATTAGATTGAAACCATTCAAGACTGGCTCGGAGGAGGAGTATGATAAAAAAACTTCTAGAAAGTAGGAAGAGCTAAGGACAAAGAATAAGGAATATTCCCCCACCTCTAAATAAAAGGTGAAATTTGTTTTCAAAATCAAAGGTAAAGGTAACGGCAAGGATACTGAAATAGAGAAAAATGTTCAAGAAAGTGTAGAATAAAATCCTACTACAAGTGAAGCATTAGTGTAGCCAGTGACTTCTCAAATAAAGGTCTGCTAGGTAGTGTCTTCCACTATCCCCCCTGTCACTCCTACTACATCAATTTATCCTACGATGCCTCTTCAAATTGGCTATTCTTATCCTTCTTCACTAGCTAGTGATACACTTTTTCAAATTCCTTCCCATGGAACTTTGGACCATGTTTTTAGATCCCCTTCTAGTTTTCTTAGTCCTTCAAAGTCATCAGGATCACCTACCAATCTCTATTTCACCCAAAAATACATTGATAATTTCATGTCTACTTCATCTTCAAAATTGGTAACCCAAGTCTCATTGACTCCTATGTTAAATGTGCTAATAGGAATCAAGGTTTCTACCATACAAACCCAAATTCCACCTATCATTTCCACCACTCCATCGGTATCCATTCTATTACTAGATAACTTTGTTCTACCTTCCATTTTACCCACCTCACAAACCATTGATCCTCTCCCAAAATTACAATCCTTAACATCATCTGCACAAGAAGATTCATCAATCCTTCCCCCTTGGCTAATGTCCCAAACACCCAAGAGGAAGGAACAAGCTGTGTCACCAGATGATTTTGACTTTAGTCAACTTGTGCCAATAAAGCTAAAAATAGAAAAAAAGTCCAAGATAATATCAAGAGTGATTTTTTATTTTAGTAACAAATATGTCAAAGTGTTGGTTCCTCTAGAAGGTAAAAGCATTGAAGATATCCAAACATTTGACTATGAAATAGGACAGGTAGATCTTGGTAAGAAAATACATGAAATTACATAAGAAGATCTGTAGGAAGTGATGGCATGTTTGCTTTAGAGATATGCTAAGGATAAGGTGATAAAGGATCAACTCAAAACATAAGAAGAATAACTAACCTCATTTATACTAGAGATCACTCAATATTCTAATCTAGTATAGCTTTTTAGGAGTGAGGCCACTAATAAAGCAATTCAATAGGCAGAAAAGATTGGATCACAAGGTTAGGCAGTCAATGCCTAGATAGAGAGATTATTAATATAAGGTGCTCAATGGTTATGTTCTACTATTGAACTTTTGAATAACTTGAGTTAATTAAAAACATAAATGTTTCAAACACTTAACATAATCTCTCAATTCTTATAGGTAACATAAAATGATATTCACACATGGCTTCAATTGTGCTAGTTCAAATTGGAGCTTTTGGTTGAGCAAAAAGTGATTCCTAACATGAAGATGTTTATAGAATATAGAGAGGCAATGAAGAATAAGAAATAATTCCTCTAGAATCTAATTAAGGATCTTGAGGAAGCCTAAGACATATGCACCGATAAGGGAATAGAGCTTACAAACAAGATTGGAAAACTTCCTTACCAGGTAAAGATGACTCTCAAAAAATCCTTCCTGCTAAAATAGTTTTTCAAGAGTTCACTTCCTTGGTTCACAAAAAATTCAAGATAGGAACATTTACACTACACTCCATCGATAAGGTGGTTGAATTTTAAGTAATAATGGATTTGTAAATAATTTTGGAGAAGAACAAAGACTTATCAATCAACATAGTGGACTCCATTACAAGAGTCCTCGCCATCTCCAAAAATAAATTTAGTCCAGATAACAATGAGGTTAAAGCTAATTTAAAGATATATGAAGTATATCTGGAGAAGAATAAAAAGGGAGAAATTCCTATGTCTATGGGCACTTAGTTTATTTTCACAGTTTTTCATATGTAGTTTTGTTGTGTGTAATTTACACATAGGAAAAGTACACAGCCCTATGTAAAATTGGACTCTATCAAGAATAAGTCAAAGTAGTTATGTTTTCCCTATTTTTGTTCATAGATCTTATCTATAAATAATAGGATGCTATTTTGTAAAGGCATATCACCAAGGCTATAGAAGAGAAATGTTGATGAATTGAGAAGTAATTTTGGAAACTTTGTGCTCAAATTATAAATCTTGAATCAATATAAGAAAATTAAGTGATCTTTCAATATTTGTGTTGAAATAAATTTTTGGTGTATTGGAAATTTTCTTACGTCTTCTCCGTTACATTTTTTTCTTCTTTTGATTGGATTATGGTGTGAATTTCTATAAATCAAAAGGTGCTAGGAAGCTGATTTTGAAGTCTTTTGAGCTGTAATATCGTTATTGGGTTTGTTTTCATTATTGGAAGTGACTTATTATGGATACTTTGGGATGTAATTTATTTTATTTATTGATTTAATATTTATTGGAAATAATGTGGAGACTTTGGGCTACACTTTTATCTACCTATTCACGTTACAGTGTTGGTATTATTCTAGTTATTCTTACATCTAACTAATCTAAAAATTAGTTGTTATTGCTCCAACAAGTAATTTTATGTTTTCATAATACATTTTAAGGAATGAAAGGACTTATAGTATAAATTTTTAATTGAACATCAATTCTGAGAAAAGAGAATTGGATGATATGATAACACCCACTTTGATAAAATTAGTGTAAATAAGTGTAAATAATTACTTATTGTTTTAGTTAGTAATAAGAAGCGAACCTCCCATTTCCTCAAGGAGATATTTTATCTCATCACACTGTGGTTGAAAGTACCATTCTATTACCATGTTTTTGGTGATAAATTTTATACCTAATAGTTTTTTCTGACTCCACTAGGGATGCAAACATGCAACCAAGAGCTACACTCATTTGGTTGAAATAAGACCAACACCTTATTTTTATTATTGTTTTGCTACTACTAATATCTTTCTTTTTTTTTGATACATTCATAATTTGGCATAACAAAGTTACACCCATAGTATAATGGTAGTAGGACACATTGATCCTATATTTGAGTTATTACAAGAGCATAACTTCAATCTTTTGTCAGCCCATACACGGTTAGCTCTTCAGTGTACAAGAAGTTTTCCTCCTACCAATACAAGATCTCCTATACCTAGAGAAGATTATAACATTCATAGGGTCTTACCTATTTTTCCTTTGCAAAGATTTTTTATTCCTCTATATAACCCACATAGAATTGTTGCTCAAGTTCCATGGGGAACTACTTTTAGTCTATTGAACTTGATACCACCATCTCATGAACTAACTTGTGGTTCACAAAAAAAATTCCCCAAGTTATACAATGATGGAAAACAACATCCGGATGAAGATATTGTTGCATTCTACATTTCATGCAAAGTTCTTGGAGTGGAACATGAATATGTTTTTGTAAGGTTTTTTGTAAAAATTCTCCAAGGTGTTGATATTGATTGGTTTTACCATCTTGCAAAAGGAACCATCACAAGTTGGGCAATGCTTAAGGCTAAGTTTGAGATAAGGTTCAAGTCAATAGTAGATGATCATGCCTTATTGGCTCAACTTACATAAATGAATAAAGAAACACATGAGCCCATGTATGAGTTCATGGTAAAGTTCAATAAGTTGAGGAATAGGATCCCAATAGTTAATCAGCCCACACTTGAGAACTTGAAATACTTATTCATCAATTCTCAATTGTCAAAGGTTAGTTTTATTTTATGAAGAACATCCCCAACTAATATTGATGATTCTAACATCTTGGCCACTAAAGTAGAAGATGATTTCATCTTGGTAGGAAAAGTAAGAAATAATTCAATCAATCCTAAAGGGTAGCCCTCTTCAACTTCACCTTCTACGAGCACCATGGATCCTATGGTGCAGAAGCTAGAAAATAAATTGCTATCACTCAAGAAGCAAAATTCCCAAGGTATGTCCTTTTATTCATACAAGAATACTCAAAGAAGAACATACCCAAATGCTTCTAATTATTCCATAAATGCTACAAGAAACCAAAATTAGAATAAGATTCCTCCACTACAAGCAAGGCTTGCATTGGAGGCACCACTAGATAATACAATAGTTAACTAGATGGAACCTAAAAATTATGATGTTCTATAGATAGAATATGTTCAAGAATATGATGCTAATCCATTTACAGGAGATGAAGAAGGATAATCTAGTGAATCTAATATCAGGATTCTAAATTCTGAAGAAGAAGAAGCTGAACAAGAGGAAGATACCATGGTGAGTCTTATGCCATCTTCACCCATTCTCAAAATCAGTTGAATCAACAATAGAAGGTTGATAAAGCTAAGTCTAAGGATGAACCACATAAAGAGGTTATGATTTATAAAAGAGGAAATCCTTTTCCATTTCAACCAAAGGACACAATGGGGAATAAACAAGTAAGTACACGTCATCATTTTACTTCTTCTACATCTAGACCCAGTGCCCAAAACCTAAAAATAAAAATACCTAGTCTTCCTCGACTACCCTATACCTAGATTTTGATATCATAGACCATACTAGGAAGACAAAAATTTAAATTTTTGAGGTTGAATACCTCCAATCTAACCCCAATCACTTTGAGAGATTGGCTAAGTTTATAAAAATTAAGGGAACCAATTTTGGTTAGATCTCATCTAAAAGTACACCTATTGACCCTAAACCAAAGACAACAAAATAACTTGGTTGTAACTCCCTCATCCATCACTAGAAAATTAGAGCCCTTCTATATTTCCCTATTTGTCAATGGTTACAAGCTCAGTAATTAAATCATTGATTCAGGTGCCTTCAATAATTTGATGCCATCCAAAGTAGCTATTGCCTTGGGGTTAAATCTAACAAAGAATTTTGTCCATTATTTTTTAATGGAAACTAAGCAAGTACCTCTCATAGGCCAAATTAAGGATGAGTGATTTGTATTTGTTAATTTTTTGAAGAAAAAGTAAAGATGACAATTCTTATGGCTGGTGTTCTAGTCTCATATGGAATTTTGTTAGGACATAACTTTTGTAAAGATGTTGGTGGTGAAATCAACATGGATTGGTTTGAGGATAAAACACATATCAAAGGTGTTATGCATAAACTTCATACAAATAAGCAAGTGAAGTATACTGTGACAAAGACTAAAGATCCAAAATCCTAGATTCTCTTTGAAACCTCTAGAATGGCACTTATTTCCTGACCACAAATGAAGATCCAGTATCATTAGATGATATTTTAGATGAAGGTCAAGAAATAGATGAACCATCCTCTTCAGATGAAGAGGTTTTAAATTTTAAAACTATCAAAGTAGAAATATCAAATGATGTTTGGACTTTAGAATTTGACAGTAGTTTCTCTTCAACTAGATCTGGATCCAAGATAGTCCTCATATCTCTAAAAGGAAATATATTCAATTTCTATTTCAAGTTGTAGTTTGATAACACTAATAATATTTCTAAATATGAAGCCTTGTTGTTAGGGATGGATGTTGCACAAAATAAAGGAATTAAAAATCTTCATGCTCAAGGTGATGTTGAGTTAGTCATTTGTCAAGTCAAGAATTTATATCAAATAAAGAATGAAAGGTTGAAGTATTATCATAATCATGTTTGGGATTACATGGAAGATTTTGATAATATTAATATATCAATAGTTCCAAGAAAATACAATGATAAGGTAGATTCATTGGTTGTTTCAGCCACTCTCTTAATTCCACACAAGGATTTCTAAGGAAACAAGTATAACATTGAGTTGGTCTTCCAACCAAGTTTTCTTGATAATGGAAATAATTAGCAAGTTTTCAATAATGATGAACAAGTCATCACCTTCTTGGAGAAATCAGAAAATGTTAGTGAGTTATACTTTGAGGGGAGTGACTCTACTCAAGAATCAATCTCCAAGATAGATGAGGAAACTGGTGAAGAGATTTTTTAGTTGAAGGGGAATAGGATTCCCAAAGGATTGGTTTCTATAGAAAGACTCTTTCATAAAAATGATCTCTTTATTAAATGTCAATAGTCTAAATTAGATTCATCAGTAGAAATTGAGTAGGTCAATCTAGGAACAGTGAATGATCCCAAAAGATAGATATTGGGAAATATTGCTCATTAGAGAAAAAAATAGTTTGTTAACACTTCTATAATAGTACATTAATGTATTAGCATATTCATAAGCTGATCTAAAATATTTTGGACCCAAGGAAGTGCAACATGATATTCCTCTCAAATCTAGGTCCCAACCTCATAAGCAAAAACAATGATAGTACAATCCCAAAATCTCAAGTACCATCCTTGTTGAGATCTAAAAGATGTTGAATGCTAGGATCATATTTCATATACATCACTCAACATGGATAGTTAATATTGTTCCTATGAGAAAAGAGAATGGATAAATCTATATCTGTGTTGACTTTCATAATCTAAACCAATCATCACTTAAGGATAATTACCCACTGTCAGTAATGGATCAATTACTACAAATAGTAATGGGTTCAGAGATGTTGTCTATTATTTTATTATTTTCAAGAAACTAGTATTTAGTTCCTAAATAATAAGGGGTCTGGAATAAAAGAAAAAGCTAATTTAATATGGTAAAATATAGATTTTTAACAAGTAAATTGCATGAGGAAGAGAGATAAACTTATCTAAAAATAGGTTGAAATAGATGATTTAGGAGTTCGAAACTGAGATGCAAGACTAGGACACTATCTAGAATCTAAATATGGACTTCATTTTATGATTAGACATAAGTTTTAGAACTAGATAAGAGTGGAACTAGTGTTGTAGTCCACCTCTACTTCTATTATCTTGAGGATCTGATCTTTTTGGGTTTTATTCACCAAGTGTGAGTTTGTGTACAAAATTTTGTAGGCTAAAATTCAATAGAGCTCACTGTAGGTCCATTTTAATATCTAAAACCCTATATTCATCTACACACATACAAACAAAAAATGCATCAAAATTAAAAGTGGGAAAAACTGGGTTAGGGGAAGAATGATTGCACAATCTAGAACCCACATTATTCTAATCATTTCCTATATTAACCCTCAAGTTAGGGTCTTAGATCGAATGTTGTTCTCCCTTAGGGAATGTGCATAATCAATGTGCATGATAGATACAAGAATGACCTTCACCTATACCCTTCCTTGATCAATCATGGAAGTCTATGTGTGATGCACAATGTTGATCTATACTATTGATTGATTTTTATTGAGTCTAATGTGCCAAAGTAGTAAGTGCTAGAAATAAAATGCCTTGTGTAGTCCTTTCTATAGGAGACTCATTATTTTGAATTTAAGAGATATATTTACATTTAGCTAACGTTTAAAAACTTATGGACAAAGCAAAGAAAGGGGATAAGACCCATCTAGCAAAAAAAACTGACCGTTAAGGCTCAAATTGACCTTGGATAGGAGCATTGGAAACTAGACACCTTGGGTTTCAGCGTTGTAGTCCAATCTTAGCATTCTCATCCTACAAGTTAGGGATCAGGGAGGATGGAAAAATCATAGAAAATATGACCTAGCTAAGGTGGAATTACAATTTAAAAGGTTTGGGATGACTAGGTATAGTCAAAAAGGTGACTCAAGCTTGAAACAAGACCAAGATAACTAAAGTGAAAAACATGACTAAATGTGAACAAAGCTCATATTCTCCAGTCAGAGTCTCCTGTGAAAGGATGATGAATAGACATGATATGTGTGATTGCTTGACAAATTTAGGGTGTATACATTTTCCCCCATTTTAATCTAGTGATGCAATGAAATGAAGTACTAGAGTAAAAGAAAGAAATGAAAATATGTACCTAAATGTACATGTGTGGAGATAAGTGTGATAAAAAAGGGTCCAACTTCCTGACCAAGGGAGTGGATGGAGAGATGAATAGTGTTGGGGATCAACCAACAATAGATTACACTTGTGAAAGCAATAAACGCGGAAATAAATCAGATAGACAAGTAACTAGAATGATAAATAGCAAGAACAAGAGATATAAGAAACCACCCTGAAAACTTGTATTAACAAACTCTTTACAAAAGGAATACAATTGAAGAAACTTCTTTCTTCCACACCTCTCCTAGATGTATAGATCTCTCACGAGATCTCTATTCCTCAAGAGCTCTCTCTCTCAAGAACAATCAACTCCAACAAGCCTGGATTAATTCAATTCTATATTGTTCTTCAACATTCACATGCAATGAACTACTACAATAATTCACACAAAGCTAAGAAGATCTAATACTACATATATAATTAGGAGACTTGAGCATGCACTTACAACAACCAGTTAAGCCTCTTGAACAAGGGCTCTAAAAATAATATTACTAATAATAGAGACGCGAGCTTAAGACTACAACTTAAACTCATCATGCAAACACTCGCTTCTGTCCTCAAAAATAGCTTTCTGGACGCACAGGTAACCAATGCCGGTTCCTACTGCTTGCCTGTGACCACCATCGGCCAACCCACTGCCGACGCCGGCACCTCTGTAATTGCACCTAGCTGACGTCGGTTGCTCCTGACTGACGCCAGTGTCTGTGTAGACCCGAAACTGTCATAGTGTGCTCCTTGGTGAAGCTTTTAGCTCCACACCCTAACAATCTCCCACTTGGAGATAAACAGCTACACCAGTACCTATACAGCAACATCTTCCAGCTCCTCCATCTTCAACTCAATCTTGAAGACCAACAGAAGTTGAATGAAGATTCAACTTCTCCTTTGTAACTGGCTTGGTTAACATATCAGCAGGATTCCTATCTGTATGGATCTTCTCCAGCTTCAACTCACCATCTTCCAATACCTATCGTATGAAGTGATACCTTAGCTGTATGTGCTTTGTTCTTGAATGAAAGGCTAAATTCTTAGCCAAATGGATTGCACTCTGACTGTCACTATACAATCTACAACTCTCATGCTCCCTACCAAGCTCATCCATGAACCGTGTCATCCATATCATCTCTTTGCTAGCCTCTATGGCTGCAATATACTCTGCTTCTGTAGTTGACAAGGCAACAACCTTCTGCAACTTAGATATCTAGCTAACCGCCATTCCACCTACAGTGAAAACATAACTTGTAGTGATCCTCCTACCATCCAAATCACCTGCCATATCTGAATCTACATAACCATGTAGAGAAGTATCTGAACCTCCATAGCACAAGTGCCTACTGCTTGTTCCTCTCAGATATCTAAGGATCCACTAAACTGCTTTCCAATGTTCCTTACCTGGATTGGCCATATACTTACCACTCCCACTGCTTGGGCAATATCCGGTCTAGTACACACCATTGCATACATCAAACTCCCTACTGCGGAAGAATATGGAACCTTACTCATGTACTCTAACTCATCATATGAATTAGGACATTGTTCTTTACTCAACTTAAAATGTCCAGCCAAAGGTGTGCTTACCGGTTTAGCATCCTGCATATTGAACCATTTCAATACCTTGTCCACATAATCTTCTTGAGACAATATCAACCTGTGATTTTTCCTGTCTCTTTTAATGCTCATGCTAAGGATTTTCTTTGTTGCTCCCAAATCCTTCATAGCAAACGTTTGAGCTAATTTCACCTTAAGCTCAAAGATATCCTGCATGTGTGATCCTGCAACCAGCATATCATCTACATACAACAATAGAATAATATATCTACCGTTATCAAATCTCTTGAAATACACACAATGATCAGATTGACACCTACTGTAGCCATGCTCAGTCATAAACCTATCAAATTTTAAGTACCATTGCCTAGGAGCTTGCTTGAGGCCATACAAGCTTTTCTTCAATTTGCACACAAACTTCTCCTTACCTTTGACCTCAAATCTTTCCGGCTGTTCCATATAAATTTCCTCATCCAAATCTCCATGAAGAAACGTTGTCTTAACATCTAGCTGCTCAAGATGCAAATCCTCAAAAGCAACCAAAGACAATACAACCCTTATAGAAGTCATTTTAACAACAGGAGAAAAAATCTCACCAAAGTCAATACCTGGCTTTTGTGCAAATCCTTTTACCACCAATCTGGCCTTATATCTCATCTGTCCATTCTCACCTTCTTTCAACCTGTAGGTCCATCTATTCTTCAGTGTCCTTTTACCTGATGGAAACTCAACCAAATCCCATGTTTGGCTCTCTCTTAAGGACTCCATCTCCTTAACTATGCCATGCTCCCATTGACTCTTGGACTCCACCTGTATTGCTTCTTTAAAACTCTCTGGTTCTCGACCATCAATTAGCAATAAATAAAATAAAGAAGGAGAATATATAATTGGAGGCTTACTCACCCTTTCTGACCTCCTGATGGGTGTCTGAGACTCGTTCACAACACACTATCCACCCAAATTCTTTGACAGTGACTGACCTCGGTCACCTCCAGACCTGTTACTGGCTGACGCTGATTCTGTCTGACCGACGCCGGTGCCTGTCCTGCCGACGTCAGTCTCTGTATGGCTGACCTCGGTTTCTGTTCTACCAACGTTGATTCCTAATCTATCGATGTCAGTCTCTGTGTTTTCCTGCAAGTGATTATTTCTTTTTCCCGTGAGCTCATATTGGACCTTCACCTCGTCTAATTCACCGTTGCTCTGCTCAGATTGATTCAGCTTCCTTAGCTGATCACAATACATCACTCTTTTGTTGAAAACAACATCACGGCTCCTAATTACCTTGTTAGTTTCTAGATTCCACAATCTGTAACCAAAATCATCTGAGCCATAGCCAATAAATGTGCACCTCATAGACTTAGCATCAAGCTTCTTTCTATTTTCTTTATCTATGTACACAAAGGCTTCACAACCAAAAACTTTGAGTTATGAGAGATCTACCTTTTTACCTATCCATGCCTCTTCTGGAATACCACCAATCAAAGCTGTAGAGGGTCCTTTGTTAATCAGGTATACTACAGTGTCAACAGCTTGTGCCCAAAACTATAAGGGCAAACCAGCATGCAATCTCATACATCTTGCACGCTCCATTATTGTCCTGTTCATCCTTTTAGCAATTCCATTCTGCTGAGGTGTCCTTAGAACCATCCTTTGCCTGCAGATTCCATGCATATAACAATAATCTCTGAACTTATAACTGCAGAACTCACCACCATTGTCAGATCTTAGGCACTTCAATCTTTTACCTATTTCATTCTCAACCATAGCTTTCCAAATCTTAAAAGTCTCAAATACATCAGATTTTCTTCTAATACAATAGATCCATACCTTCATTGTAGCATCATCTATGAAAGATACATAGTACTGTGATCCTCCAATGGAAGCAACCTGATTTGGTCCCCACACGTCTGTGTGAACAAGCTGCAACTTATGCCTCTTCTTAGTAGACCCAGTCTTGAGAAAACTAACCCTTTTCTATTTTCCAAATACACAGTGCTCACAAAACTCTAGATCTATACCTTTTAAATCTGAAAGCATACCTTTGGACTTAAGAATTGACATCCCCTTCTCACTCATGTGGCCTAGCCTTGAGTGCCACAATTTAGCATCCACATCTGAAGTAGATAATACAGAAGGAGATTTTTTAGTAACACAATTACACAAATAGAGAGTACCTTCTCTCTTACCTCTGGCCATAACAAGTGCACCCTTGGTCACTTTCCAAGATTCTGCTGTGAGAGTTACTGTACAACCCTCATCCCCTAACTTTCCTGCAGAAATCAAATTTCTCTTCAAGCTAAGAACATGCATCACATCTCTCAACACCCATGTGTTGTTATTCTGCATCTTCAGCTGCACTTTACCTTTGCCAATTATTTTACAGGGCTCATCATCCCCTAGATACACTATTCCAAAATCTCCATGGATATAGTCACTAAAATATTCCCTATTAGGGGTAGCATGAAAATATGCACCAGAATCTAACACCCAAGATTCTATATTATTATGCAGAGAGAAAATTAAATCATCTTGTGCAATACCTGCAACCTTGGCTTCTTCCTTTCCTTCATGCTGATTGTCCTCCTTAGGCTTTGACCAACAATCTCTGCTTATGTGCCCCATCTTTCCACAATTCCAGCATTGTGGCCTTCTGCCATTTTTGGATTTAGATATGCCTTTCCCCTTAGATTTGGATCTTGATCTGCCTTTCTTGCTCTTCTCTTTTTACCTCCCCCTGCTCTCAAAACTTAAAGCGTTCCTAGATGTCTCTTCTGTGCTTTTTCTGCGAATTTCCTCATTCAAGATAACACTAACAACATCCTCTACTTTCAAAATATTTGATGCAGATGCAGTATTACTTACTGCCATTACTAAGCCATGCCATCTTTCAGGCAAAGAACATAATATTAAGAGAGCTTTTATTTCATCATTAAACACTATATTGACTGAACTTAATTGATTCACAATTCCATTGAAATCATTCAGATGAGTAGAAACAGATCCACCTTCATTCATATGCAAATTAAATAACTGCTTCATAAGATATACCTTATTAGAAGCTGAGGGTTTTTCATACAAATTTGCTAACGTAGTCATCAACTCTACCATAGACTTTGCCTGTGATAAATTAGATATCACAGTGGATGCTAGACTCAGTCTTATACACCCCAGAGCCTTTCTGTCAAGAACTTCCCATTCTTCATCCTCCATGTCTTTGGGCTTCTTTGCAACCCCACCTAACGGTAAGTAGAGATCTTTCTGATACAGATAATCTTCTATCTGCATTCTTCAATGTTGGTAATTTTTGCCATTGAATTTTTCCATTCTCAGTTTACTTTCATCTGCCATTGCTTCTCCCACTCAAACAGAAATCCCTGTAGAAACCCCTGTGAGAACCTGTAATCAATACACACTACACAGATCTGAACCACCTGTTAGTGAACCTGTGCTCTGATACCACTTGTTGGGGATCAACCAACAATAGATTACACTTGTGAAAGCAATAAATGCGGAAATAAATCAGATAGACAAGTAACTAGAATGATAAATAGCAAGAACAAGAGATACAAGAAACCACCCTGAAAACTTGTATTAACAAAATCTTTACAAAAGGAATACAATTGAAGAAACTTCTTTCTTCCACACCTCTCCTAGATGTATAGATCTCTCACTAGATCTCTATTCCTCAAGAGCTCTCTCTCTCAAGAACAATCAACTCCAACAAGCCTGGATTGATTCAATTCTGTACTATTCTTCAACATTCACATACAATGAACTACTACAATAATTCACACAAAGCTAAGAAGATCTAATACTACATATAGAATTAGGAGACTTGAGCATGCACTTACAACAACCAGTTAAGCCTCTTGAACAAGGGCTCTAAAAATAATATTACTAATAATAGAGACGCGAGCTTAAGACTACAACTTAAACTCATCATGGAAACACTCGCTTCTATCCTCAAAAAATAGCTTTCTGGACGCACAGGTAACCGACGCCGGTTCCTGCTGCTTGCCTGTGACCACCGTTGGCCAACCCACTGCTGACGTCGGCGCCTCTGCAACTGCACCTGGCCGACATCGGTTGCTCCTGACCGACGCCGGTGTCTGTGTAGACCCAAAATTGTCATAGTGTGCTCCTTGGTGAAGCTTTTAGCTTTTAGGGAGGATGGAAAAATCATAGAAAATATGACCTAGCTAAGGTGGAATTACAATTTAAAAGGTTTGGGATGACTAGGTATAGTCAAAAAGGTGACTCAAGCTTGAAACAAGACCAAGATAACTAAAGTGAAAAACATCACTAAATGTGAACAAAGCTCATATTCTCCAGTCAGAGTCTCCTGTGAAAGGATGATGAATAGACATGATATGTGTGGTTGCTTGACAAATGTGTGGTGTATACATTTTCCCCCATTTTAATCTAGTGATGCAATGAAATGAAGTACTAGAGTAAAAGAAATAAATGAAAATATGTACCTAAATGTACATGTGTGGAGATAAGTGTGATAAAAAAGGGTCCAACTTCCTGACCAAGGGAGTGGATGGAGAGATGAATAGTGCCTATAAAAAGAAAGGAATGTCTGAAATGGATGCCCCCTATACTGAATCTGAATATGGAATCCATGTAATCATGGAGAAGGAGAGCAATGCTTGCCTCCTATGATAAATTTGGCTAGAAATGAGAATTGCTCAGAGGCCCAAAACCAATGTCTATCTTGTATCCCACATAAACTCATGTAATCTATATTGTGTGTATATAATATGTATACTATGAAGAGAAAAATATATCATGCCCCCACTCTAGATAATCTAAACTAGAACTGAGAAGTGCTCGAAGGCTCAAAACCAATGTTTACCCTCTATCCCACATAAACTCATATAGTCTGGGTCTGGGTAATGCTATGAACCAACCATTTTAGATGGCCATATGGTCTAATCTAGTGACAACTTGGGTTGAACTAGGTTTAATCTATAAACTCTGGTAAATGTGTAAAAAGAGGATGACATGTCTTATCATTCAAGTCTATATAATCCTAGATGCTAAAGAACATGATCATCTATGTCATGCTCCCAAGTCTGGTGTATGAGTGATGCATCTATATAATCTATAAATTTATTTAACCACATGTGATATGATCTATCATGTCATATCCCATGTGCAAAATTGGAGATCAAAATAATGTGCTCTGCACTATGCCTATAATTTGTTGTCTGGTATGTAATTGTGTCATGTTGTATGAATTTGTATGTGTGAGACATGTAGTAATATACATGCCCCAAAATATAGTAACTAGTTTGAATCTATATCAAATTCATTATGAATCCATATAATCTAAACCATTATATATCTACCTAATCTATGTATCTGTAAACTAGAGGTATGTCCCTCTGAATGTCCTAAGTAATGTTGAATGACCCATGTAGTCTGAATCACTATATATTTTTACCAACCTGAGTTGAATCTAATAATCTAGATACTGGAGGTCTAAAAACCATGTTGAGTGACCCATGTAATCTAAATCACTATATATTTTGACTTATCTAAGTATAATCTAATAATCTAACTACTAGAGGTGTAAGAACCATGGTGTATCCATCTATGAGAGTGGATGGGCATACTAGATAAGTGTAGGAAAAGAAATAGTAGGAATGATGTCCCCCTTTTTGGGAAAGGAATGAGATCTGAGACAAAGGAAATTGAGCCAAAATTGATACCTATTGGTATAATGATAAAAATGAGGCTGGTAAGTTTGAAATGATTGAGAAGTCATTTGATTGATTAGATTGAGTTGTTTAATAGTTGAATGAGTCTTTGATTGGTTAGGACCAAGTTAAATTTATAGGTATATATATGTGTGTGTCATATTAGGTAGATGATGTAGTAAGAGAGTGAGTCTCATGTGAAGTCAAAGGTTTCATTGTTATGATTTTGTGGAGCCAAATGGTTTGTAAAATGGAGATACGAGGTTGGATTTATAGGCAAAATGGTATGTTGCTTTGGATGAAAAAGTTGTTTGATATACAAAATTTAGATTGATTCTTGATTCATTTGCACATTGAGTAGTTTGAGATTTTAAGCTCTATAGTAGGAGATATGTTGAGGATATGAGCACATATCATGAGCTAATTTGAGCAATTAGTATCCCAAGTTAAGGCTAGTGGGGAGATTACCCTAGTAAGTAGTTAAAACATGCAATTTTTGCTTATTTAGAAGCCTATTTTAGATATTTTTGAGCTATTTTAAGAGTCTTAAGAAATTTTTGACTAGTTCCAATGCTATTATCCCTCCACTAGTGTTTTTATCCAAGCTCCATCACTGTTATCTAGGTTGTAGCATCCTGTCCAGCACTATTGTCATCTACCCAATGTTGTTATCCTAAAGGCTAGATTTTTGGGGTTGCTACTAGGTTTACTTATTGTATTTTTGCTTGGTTATTGATTTGGCATGGTGAACTAATGTATATGTTATTTTTAGGGAAAGGTATAGATGAGGGAGTTCCATAGAGGCCAAGTGATGGAGACACTGAGATTGTTACCTTTTTTCAGCTGATGAGAGGGTTGTGATGGATAGGGTAGGGCTAGATCATGTGTGTGACCTAGGTATTATGCAGTGGGATAGGTATTTGAATACCACCTTGTGTGATAGGTGTAATGCTAACACCTATACTCTATGGCTTATAATGAGAGAGATTACTATTACTCTTGAGGATGTGTACCATATTTTACACTTATCAGTTAGTGGATGGTGTGTGACTTTATATGATGACATGGGTGTGGATGTTATTGATCATGAATCCTTGTACTTTATAAGTGTGCCCTTAAGCATACATAGGAGAGGCAATGATACTAATGTATTATTATTAATTATTGTACAGTTGAGTGTTTTACATTTGTAGAAGTGGTTGTCTGTGTTGTTGGCTTCATTTGTTACTATGGATGGGAGTGGGGTATCAATTGCATACATGATGCAAAATATTTTACACAATGTAGAGGTGTATGGTATTATGTTCTCATGGGGTAGGACTATGCTTTCCCACTTATATAGGGATCTATATTGGTTTACTCAAGATGGCTTCAATGGTGGTTTGAGTGTGGCTACTTTATTACATTGTTGGGTTTATGAGCACATAGCATTTGTGTGGTTTGTAGGATTACTAAGCAAGAAGTGGGCACCTCCAAAGCCATTTGAGATTGGTGTATGAGTTTAATGTCTATTTTATCTCATAAGATAGATCACTATAGATGTTTTTTAGATAGATTAGTGGCTCAAAATATCATATGGAGGCCTATAGGGATTCCCTAGTTGGCCCAAGGATGGAGTGTAGTTATGATCTATGAGGTTTAGTTGTTGGTTGCATGACCACTGGATTAGAGTGTATTAGCACTTTCAGTATAAGCATATGACTAGAGATTTTTGGGTACCATAGGATGTGCCCCTTATAGCATGGGTGTGGGAGAGGAGTGCACATGCACCTGCAAGGGAAAGAGCTCATGGGAGACCTATTGAGGCTGAGTTAGTACCATTACCTTTGGATGCATGGGATGCATCTATACACATTCTTGATGTATATGATGTTGGATGCACAAAAGCATATTTCACATGGTGGCCTAGGCATCGATGGGCTCCATTCTATCCTGTTAGTGGAGGGGATGCCCTTGAGTATGAGGATCCTACTCTGATCTAGATGATGGGAGGTAAGATTTGATTATATCTAAAATGTGTACAAGTTTATGATTTTTTTAGTTTGTTGTGAAAATGTATGTCTAACACAATGTTTTTATCTTTACGTGTAGGTGGAGTGGGAGGTGCTCAAGATGAAGCACTTATTAGAGGAGGTGGAGATGATGGGTTCTAGGAGATCACAATTGAGTTGACACTGTGAGAGTTGATACATCATATTATTGATGATGTAGTGGAGGAGGGTTTGATAGATTGAGTGATAGTTACAGATGGAATTTATGCTCATTTGTTTGATAGGGATGTTATACCTACATCTGTATATGTTAGAGTAGTGTGAGAGAGAGATGAGATGAGGGTTGAGCTAGATAGGCATAGGATACCTCCATCTGATTATGGATGAGTATATAGATATTCAGAGATGGTATGTAGACTTACATGAGGATCATGATTAATTACTAGAGTGAGAGAGATGCCATAAGAGGCATTTAGGAGCTTGAGGAGGCATAGGGCTATCGAGTGCTAGGTTGGACTATGGGACTAGTATTGGTGGAAAGAGTGATATTGAGAGTGAGGGCATGATGCCCATTCATGATTGATTGTATCTTGTTATAGTGTATATGTATTTGAAAACTTAGTTATATATATATATATATATATATATATATATATATATATGAATGTTGTTTGGATTTTGACTCATGCGTACTGTGTTATGGTATTTGAAATACATTGTTATATTCATTACATATGGTTATTTTAGAAGCAGTTAATTTGGTATTAATGTTTTAAGGTTGTATATGTTTTGTAAACGCTACTTTGGATATGTGATTTGATTTCTTTATTGATAATCATGATCTTAGGCTATTGATTTTGAATTGTAATCATATGTAAGCAAAAACTTTGTTTGTTTAGGTAATCGGTAAACTATGTGGATAAATTTGACTTGGTTTGAGATTGGTAAATTAGGATTTGGATAAGTGGATTTGGTAAGATCTAGATGTTGATAGGTTAGTTTTGGCTATAGATAATTATTGGGAATTTGTAATGTTAGTTTTTATTATGTGGGAATGTAAGATAGCATGTTGTGCATATTATTTCCATAAAAGTAGCTCAAGAATATAAAGGCTAGCTAGACATTTGGCTTCATCATTGCCCTGCTAAGTGAAGCTTATGAACTAAAACTAGTATGAATGTGTGTCATATCACTTTATGTTTCATCAGTATCTAAATCCTATTGGCCAACTGAAAAAATGCCCTTACTACTCATGTTATGTAATAACATGCTTTGTATCTGATACTATCTATTGTGTACATCTATAACTAGATGTGGAGATTCTACAAAATTTAACTTTATTGGATGTGTAATAGGAACTATGTGCTATGAAGAATAATCATCTATCTATAATCATATACTCTATGGCCTGTATTGAGATGTGTATGACTGATCCACATATTGAGTTGGATTTGAAACCTATGATGTTGACTTTTTTAATCTCAACCATAGTAGATTTCTACATGAGATAGGATGCATAAAATCTGGTCGTAATGAATATTTCTCATGAGAAGTACTCAATGATGTGGATTCATTGAATCTTAACTATAGCAGATTGATACATGAGATAGGACCCAAAAAAATTGGCCATAGTGAATATTTCTCATGAGTAGTACTCTATTATGGTGCTTGTGACTCTGTTGGATATGTATATGGAACTGCACTATGTACTCCTCGGACTATAGTGATATATGTAGGTTACTCTTGATGTACTAGTTTCCAAACCTTTTGAATAAGTGGAATAAGAGATCTCTTGTGAGGCTCTATCCTCAAACCCACATTACTCTCATGATGAGTGACCCATGATTCTTGTGAAGGAATATCATGAGATCACTCAGTCATAGATGAATGAGGTCTATGGTTTCAAGGTGGAGGAGATCTTGGTGCCCCCTATGTGAATGATATGATTCCATTATCAATACATCTATTAATGCAATCCTTGAGTCCATAACAATCATTATCTCTATGTCCATGTATATGATGATAGTTGTAAAAGGGTCAATGAGGTTGCCTATGTAAGAGATGTGGATCTCATCGATGAGTATAAGGTAATATGATGAACCTCCTATCTATTAGTGTTGATAATATAATAGATGGACTATCTTGATCTGAATCAAACTATAGTGTTGCCTTGCTATTGTTCTCTATAGTGAATACTATAAATTTTACTTTGGAGATTGGCTCTCTATTCTTAACCGATTGCCTTTTTGGTTGTGGTCTTCTATCTTGTTTAGGACATGGTAGATGATATGTGCTAGGAGTTGTAGATGCAGATACTACTATGAAATTGAGAGTAATTTGATCAACTAAATTATCCTCAATCAATCCCAATTTCTTTTCTAAAGCTATAACTATATAGCATAAGTGCCTGAAAGAAGACTATATCTAATATAGTAGATGCTCAAGGAGAGGTTGTCTAAGCCCCTTAATAAAGATATGTTGAATCTCTAAATCCATTGGTTTATATATCAATATTAACATGTGATTCTTGAATCATAAAATGTAATCACTAACTGGCTCTGATGTATTCTGATGTAAAGTTTCAAGTTCCTCATATGTGACATGAGGTCCTATGTTTTCTATGTAATGTCTGAGAAATGCCTTCTCTAAGTCATCATATGTATGAAAAGAACCAACGGGGAGTAGATGAAAGAACCAATTATATGCTTCCCCCACTAATGTCTACTAGAATAACTTGAGTAGATTCAAAGGACTCGCATGAGATGACAAAGCCTTTCAAAAGGCTTGAAGGTGTATAAATCGATCTCTAGTTCCATCAAAGTGAGGCAATGACGGTATTTATAAATTCTTAGGAAATGAAGCTTTTATGAATGTCTTCATAATTGGGTTACCATATATATCATTAGCATTCATCCAAGACTTATAAGCCTTTTTTTCCAAGGGAAGGAGATGTACTTGGTGTTGTAATTCACCAACTATATGCATCAAAGAGAGAATCTCTTGGGATGGTACATTATCATCTTGAAGTGTAATTTAATCATTGAATTTGATTGTAAATTTTAACCATGAGAATGATACATTTATCAATTAGATCATAAAGAGTGGATGTTCTCACTTGAACCTTGGGAGTAATGGTAACTTGGACCTTACTAGAGGGATGTGGGCTACCATTCTCTTTAGGTGAAGAGTGAGAATGAGGTTCTATTGTAGTGAGGGGTGAATTGGGAGATTCATTGGTATCTTTATTTTTTAGTGTATCACACTCTAATTGAGTATAAGATGTGTTATTATCATGAACATGTGAATTATTTGAAATAGAATTGTGCATAGAAGTAGAAAAAAAAATTGGAAGTACATTATGTTTGAGAGGAGTGAGAGAAGAGTTAGAAACATGAGATGCATATTCTTCTTCACTATCTGCATAATAATCATCAATGTTCCATGAATTATCATCATTGGCATATTGTTCATAATCACTCTCATTTTAATACTCATTTACATGTTCACTATCATACTCATTATCACTTTTAGTGCAACTAGGGAGAGGTGTACTGAAAGTATCATTTGAAATTAGAATATCATGTGCATATATGTTATCCATGGATGGAGTGTATGCATGATTTTAAAGTGAAATATGAGAGATAAGAGAAGAATATTTTTCTTTTAGACATTCGTTTGACAAAGTAGAGTTAGGAACATGAGATGTATCATTTGAACTATGCATTGGTAATTTGATTCTATTACATTTATATTGTTATAATTAGAGAGAGAGAGAGAGAGAGAGAGAGAGAGAGAGAGAGAGATATTAGGTTCATATGGAAGAAAATTATCACCAATAAGAGGTTCACTTGGAAGTACATGACTAATTTATTCATTTGGTGCATTGTGCATAGGAGAATGAGGTGAAAAGTATTTTTCCCATTTATCAAAATTATTTTCTTTAGAAGAGGGAATAAAAGAGATAGGTTTGAGAGAATAAGATGCATCTATTTATACTTCACTATCACTATCACGTATATCATCATATTCCTCATTACAACAATAGTAATTATCTTCATTATAAATAAAATCATTTTCCATATTTTTAGCTAATGTGCAATTTTGCAAATTTGTCCATTCATTGTCATAAATATGAGAAAATATTAAAAATTGATCTATGGATGAGAGGGAATAAGTGCCTTAGTGGCCATTTTATTTCTTTAACGAAAGAGAATATTGAAAAGTACTATTAAGAAAACAAATGCAAAAATGACTATGAACATAGATATTTTGAAAATACTTTTGACTATCCAAACAATTTGCAAAAATTTCAAAGTATTTTCCTAAAAATTGTAACGGAGGAAAATTTGGGGTTTGAGGACCTTCTTTGGAAATATAGAGTTTTGGGCTATGGTTTTAGAATTTTTGAAATTTATGAAATATCTTTAAATTCTAAAAATAATTTTCAATAGGATAAATGCATAAAATTTTATACAAAAATCAGAAAATTGAAATTGAATGTTTGAACAAAGTAACTACTAATTTTCATATTTTGAAAATATTTTAAACACTCAAAATAATTTGTAAAAAATCCAAAATATTTTTCTAAAAATTGCAAGGGAGGGAGGCTTAGGGTTTGAGGACCTAGTTTGTAAATCTAGGGTTTTAGGCTAGGGTTTTAAATTTTTTGAAAATTATGCCATAATTTTAAATTCTAAAAATAATTTTGAATAGGATAAATGAAAAAAAAATTATAAAAAAACTAGAAAATTGAAATTTAATTTTTGCAAAAAAAATTTGAAGGAAAAACCCTAGGGTACCCAGGGTTTTAGATTTGTTCGAAGTAAGTCAGGTTCACCAAATGTTTTATTATTTTCAAGAAATTAGTGTTTAGTTCCTAAATAATAAGGGGTCTAGAATAAGGGGAAAATCTAATTTAATATGTTAAAATATATATTTTTAACAATTAAATTTCATGAGGAAGAGAGATAAATTTATTTAAAAATAGGATAAAATGGATTATTCAGGAGCTGGAAACTAAGATGCAGGACTAGGGCAATATCTGGAATCTGGATCTAGACTTCATTTTTTGATTGGAAAAGAGTGTCAAAACTAGATAAGAGTGGCACTGGTTTTGTATTCCACCTCTACCATTGTTATCCTAAGGATTTGAGCCTTTTGGGTTTTGTTCATTAGGTTAGTGTGAGCTTGTATACCAAATTTTAGAATCTAGAAGTCAACAAAGCTCACTATAGGTTTGTTTTAATCTCCAAAACCCTATATTCATCTACACACATGAAAAAAATAAATGCATCCATAGTAAAAGGGGGAAAAACTAGGTTAGGAGAAGAATTATCACTTGATCTAGAATCCCTATTGTTTTGATCACTACCTACATTAGCCCTGAAACTAGGGTTTCAAATCAAATATAGTTCTTCCTTAGAGAACATGCATAATCAATGCACATGATAGATGTACAAATGACTTTCACCTAGGCCCTTTCTTGATCAAAAATTCAATTCTATGTGTGATTCATAATGTTGAGCTATATTATTGATTGATTTTTATTAAGTGTAATGTGCCAAAGTAGTAAGTGCTAGATATAAAATGCCTTGTGTAGTCCTTTATATAGGATACTCATTATTTTGAATTTAGGAGATTTATTTACATTTTGTAGACATTGAAAAACTTAATGATGAAGCAAAGAAAGGGGATAGGAACCATCTCATGAAAGAAACTAATTGTTAAGGCTCAAATTGACCTTGGATAGGAGTGCTCAAAACTGGACACCCTCAGTTTTAGCATTATAGTCCAATCCCAATGCTCTTATTTTATAGGCTAGAGATCAAGGGGGATAGAAAAGGCATAAAAAATATGACCTAGCTAAGGTGGAATGACCATTTGAAAGGTTTAAGATGACTGGGTATAGGCAAAAAAGTGACTCAAACTTGAAACAAGACCAAAATGACTAAAGCGAAAAACATGACTAAATGTGAACAAAGTTCATATTCTCCAGTTAGAGTCTCCTATGAAAGGACTATGAAAAGACATGATATATGTGGTTGCTTTACCAATTTATGGTGTATACATCTATGTTAGATAGCTTTTTAGGTTACAATCAAGTGGAGGTGCATAATGAAGATCAACACAAGATGGCCTTCACTACTCCATGGTGTACCTTTGCATATCATAGAATGCCTTTTAGGTTAATCAATGTTGGTACTACCTTTTGGAGGGATATGGACCTAGATTTCCATGGTGTTATGGGTAAGTTCATTGTTGTCTATCTTGATGATTTAATTATTTTCTCAAAAAAGCATCAAGATCATTGTGATTATTTATAGTAGGTACTTCAAAGGTGTTGCCAACATAGGATATCCCTCAATCCCAAGAAATCCATTTTTTGGGTTACTAAAGCTAAACTCCTTGGACACATTATGTCTAAGGAAGGAATCTAGATTGATCTTGAATGGGTCAAGTCTATCCAAAATCTTATTTTTCCATCAAGTAAGAAAGGAGTGCATTCCTTCTTTGGGAAGGTTACTTTCTTGTGAAGATTTGTACCTAATTTTGCTAAGAAGACATATCATATTGTAGATATGATGAAAGGGAAATCAATTTTTCATTTGAATCTAGAAGGGAGACCTTCCTTTCATGAAATAAGGGAATAAATTTATCATGCACCCATCTTAGTCTACCTCAACTAGACCAAGAACTTCATCATGTACAGTAATGCTTCTGAGCATACTCTATCTACCATCTTGGTGTATCCAAATGAAGAGGGGATTGAATCTCCTATAGATTTCATGATCTACCCTCTAAAGTCTCATGAGCTCAAGTAATCACCCATTTAGAAATATGCTTATGTTGTGGTAAAATTGGTAAAGCATTTTAGGTATTACATCCTCAATTATCACACCATCGTACTGGTACCAAATTATATAGTCAAGTCCATCTTGACTCAACAATAATTTGGAAGCAAAAGAGGTAATTGAATTTTTAAGATTCAAGAGTATGATATGGAAATAAAACCTACAAAACTAGTGAAAGGAAAAGGTTTGTGTTAGCTCATTACAGAAAAAAACTAGAAGAAATATCTAGCAATGAAGGAGATATGGAGGAAGAGCTTCCTATGGTCTTATTCATAAGCATAATGAATGAGTGGTACTCTGACATTTCTCATTTCCTCACATATGGATAATGTCCATAGCATTTGTCATACAAAGAGAAGAGGACAATCAAGCTTAAAGTTGTGAACTTCATTCTTTGGGACAATAGTTTGTACAAGCAAAGCATTGATGGAATTTTTATATGGTATGTAGACAAAGCACAACAAGACAAGTTGTTGGAATCCTTTCACAACTTGGCATGTGGAAGACATTTCTTAGTTATAGTCACAACTCACAATATTTTGCATGTGAGTTACTATTAGCTGACACTTTTTAAAGATGTATATGTGTGGGTGTATAAATGTGACAAGTGCCAATAATTTATGGGAAAACCCAAGTTGGCAGCCCTACCCCTCTATCCAGTAGATATTTAAGAACCTTTTCAACAATGGGGTATTGACTTCCTTGGCATATTGAACACATTATCAAGTGTCAGTCACAATTACATTCTCATGACTAATAATTAATTCACCAAGTGGGTGGAGACCATCTGAGCCAAACATGCCACTTCAAAGGTTGTTTAAAACTTCCTCAAGGAAAACATCATCACAAGGTTTGGAGTGCCTAACAAGATAGTAACCAATAATGTTTCTTGTTTCTCATCCTAGGAGATAATTGAATTATATTTTGAATATGGGATTATTCTATCACACTCAGACTATTTTCCTCAAGGAAATGGTTAGGATAAGTTGAGTTATAAGAACTTGGTTACTAATATCAAGAATTTGGTAGAGGAAAATCAGAAATCCTAGCACAAGGCATTGTATGATGCATTATGGGCTGATTTCATCACTCCCAAGTGAGCAATTGGTATGTCCCCTTTTCAACTTATGTATGGTTTGAATGTGAAAATACTTATCACATTGGAGTTGCCTACTATCATATTGGCTAAACCAGTTGAATATGAAACGTTTGAAATTTCCACAAACAAGCATATTATGTTCATTGTTGAACTAGAAGAGCAATATACAAAGGTGGTGGTCCACATTGTATAACATCAAATCCAAGTCAAGAAGCTTTTTGACAATAAATCCAAGCCATGAGATTTCCAAATCAAGTATCTAGTTCTTTTGTGGGATAAGAGAAGAGAGCCAAAAATAATGCATGGAAAATTTGATTCCTTGCGGAGGGTTCCTTTCCTAATTCATCAACTTTGTGAAGAGCACAGTTTATTTTTGGAATATCAAGATGGAACACCATTATCACTACCCTATAACAGACAACATCTAAATCTTTTCATTCAATGAGGTTCTAGATAAGTTTATAAATTTGGAAAAACTTTGTATAGTCCTTTTGTTTTATTTTTAGTCTAATCTGTCATGTGACTCTATGGCCCAATGGAGGAAGGCACTTAGAGTTCTAGGAATATCTTTCCTTTAAGCATTTCAAATAATGTATGAAGTAAATTCCTCAGTCAGAGCCAACTATTTCCACCTCAAAAAGTTAGTCTCTTTTTAACAAGTTTTTCACCCTTTGTAGTCTAAAGAATTTTCTCTAGACTACACAAAGTTTGAATCTTGTAGGCTGGAGAATTTATCCACCACTTCACATGCAAGACCAGAGAAATTCTATGCTCCTACATGCAAGACCACCACCACATGGTAATTAATGACATTAACTACCATGATTATATATATTTAACCCATGTATTTTCTTTTTCATTATTTTTTTTTAGTTTCCTTCATCATTTTCAAGCCCTTCTACATTGTCCCTCATCATTTCCATGCACATCTACTTCAACTCACCCATCATTTTAGCCCTCCACCTTGGATCATAGGTACATTTTTGTTTATTTTTAATTTGTTTTTTCTCTTACATTTCTTCCTTTTTGCCCTAGCTTTCTATGTCTTTTTGTATTGTTCTCATTTCTTTTGAAACCCTATTTTGTATTCCTTGATGAACCCCTGTGTCCTATGTTTTTTGAAGTATTGCATTGTAGTCCTTCTCATGTTTTTGAAACCAGTTCAAATCCTTTGACTCATGTCATTGACGAACCCTTGTTACATATGATAATCAAAACTCCATTATTTTTTGTGTCATGTTAAAAAATTCTTCACCATTTTGTCTTGACCCTATATTTTATCTTTTTAACCTACACATCACCCTATGGGTGCACTTTGGATAAAATTCTCTGAAGTGCACTCTAACTTGTTACCTAACCTAGGTGCACATCAGAGAATTTTCTCTGAATTGCACCCTACATTTGAGGGACATTTTCCACCTAATGCACTTCAAAAAAATTTCTCCAAAGTACACACCTAATACCTAACCCAAGTGCACATCAGAGAATTTTATTTGAAGTGCACCCTTTTTCATAATTTATTAATTGGTGCACTTTGGAGAATTTTATTTGAAGTACACCCTTTCCCCAAATAAAGTTTTAGGTCAGAGAATTTTCTCTGACCTACACGCAACCTTACCCAATCTACCAAGCCTTGACTCGATGTAGGCCGAATAAAATTCTCCATCCTAAACCCTTCTTGACCCATGTCATCTAAATAATTTTGTCTAGATTTCACAAAAGATACCTATCTATGGTGTAGTTTGGAAAAAAATATTTAAACTACATGAAGTGATTTACTACCCCCATGCAGTGACGTAGATTTTATCTGCTCTTGCATATCTTATGTTAGATGAAAGATGCTAACTCTAGAGGATTGGAATTATCTATTTCAGTTTCTAAACCAATGTGTAATCACATAAAAATTCAATTTTTAAAACTTGATCATGACTTGTGACATCCAAACCATAGGTCTTTCCTCCCTTGCTTGCACAACCCACTAGACATGTTTTCATTACTTCCTAGTCACCTGAAGCCTTCCTAAATTATCCCTAGATACCCTAAACTCTTCTCCTAAGAATATACCTATCCCATAAGGTCCCTATACCCTTATACAATAGTTCTATAAATTGGACACCCGAGGGTCTAGCACTATAGTCCAACTTATGGTGTTATATGTGAATACAATATGCCTAAATTAACCTACTAATTTGCTAAATCTAGATTTGATCAATTAATTATTAAAAATAGAAAAAAATGGGATAGAGAGTAAAATTATTTGATTTTAGGATTAAGATGGAATATTTTGAAATTTTAAATTGCTAAGCTAACTGGGAAGATTGTCAAAAATAGAACCTAGAAGTCTATTTTCTAGCTGGACAATAGCACCAAAAACTAGATACTTTGGGGTCTAGTGTTATAGTCCTATTTTTTATGCTACATTTCCTTTGATATAATTATTTCAAGATTTTTGGGTTCTATTCTAATACTTTAGGAGGCTCTATGTTTGGAATCTCAGGTCTCGATCATCCATGAAGCTCCATGTGTAATTCATTCTATCCTCTAAGGTTATAATTCCTCCTTATGCTTGGAAAGTGGTTTTGAATCAAATATAAAAAGGGTTTATTGTGTATTATTCACTAAAATTAAAATCACACCTCAGGTGTGGGCATGCTACCTTCATACCAATACTCTGAGGAGGGATCAAGGCTAATTTCGTTCTCCCAAATTAAATGTGTATTATGAAATCCTATGTATGCAATGCAATTATTATGAAAATATAGGAAAACTTGAGATGACTCATGACTTGTGTGGGAGGTTGAGTATGATATAAATAGTAGTGGTTCATTGTATGCAAAGAGTAGGAATATTTTCTTGAGTGTGCTTAGTGTATTTCTAGCTCATGCCTTTTGAATGATTGTCAACCCTTATAAATAACCCTTGAATAGGATTTTATAAGGAAATTGATGGTCCTAGGTTAGATGACTTTGTGTTAGATTGATAGGTAAAAAGATAAGGATCCAAGTAAATTTGACCATTTGATGCTAAGAGTGACTTGGACAATAGCACTAGAAAGTGGACACCCTAGGGTCCAGTGCTATAGTCCAACTTATGGCACTATTTTCCAAGGGAATAGGGACCTTAAGGGATAGGTTTGTGCCTAGGAAAGGAGTTCAAGGTAGTTGGGGCTGATTCAAGAAGGCTTTGGGTGACTGGGAAGTAGTGAAAACATGCCTAGCGGGTTATGCAAGCAAGTAGAAAAGACTTGTGGTTTGGATGTCACAAGTCATGCTCAAGTTATACAAATTAAATTTTTATGTGATTACATTTCCCCCCCCCCCTTTATTATAAGTATGTAACTAACTAAAATACTAGGATAAAGTAGAAAAATAGAAGCTTACTTAAACTTACCTATGACGTTAGGCCCAAGAAGTTGTGTGATGTTAGATTTGTCCTTGGCGAGAGCACATTATACTATGTGAATCTATAAATAAGGAAAATAAAAGTAGATTAGTTCTTACTAGATATTCTATATCTAAAATAAGAATGTACAAAGCTAGGTAAATAAAAATAAAAGAAGAGAATGGAACTAATACACCTCACTAGGAATACAAACCAATAAAAAAACTTGTTATGCTACTGGGTTGTGTTGAGTGATGTTGGATGAATACTGAACCAAGATTTATATCGATGGATGAGTTGAGTACTCAATCCCCTAAAAGGTGGCTCAAGAATGCAAAGGAAATCCCTTTAGATCCATCATCACCAAATATGTGAATTTAATGAATCATGTGTGTGTTAATTGATGTCTGAACTGTGTGTCTAATCCCTCTGAATTGGTGGCTCAAGAATACAAAGGTTAGCTAGAACTTTGGCTCCATCATTTTCATGTGATGTGAAGCTAAATAGAAAGATACTAGTATAAGTTGAATGTCATATGAGATGTCTCAATAATCCCATGAACATGTTGTAAAGTAACAATGTTGGCATGGATAGTTGAATGTGATTAGAAACTAGGCCAATGTTGGCCACTTTGAAAGATGGAGATTGGAACTCGTATAAAAAACCCCTCCAAAATTGGAATCAACTTGGAAACTTAGGTACTCGAGAAGCAAAATTGTATGAAAGTTTACTTGAAAGTGATGCCAACCACCTATAGATGGATTAAGGCACATAATTGCTAGGAATATGCAAGAAAATGTACTAAACTTAGAAAAGAGAAGGCCCATGTGTCGTGCACATTGCCCCCAATAACTTGTGTCTGGAACATAGATTCTAAGCTAAAAGTTGTATCAACTACCATGTCTAAACTGTAAGTGGAAACCCTCATGCCATGTATGATGCCACCCATATCTATATTCTTTGAGAAAAAAAGTGCTAAAAACTACTAGATTCTAGACTATACTATTATGGAAAAACCATGACTAAACTCCCCCCTCTAACTGATTTTATAAAAACTAGAAATTTTGTTGTCTAAACACTAGCACTAGAAAATGGACACTTTAGAGTCCAACGCTATAGTCTTATTTTTGGCATTATTGTCTAGAGCCAAAATTAAAAATTGGACTATGTTCTCTATTGTCTGCTTGATTTGGCCTACCTATGTTGAATTTTGGAATCTAGATTGAACTTTTTTGAAACTAGTTTTTTGACCAGTAGGAGATCTGATCTCTATGAAAAATCTCCTATTTATTACCTCCTCTTTTATAGGTAGGAATGAAGACCATACAATGACTGCCCTCAAATAAAGAAGCCCTACAAGTGTGTTAATCTATGAAAATGTTTGATATAACATTTATTTTCAAGATCTCAAGATATATAAAAAGTTTTAAAGAAAGATTTTTAGATCCATAGGAGTATGCCTAGATAGATATAACAATGTAATAGCATGTGCATAGGATAAAGCCAGAATGCAAGGTGTTAGGTGTTAGGTGTTAGTTTTTAGTGTCAGGGAGGAATGGAGCATGATATCCATCATGACATCCAAGAAACAATGTAAATGCATGATTGGAATCATGGCATTCCACATAAAGAGAAATGATCAAGTAAATAAGCATATAAATCAAGAAGAAAGAGGAACACAAGGTTAGCCAAGGGGCCAAATAAGCATGCAAGGCATATAAGGTATGTTTAAATGCCACATACATACACACAAATAATAAACAAAGATTAGCACAAGGGCCATAAGCACATAAGAAGGAACACATAAAGGATATTGGCAAATGTCCAAAGGCACACACATGTAAACAGGAGCAAAGGACATTTGGAAATGTCCTAAAATTCAAATAAGAAGCAAACAAGAACTAGAAAAAATGCAAAAACATCTAGCTAATCAAAGCAAAGAGTGGAATCATGCAAAGTAATGGAAGAAGTAAACATGCATCTAACTCTAAAAATTAGAAGCAAGAGTATACAAGATATGTGATACAAGACTAATGTATATGCTATGAAATAAAAAAGTGTGATAAATGCCAATGGATGTTGATCTATTATTTTTGTAAGCAAGTAAGGAGCATACTACAATAAGATGTATAAAGTGTGTAGCATAATAATGACATAACCTAGATGGTATAGTCATGTAGAGTGTGCCCTAAGTGGGTAGATGTATCGATATGTAACTAGAAAGTAGACGTAAGATGCCCCCTCGATGGGTGGAGTAAAGTAATCAAGGATCTAAAATGCACTACACACACTTAAAATAAGATCAAGTGAATATTGTTAATATAGATAAATTGACAAACAAATAGCATAATGTAAGTCTAGCATAGAGATTAACAATGTAAAACATAGATGATGTATACAATTGACATGTTTTTTTTTAAGTTTGTATTGTTTTTATATTTTTTTCATAAGTTATGTATAATCAAGAAGAAGAGGACTATATACAAGAAATGTGATAAAGGAAAGTATGTAAAAACATAACATCATAATATAATAGATACTAGGTTGGGGTGGGAACGGATCCTGAGATGGAGGTGACTGGGGAAAAAATGGAGGAATGGATTATGGCTATCATCAAATACGTTGAGATCATCATCATTAGGATCATCATATGTTGGAAATGTTGTGTTCATGTTGTCATCAACTCAAAGATGAACTGAAGGTTTCTATGGTGGTGGATATGTTGTTGATCTTGGTCATTTGGCCCTGTTGGTGAGTGATTTCATTGGAAGTAGTATTGGTGCTACTAGTGGAGCTATGATTTTAATAATGCCTCAATTTTGTAGTTTATCCAATCACTATTGTAAATTTATAAATGAGTTAGTATCATGGCCAGTAATCCTATGAAAAATGCAAAATGGCTTACCTTTCCCTTTTGATAATATCATGATAGATATGTGTCGTACTGTAGGAAGATTTATTAATTTGTGATCAAGTAATATCTATAGCAAAATATATGGTCGATGATGTGTACTACCTACCTAGATCTAAATGACTATCCTTTTCATTGTATAAGTGACCATGTTAATTTTAGGATGCTTAATAACTTCTCTAGAATCATCTTGATATTCTCCTGGGATAATTGGTGTAAATTTTAATCCACATAAATAATCATCTATGAGTGTGGGTGTTGTATCATCATCATTTGAGTTAGCTTGGGAATCTGTATCAACATTGTGCATGTCAGATAACTCTAAATTTGCCACAAGGGGTAACTATGATACATAAGTATTAGTAACTATAGTAGGAGAAGGTGATGATGCTAGGAGAGTAGTTATATTAGTTTGATGGGTTTTATCTATGGGAGCAACTAGCACTACTGGAATTGTTATTAATGATGGTGTAAGTGTAACAAGTGTTTTTACTATGACTATTGGAGTGAATAGAGCTATTATAATTGGTTGGGAAGCTAGAGTTTGAGAAACATGAGATGTGTTAGATCTCCCACCTCATATGTATGTATTTTATCCAAAGGAATATGATGAGGTGGTGACTTCATAGTAAGAGAAGGTGTCCCATTTGGTGAAATAGTCAAATATGACTCTGTAACTCAGTAGTATCTGAATGGTTGATTATCTATGAGACATGTGTAGAGATATCCATCATGAATGAATTTGACACATCGATGTAGAGTAGAAGAAATGTATTGCATAGCATGTATCCATGGTCATCTATGTAAAAGATTATAATGGAGAGGACCAGGCATAACCTAAAAATGGATAGTAAGGGTTTTTGGTCCTACTATGACATCCAATGCAATGGTGCCCAATGTGTACCCTTTAATGGTCTTATATGATTTATGCATGGATGCCATATCTCCACCCATATCTTGTAAGAATGTGATATTGCATATATTTATTCTATCACCACTATCAACTAGAACTCTCTTTACTGCACTAGTTTTAATTTGAATCTATATGAAAAGTGGTAAATTTTGATCAATAACTATCTGAGATGGTGTGTCAACTTTATTTAAATAAATGGCTTCTTTGATAGTTTTTAGTGTATTAACCATGGATGCAAAATAAGTAGACTCAAAGTTAGCTAGAATAGAAGTCCGAGTGAGTGCCTGATAAAGAAAGTCATTAAACACATTAGAATTTTGGAGCAATTCTAACATTGAAATTTTTGTTGGAGTATTACGTAATTAATCCATAATATCATATTCCTTGGTTGCATCTGATTGTGTAATAGGCCCAGGTCATGAATGGGATGGAGTAGGTGGATTGTGAGGTTCCTAGGTCAGTGGAGGAGGGATAACGGCACATCGATTAATATCTCTAATTGCATTATCTATTATCTGTATAGGATTCATAGTGTGTGTAGGAGGAGAGCATAGATAATTGATATGGAAAGGAAGTGGGGTAATGGTAGGTTGAGTAATATCTCTAACCACATTATCCACTATCCATATAGGATTAGTAGTGTGGTAGGAGAAGAGCATATATAATCGATAGGGTGGGGAGGTGGAGGGATGAAGGGTGCTAGTTGGGATCTCTGGTGATGGGTAGTAACCTATGGGATGGTGAAATAAACCATATAATAGTAGTCATTATGGAATATGGGTTCCACAAGAGATGGGGCAAGAAGTATCTTAACATATGTAATAATAGTTTGTTGAATACCATTCCATACTATAAAAAGCAAACATGCAAAGAAAAGAATGAAACTTTGTACTAACATGTGATAAACGTCATCATTCATGTACATGATAGGGGCTATTATAGTTTTCTTATTATTTACAAGAAATGTAAGAAACATTTGTAAATAAGTATCTTTTTGACAATTTGGCTATGTATGTAAGGTGATACTTCAAGATGCAATAGGACTTAGTGTATACACCTAGGGATATTTCAAGAATATTATTTGCACAATACTATGAACTTTTGAATTTGAAAATGATTGTCTAATTTTAATATTTAATCAAAATTCATAGAAAATAAGAGGAATATTCTATAAAATGAATGGAAATTAAGTGATGTAACTAGGGTTTAAAATGATTTTTTTTTCAAATTAATGTAATAATTTGAAATTTTACTGATAATTAGTATATTTGACTTAAAATATATTAGGAATATCTAAAAATATTTCTAAAATGAGTAGAATATTTTTCCTAGTGGTCTGGAAGTGGTTTCGTGCAAAAAGGACCTAGTATATGGAAACTAGGGTTTTATTCAATTATTGAAAATATTGTACTTAAATTTGTAGTTTTTTTATTTTAAAATTTTGGAAAAATTATAAAAATATGGAAAAAAATCAAAAATAAATATTTCTAGGATTTATAGGGTTTTTGTGCAAAGATTTAAAGTAAGTCGGGTTCAAATTAGTCCCTATTATAGATCTTGTACATTTAGATTACACTAATTTATATGATCATGATTCTGATAATGAGAAATATGAGAATAATAAAAATGAGACACATATTGATGCTCATGTTCTATTACATTTGACTATCAATCCACTTCCACCCATTATTGATAATGAAGTTATACTCAACAAAAATTTGATTTTATGAAATTTTAGAGAAAGACTCAAGGAATAGCCCTGCAATCATGCTAACATCTTGAAATCTATCATGGAACTAAATAAGGCCAAACATTTTGAGTCTTCTCAAACTACAAAAAACTAGTTGCACATGACACTATAGGGGCAACTATGTCACAACAACCCCCTATAGCAGCCCAACCTTCTTCTATGCCACCAATTATAGCTAGTATATCCCTATCTCTTGATGTGGCAGCCCTTGTGTAAGAGATTTGATCTCTTCAATCTAAGGTGCAACATCTTGAGCAAGGTACCACTAGATCTACATAGGTATTGGATTCTATCACTTTATTGCATACACCTTTGGCATGACATATAGATACTACACCCTTTTCACCTAGATTTGTACAACCTAAGCTCACTCTTTATGATGGAAAGGGTGATATAGAGACACATTTGAGAGCCTTTCACATAGCATGTTTGGATTATGTACCTAATGACTGGATATTAACTAAGCTATTTCCAAGGAGCCTAAAGGATTATGCACTACAATGGATTTAATGTCTATCAAATCAGTCGGTCAATACATTCAATCCTCTTGCCGACATGTTCCTAGTACACATCAGTATCAACATCATTGATAAGGTGTCATATACTCAAATTACACAATAGAAATAGAAGTAAAATGAGCCTCTCACCGAGTATGTTCTTAGATATAAGACCATATTGGCTAAGATGACTAGCCTTATGGCAAATCAGGAGTTACAAGACCTCTTCAAATAGAGTCTTCTATCGGTATTGTATGAAACAATCATGTTCAAAAGATTACCTTCTTTCACTGAATTATGTCACACTTTAAAAAATTGAGAAATCAAACTCATATCAATAGGAAAACTCAAGTACACAAGTTTATCAAATATAAATAATAAGAGTAATAGAAAAGTCCCATATAAGGTCAATTTTAATGATAGCAAAGGATAAACTCAATAAATAGTCAATTTAGCTTCAAATCTCCCACAGATATTCACATTATCAGCACCTCCTTGGTGACCTTTTACAAATCTACCAGTTTCTCCAACTAGAGTTCTACAATAGCTACTAGAATGTAATATCATTTATCTACCTCCTATCAAAGAATTTGACCTAATAGAGCCTCTTCCATGGGGATATGATCAGAATGCATTTTTTGATTTTCATAGGGTACCAGGCCATACTACAAATAGATGTATCAGTCACAAGCATAAGATATAGGATTTCATTGATGCTGACCAAATTAATCTAGGCACTTCATTTGAGCCTCTTCAGGCCAAACTAATGTAGGATAAGTCACTTAAAATATTTTTAGATCCATTTCCATAACATAAAAATTTAGAGCTATATGACACATTAGGTTTACATCATGCATATCAGGCACATCCTCCACCAGCTATATATAGGTCGCCGATAACTTATTCACATCCATTAAGCCATATGATTTGCACCTTTCATTCTAGCCTTCTAGTTCAGCCTTATATATCCTTTTTTGAGTAGTATATTATCAAGGATGACACAAATTATCATGCACTCTACATCATAGCTTTTGTTCATGATCATCCCATTCACAATATTTTAATTGATAATGGATCTAGTGTTAACATGTGTACTATGACACTACTACAACACTTGGGGTATATAGAGTGGGATATCACTCTGACTAATATAGTTATCAGTAGATTCAATGGATAGATTCAGACTACATTAGGTGAGATCCTCATTCCATGACAAGTTGGTCCTACATGCATGACTACCCCATTCACTATAGTTCCTACCATAGTATTTTTTGGCATGTTACTTGGTAGACCTTGGATACAAAACCTCCAAGTAATTCCATCTATAGTGCATCGATGCTTGAAATTCATTCATGCTAATTAGTTTATTATAGTTACTAGAGTTCCATATGAGTTTCCACTTTTAGTTTCATTACCATTTTTAGTTCCAGCACTAGTTCCAGCTCCATTACTAGTACATAGGGTCCATACACCTCCATAGCTTTGGGATTATAGATAGCTTCTAGCTAAAATATTCACACCCAAATTAGTTTCATTGAGATCTTATGCATCTACACATCGAGCACATGTTCAGATAAATTCTCGTACTTACAAATGAGTCCCTAAAAGCCCTACAATTGCATCTACTTCTCAAAGTTACAGAGGATACCTATAGTTGGTTTCTAATTCACAAATTTTAGAGCATTTATAACATATCTAGCTTTTAGAGCCTTAGTCTTAGCACTTCTATCATGCCTCATGATCATTCATGATTCCACTTTTTGATAATAGACACCATGACAGGGAGTCTCATCCAAGACTCATTGGTTAGTATCATTCCTTTATAGTATTTCATATACATAGTCTCTTTTACATGATTGTACATAGATTATTCCAAAAATACAAAAAAAAATACAAAAACATGTCTATTGTATGCATCATCTATGTTTTACATTGTTAATCCATATTATAGACTTACATTACACTATTCTATGCTACTTGTTTGTTAATTTATCTATATTACCAAGCTTCACTTGATCTTCTTTTAAGTGTGTGTAGTACATCCAAATCCTTGATTGCTTTACTCCACCCATCAATAGGGCATCTTACATCTACATTCTGGCCACATATAGATACATATACCCACTAAGAGCACACTCTACATGACTACACCATCTAGGTTATGTCATTCTTACACTACACACTTTATACATCTTATTGTAGTATGTTCCTTACTTTATTACATAGATATTACATCGACATCCATTGGTATTTATCACACTTTTATATTTAATAGAATATACATTAGTCTTGTATCATATATCTTGTATACTCTTGATTCTCAATTTTTATAGTTAGATGCATGTTTACTTCTTCCATTAATTTACATGTTTCCACTCTTCACTTTGATTAACTAGATGTGTTTGCATTTTTCCAATTCCTATTTACTTATTATTATTTTTTTAGGACATTTCTAAATGTCCTTTGCTCCTGTCTACATGTGTGTGCCTTTAGACATTTGCCAATGTCCTTTGTGTGTGCCTTCCTATATGCTTATGGACCTTGTATCAATCTATGCTTATTATTTGTGTGTGTGTATGCAGAATTTGAAGATGCCTTACATGTTTATTTGGCCCCTCAGCCACCCTCATGTGTCTCTTACTTGTTGTTTTGTATGATTTTTTTATTGATCATTTCTCTTTGTGTGCAATGCCATGATTCCAATCATGCATTTACTTTGCTTCTTGGATGCCATGATGGACATCATGCTCCATCCCTCCATGATACTAAAAACTAATAAATAACACCTCACATTCTATATTTATCTTATACACATGTTATTACATTGTTATATCTATCTAGACATACCCCTGTAGATCTAACAATGTCTCTTTACAACTTTTACTCTATCTTGGGATCATGAATATCAATGCTATATCAAATGTTTTCATAGCTTAACACACTTGTAGGACTTCTTCTTCTAAGGGATGTCATTGTAGGGTCTTCATTCCTACCCTTAGAAGAGGTGGAAATAAATAAGGTATTTGTCATAGAGATCAAATCTCTTACTAATCAAAAATGTAGTTTCATAAAAGCTTAGTCTAGATTCTAGAATTCAACATAGGCAGGCCAGATCAGGTAGATAGTAGAGAACATAGTCTAGTTTCTAGTTTTGCCTCTAGACAATAGCACCAAAAAAGGGACTATAGTGTTGGACTCCAAAGTGTCTAGTTTTCAATGCTAGTGTATAGATAGCAAAATTTCCAATTTTTCCAAATTTAGGAAGAGGGGCGAGTTTAGTCACATTTTTGCCATAATAGTACATTTTAGAATCTATTAGTTTTTAGCACTTTTTTTCTTAGTGAATCTAGATATAGTGAGCATCATGTATGGAATGAGGGTTTCCACTTACAATTTAGACATGGCAGTTGATACAATTTTTAGTTTAGAATCTATGTTCTAGACACCAGTTATTAGGGGCAATGTGCATGGCACATGGGCCTTCTCTTTTCTGAGTTTAGTATATTTTCTAGCATGTTCCCATCATTTGTGTGCCTTAATCCATCTATAAGTGGTTGGAATCACTTTAAAGTAAACTTTCATATAAGTTTTCTTCTCGAGTACCCAAGTTCCTGAGTTGATTCCAGTTTTGGAGGGATTTTTTAAACGAGTTCTAATCTCCATCTTTTGAAGTGGCCAATATTGGCCTAGTTTCCAGTCATATTCGGATATCCATACTAACATTATCATATTACAGCATGTTCATGAGCTTCATGAGCCACCTCATATAAAATTCAACGTATATCGATATCTTTCTATTTAGCTTGACATCATGAGACAATGATGGATCCAAATGTCTAGCTAACCTTTGTATTCTTGAGACACCAGCTTAGAGGGATTAGACACATAGTCTAAACATCTATTAGCATACACATGATTCATTAACTTTATATATTTGGTGATGATGGAGCTAAAGGTAATTCCTTTGCATTCTTGAACCACCTTCTAAGGGATTGAGTACTCAGCTCATTCATTAATATAACTCTTGGTTTAGTATTCATCTAGCATCACTCAACACAACCCAATAAGATAATAGGTTTTGTATTGGTTTGTGTACCTGATGAGGTGTATTCATTCCTTTCTCTTCCTTTATTTATATTTACCCAACTTTGTACATTCTTATTTTAGATATAGCATATCTAGTAAGAACTAATATACTTTCATTTTCTTTGTTTATAGATTCACACAGTACAACATGCTCTCACCATGCATAAGTCAACATCACATAGCTTCTTGGGCTTAGCCTCATAGGTAAGTTTAGGTACACTTCTATTTTTATCCTTTATCCTAGTATTTCACTTAGATGCATACTTAGAATAAAGTGGGGGTAAATGTAATCACATAAAAATGTAATTTGTACAACTTGAGCATGACTTGTGACATCCAAACCATAGGTCTTTCCTGCTTTCTTACATAACCCACTAGGCATGTTTTCACTACTTCCTAGTCACTTGAAGCCTTCCTGAATTAGCCCTAGCTACCCCAGACTCCTCTCCCAGGTATAGACCTATCCCTTAAGGTGCCTATCCCCTTGGACAATATCACCATAAGTTAGACTATAGCATTGGACCCTAGGGTGTCCACTTTCTAGTGCTTTTGTCCAAGTCACTCTTAGCCTCAAACAGTCAGACTTACCTAGATCCTTATCTTTTTCCCTATTGGCCTAACACAAAGTCATCTAACCTAGGATCATTAGTTTTCTTATAAAATCCTATTCAAGGGTCATTTAGAAGGGTTTAAAATCATTCAAAAGGCACGAGCTAAAAATACACTAAGCACACTCAATAAAATCCTCATATTCTTTGCATACAACCAACCACTACTATTTTCATCCTACTCAAGGTCTCGTACAAGTCATGAGTCATCTCAATCTTACCCAGATTCACATAATACTTACATTACATACACAAGATTGCATAATACACATTCAATTTGGGAGAAATACATTGGCCTTGATCCCTCCTCAGAGTATTAGTATATAGGCAATGTGCCCACATATGGGGTGTGATCATACGTTTAGTGAATAATACACACTAAGCCCTTTTCCAGTTGATTAAGACCACTTGTCAAGCCTAAGGAAGAACTAGGATCCTAGAGGATAGAATCAGTTACACATGGAGCTTCATAGATGATCGAGACCTGAGATTATAGACATAGAGCCTCCTAAAGTATCAGAATGAAACCTAAAAATCTCAAAAGAAGCATATCAGAGGGACTATAGCACCAAAATAGGAATATAGCATTGGACCCAAAAGTGTCTGATTTCTAACACTATTATCTAGGTAGAAAATAGACTTTTGGGTTCTATTTATGATAGTCTACCCAGTCAGCTTAGCAATTTACAATTCTAAAATCCTCCATATCAATCTTGAAATTAGATAAGTTTATTCTCTATCCCCTTAATTTTCTATTTTTAGTAATTAATTGATCAAATCCATATTTAGCAAAATAGTAGGTTAATTTGGGTATCCTGTATTCACATATTTTATAGATTAATCTAAACCCTTTACTAATTAGTAAATTAAAACCTTAGTTTCCCAAAAATGGTAAAAAATAATGATGGAGGATTCTCCTAATAAGAGAACCATGAAGTACAAATTTCAAGGAGTAGTCCCAATGTCTACAATTGAATCTAATGTGGACCAAATCAGGGACACATAAATTGGTTATGTAGACATGATGAAGTTCTTACAAAGGCTAAACAAGGATCCCATTGCACCACACATGAAAGTAGTCCTAGATAATGGAATTCACTTGGCAGCCACATTCCCTATATCAGCAAAAGATTTAGAGTTTGTCTTAATAGTTGCTACCCATTTTGATAATTAGATTAGATCAGTTAAGTATGTAGATGGAAAAGTTATCATTCGGCTTGATGAAGAGTATTTTGACAAGATCTTTCATCTCCCCAACATAGTAGAGTGTTTAGATATTTTTATGAACTCAACCCAAGAGCATTATGATAATAATTTTAATAAATTTAAGAGGCACATAAACTCCCACTAGCTCAAAACTCCTCGACATTCCATTGCTAGATAGCCCAAAAACTTTTATTGCAGTGAATTCTTAGAGGAAGTGGGGGATTTAATCACTCTTCTAAGTAGAGTTAAGGGGCTACTGACATCAAAAAATTTTCAAGAGTGGATATATCATTACATCTATATTTACTACCCCCATGCAGTGATGTAGATTTTATCTACTCCTGCATATCTTTTGATAGATGAAAGATGTTAACTCTAGAGGATTAGAATTCTCTCTTGAAGTTTCCCAACTAATGATGGAGGATTGTCCTACTAAGATAACCATGAATTACAAATTTCAAGGAGTAGTCCCAGTGTCTGTAGTTGAATCTAATGTGAACTAGATCAAGGACACATAAATTGGCCATGTAGACATGATGGAGTTCTTACAAAGGATAAACAAGGATCCCATTACACTGAAATCCTAGATAGTGGAATTTACTTGGTATCCACATTCCCTATTTCATCATAAGATTTGAAGTTTATATTAATAGTTGCTACCCATTTTGATTATCAGACTAGATCAGTTAAGGATGTAGCTAGAAAAGTTGTCATTCAGCTTGATGAAGAGTAGTTTGACAAGATCTGTCATCCCCCCAACATAGAAGAGTGTTCGGATATTTTTGTGAACTCAACCCAGGAGCATTATGATAAGAATTTTGATAAATGTAAGAGGCACATCAACTTTCATTAGCTTATAACTCCTTGACATTCCATTGATAGATGGCCCAAAACTTTTATCATAGTGAATTCTTAGAGGAAGTGGGGGATTTAATCAATCTTATGAGTAGAGTTAAGGGGATACCCATATCAAACACTTTTCAAGAGTGGATGTATCATTACATCTAGGTTATCAAAAGGGGTAAATAGAAGATATTTTGGGGAAAATAGATTAGTGATACTATTTGTCACCAACTCTTTGAGGTGACTTCTTTTCTCAATTTCTTCATGAATTCTTATCTGGAATATGTTATAGCTAGCATGAAATCCTTTCCAAGTTTAATTTGGGTTGGTGATATAAATCAAGTCCTTGTGTATGACTACTATCCTCAATTGACTTTAAAGGAGAGCATAAAACATTATAATTGAGTCAATTATTCCTTCTTTTACAAATACATTTGTATTTTTGACAAAGATCTTGAGAAGAAGAGAGTTTTATATGCAACATGAGAGAAAGTTAATAAGGTTGGTTGTATTTTATTACAATTCCCAAACTTCACCTATATTAGAGTAGGAGGGTTTGATGAACAACCCTCTATGTTGCTCAGACATTTGAGTGTCAAGATAATCCTAATGGAGATGTGTTGGCAGATGATGAATGTGCACAAAAAACAATCAGATGCCCATAAGCCTAGTTTCAATTTTTCAATCAACATTGGTTGGTATATAGTCTCTACCACTTCAAAGTCCAAGATAATGGAAAATGAATTGCAATGGATTACTCTCAAAAGGTTTAAGAGTAGGGAAGGCTTTAACTATAGGAAGATGAAAGAGATTCTCAAAAGAAATTAAACTCACATGCATATAATAGAAGACATTTGGTCTGAGTGTAGAACAAATGAAGACATGAGAAAGCTTGACTACAATCATCTCATTTTAAATTAAATTATTACTTTAAAACTAGCTAACATTCCTGAGGGAATGAAAGATGATGGGAACACATTATAACCTCTTTATGAGATTAATCAGGTTGCTTCTACTCCTCTTCCCAAAATCCAATGGTTAGTAAAGTAATCTACTTACATAAGAGATAGATTTCAAATCATTCTTGTAAAAATCAATGCCTAGTTGGAGGGAAAGGATATCAAATTGAAACCATTCAAGATTGGCTCAGAGGAGTATGATAAATAAACTTCTAGAAAGCAGGAAGAGATAAGGACAAATAATAAGGAAGATTCTCCCACCTCTACATAAAGGTTAAAGTTTGTTTTTAAAATCAAAGGTAAAGGCAAGGATAAGGACACTGATATAGAGAATAATGTTCAATCGAGTGTAGAATAAAATTGTATCACAAGTGAAGCATCAATATAGCTAGTGACTTCTCAAATAGAGGTCTCTCACATAGTGTCTTCCACTCTCCCCCTTATCACTCTTACTACATCAATTTATCCTATAGTGTGTCTTCAAATTACTTATTCTACTCCTTCCTCACAAACTAATGATACACTTTTTTAATTTCATTCCTATGAAACTTTGGACCATGTTTTTGGATCCCTTTCTAATTTTCCTAGTCCTTTAGAGTCATCAGGATCACCTACCAATCTATATTTTACCCATCAAGACATTAATAAGTTCATGTCTACTTCATCTTCTAAATTTGTAACCCAAGTCTCATCTACTCTCATGTCAAATGTGATTATAGGAATCAAGGTTTCTATTATACTAACCCAAATGCCACCTATAATTTCCACCACTCCATCGGTATCCATTCCTTTACCGCATACCTCCATTCCACCCACCTCATAAACCATTGATCCTCTCTCAACATCACAATCCTTAACATCATCTGCACAAGAATATTCATCAACCCTTCCCCATTAGATAATGTCTCAAATACCCAAGAGGGAGAAACAAGCTATGTTGCTAGGTGATTTTGACTTTAGTCAACTTGTGCCAATAAATCTAAAAATAGCAAAAAAGGCCAAAATAATATCAAGAGTGATTTTTTATTCTAATAATAATTATGCCAAATTTGTGGTTCCTCAAAAAGGTAAAATAATTGAAGATATCCATGTGTATGACTATGTATTAAGACAGATTTTGGTAAGAAAATGCATGAAAAGTGCAAAAGAAGATCTACAGGTAGTGATGGCATCTTTGCTTGAGAGATATGACTAGGATAAGGGATCAAGGATCAAATCAAAGCAAAAGTAGAAAACATAACCTTAGTTATACTAAATATCACTCAATATTTCAAGATAGTAGAGACTATTAGGAGTGAGGCCATTGAAAAAGCAATTTAACAGGTTGAAAAGATTGGGTCATAAGGTCAGGCAATCAGTGCCTAAATAGAAAGACTATTAACACAAGTTGCTTAATGGTTATGTTCTATCATTGAACTTTTGAATAACTTTAGTGAAGTAAAAATATATATGCAATAAATAGTTAACACACTCTCTCAAGACTTGCAATTAATAGATAATGATATTCACACATGGACCCAGTTGTGCTAGTTCAAGTTGGAACTTTTGGTTAAACAAAAAGTGATTCCTAATAGGAAGATGTTTTTAGAATATAAAGAGGAAATGAATAACAAGAAATAAGTCCTCCATAATCTAATTAAGGATATTGAGGAATCCCAGTACATGTGCACTAAAAAGGGGTTAGACCTTACAGATAAGATTGGAGAACTTCATTACCATGTAAAAGATGACTCTCAAAAAATCCTTCCTATTGAAATAGTTGTGCAAGAGTTAACTTCTTTGGTTTGCATAGAAGTCGAGACAAGAACATTCACACTAGAATCCATTTACAAGTTTTTTTAATTCTAAGTAATCATGGATAAATTACAAATAATTTTGGATAAGAATAAGGACTTATTAGTCAACATAGCGAACTCCATTACAAGAGTCCTTTCCATCTCTAAAAATGCATCCAAGCTAGATAACAATGAATTTCACGTATCCCTAAAGAGATATGAAGCATATCTAAAGAAGAATAAAAAGGGAAAAAATCCTATGTCTACAGACACTTAGTTTATTTTCAAAGTTTTTCATATGTAGTTTTGTTGTGTGTAATTTACACATAGGAAAAGTATACAATCCTAAGTAAATTTAGACTCTATCAAGAATAAGTCAAAGTAGTTATGTTTTCCCTATTATTTTTTCATATCTCCTCTCTATAAATAAGAGGATGCTCTTTTATAAAGGCATATCACTAGTGATCTAGAAAATAAATGTTGCTTAATTGAGAAGCAATTTTTGAAACTTTATGTTCAAATTGTAAATCTTGAATTCCATCAATATAATAAAATCAAGTGATCTTTCAATCTTTGTGTTGGATTAAACTTGTGGTGTATTGTAAATATTCTTACATATTTTCCATTACATTTTATTTTATTTTTTATTAGATTGTGGTGTGAATTTATATAAATCGAAAGGTGCCAAGGAACTGATTTTGAAGTCTTTTGAGCTGCAATATCGTTACTAGGTTTATGTTCATTATTAGAAGTGACTTACTATGGAGACTTTGGGCCACAAGTTTTTTTTTTTTTTTGTTATTTAATATTTATTGGAAATAAGGTGGAGACTCTGGGCTACACTTAGTTCCTCTTATTCACATTACATTGTTGGTATTATTCTAGTTATTCTTACATCTAACTGATCTGACTATCAGTTATTATTGCTCCAACCGGTAATTTTAGGTTTTCATAGTACATTGTAAGGAATGAAAGGAATCAAATTATAAGTTTGAAAGTGAACATAAATTCTGAAAAAAGAGAATTGGATGATATGATAACACCCACTTTGATAAAATTAGTGTAAATAAGTGTAAATAATTACTTATTGTTTTAATTATCAATAAGGGAGCCTCCCCTTTCCTTGAGGAGATATTTTATCTCATCACACTATGGTTGAAATTAACATTCTTTTACCATTTTTCAATGGTAAAATATTCACCCAACACACTTTATAATATTATCTTAGCAAAAACATATATGAGATAATAGGTCATATAGAATTTGGAAGTGGTATTGACTTTTATTAGTTGCTTGTGATAGAATCACTAATCAATTGTCCTCAGTTGTTGTATTATTTATTCTGATGAATGATCTATATGTATCTATACATCCATGTTTGAAATTTTCTTGAAATTGGGTTCCTCACTACTCTACACAAGAGTGTGATTATATCATTGACTTCATTCATGAATTCAATTCTTAGGAAGTCTTGTTGATGTATGCCTTAATTTTGTTAACCGTTGTTTGTTAACCCATTAAGAACATGAATTAGTATTGGAATCCCAAAATTATTAATAAAATGTTGAGTTAAACTAAAAAATGTTTGTATGTCAGGTAAATAAAGCAAGTGATCAATATAATCTAGACCTAAGCACAAGAAATATTCTCTTTTTGGTTTCTTTACTTCTCCCTTTTTTGCATCATAATGCTTAGCCATTGTTAGTACTAGTTCTGGGCACTATACTAAAATTGAAAGTTAGTTGCTTGAGCTAATCCACTATCATGAATGTTTCGATCATAATATATTTTATAGACCCCACTGATTCTATTCAAAAAATATTCCATGTTGACATGACCTAGATCATTAATTTTTCTTTCCTCAATGTTTGAATCTAGATATGAAGGTGTAACAACCCCTTGAAATTGATACGTCTTGTATGTATCTTGTTTTGATCAAGGACCTTTTTTGGAGGAGTCTTTTTTAAGGTGTTTTTATTAATATTCTCTTTAAATGGATTTCTAAATGTTGAAATTTGATGAAAATCACCTACCTGTGAGAGAAACCAAAACCTGAATTGATCTTGTGGAGAGAGAGAGAAATATGACCTTATTCAAGCAAAGAGCAAATTATGGGGTATGTTTGAATAGGAAGAAAAATATGAAGAATGTTTGAGTAGACTTGGGTTCCAAGGGGTGATTATATACCCGTTAAATTTTGTGTTATGTTTAGACAATTTTTAGAGTTTAATGGTCTATCAGACAAGTTATCAAAATCTGATGTATGCATAGACATGACTCAGGTTTTGATGATATGTTGAGAAAGGTATCATCTAGATACACCTTTACTAAATTATGTATGAAATAATTCAATACTTTAAAAATCAAATGAGAGAACATAGAAGACACATTATTCAACCCCAATGGAGTCATGATATACAAATTGACCCCTACTCCATAGATAAATTGGTTTTAAAATTAAGTCTTCATCCTTGATTCAAATTGGTGATACCCCTAAAATGAATTTATGAAGGTTTATATTTAAAAACTAATTATTCCTTCCAATAGTCCTTTATGAATCATGTTGAGATGTAATATTTTACACATGCATAATTTAGCACATGGTAATCCCCATATTCCCTAATTGTCACTCTTTGGATTCTTATAACCATATAAATCACCTAGTTAGATTATTTTACTATATATATTACTCTAGATTTTAGAATTTTATCTATCTCTTCATTCAATTTTTATTGAATCTTTGTGTTGATCCTACATGGTATTTCCTTCATAGGTTTAGAACACTCATTTTGTTTTCTTTCTTTTTGGTTTTGGTTTTGAGTAGGTTTAAGAAGTCTTGTTTAGTCATTTAGAAGGTTTTCAAATCTTTAGAATTCCAAAATTTGGTCATTTGAGCCTAATAAAGATTTTCTCACTAAAATTATATTTTTAAAAATTTGAATTTGTAAAGGACATTTGAAGAGTCTTTCTCATCTCCTAGTGCAACCAAATGTCATGGTCCTTCATGGATGGGTTAAGGAAGGTCTTTTACATGTTTAGAATAGTTTTAATGTCTTTATTCATAATTGATTTTGTCAAAATCAACTAAGTTTAAGACTTAGGTTGATTATTTACCATTTTCAATCCCTTATACACTGTCCCTCATCATTTCCATGCACATCTACTTCAGCTCGCCCATCATTTTAGCCTTCCACCTTGGATCATAGGTACATTTTTGTTTGTTTTTATGTTGTGTTTTCTCTTACATTTCTTCCTTTTTTCCCTAGCTTTCTATGTATTTTTGTATTGTTCTCATTTATTTTGAAACCCTGTTTTGTATTCATTGACAAACCCCTATGTCCTATGTTTTTTGAACTGTTGCGTCATATTCCTTCTCATGTTTTAAAAATCAGTTCAAATCCTTTGACTCGTGTCCTTGACGAACCCTTGTTACATATGATAATCAAAACTCCATTATTTTTTGTATCATGTTGAAAAATTCTTCACCATTTTGTCTTAACCCTATATTTTATCTTTTTAACCTACACATCACCCTATGGGTTCACTTTGGAGGAAATTCTCTGAAGTGCACTTTGACTTGTTACCTAACCTAGGTGAATTTCTTTGAAGTGCACCCTACATTTGAGGGACATTTTTCCACCTAATGCACTTCAGAGAATTTTCTCCAAAGTACAAACCCAATACCTAACCTGAGTGCACATCAAAGAATTTTCTTTGAAGTGCACCCTTTTTCTTAATTGGTTCACTTTGGATAATTTTATTTGAATTACACCCTTTCCCCAAATTAATTTATAGGTTAGAGAATTTTCTCTGACCTACACCCAACCTTACCCAATCTACCAAGCCTTGACTCGATGTAGGTCGAATAAAATTCTCCAGCCTACACCCTTCTTGACCCATGTCATCTAAAGAATTTTCTCCAAATTACACAAAAGATACCTATCTATGGTGTAGTTTGGGAAAAATTATTTGAACTACATGAAGTGATTTACTACCCCCATGTAGTGATGTATATTTTATTTGTTCTTGCATATCTTCTATTAGATGAAAGATGCTAATTCTAGAGGATTGGAAGTATCTTTGTTAGTGTCTAAACCAATGTGTAATCACATAAAAATGCAATTTTTAAAACTTGATCATGACTTGTGACATCCAAACCATAGGTCTTTCCTCACTTACACAACCCACTAGTCATGTTTTCACTACTTCCCAGTCACTCAAATCCTTCCTAAATTAGCCCTAGCTACCCTGAACTCCTCTCCTAGTCATAGACATATCCCCTAAGGTACCTATCCCCTTAGAAAATATTGATAAAAAGTGGACACTCTAGGGTCCAACACTATAGTCCAACTTATGGTGCTATATGTGAATACAGTATGCCTGAATTAACCTACTAATTTGATAAATATAGATTTAATCAATTAATTATTAAAAATATCAAATAAGGGGATAGAGATTAAACTCAGTTGATTTTAGGATTGATATGGAGGATTTTGAAACTATAAGTTGTTGAGCTAACTAGGTAGATTATCAGAAATAGAACCTAGAAGTCTATTTTCTAGCTAGATAATAACACCAAAAATTGGACACTTTAGGGTCTAGTGCTATAGTCCTATTTTTTTTATACAGTCCCTTTGATCTACTTCTTATGAGCTTTTTGGGTTCTATTCTAATACTTCAAGAGGATCTATGTCTAGAATCTTAGGTCTCCATCGTCTACGAATCTCCATGTGTAATTGATTATATCCTCTAGGGTCCTAGTTCCTCCTTAAGCTTGACAAGTGGTCTTAAATCAACTAGGAAAATGGGTTATTATGTATTATGCACTAAATTTAAAATCACACCTCATGTGTGGGCATGTTGCCTATATAACAATACTCTGAGGAGGGATCAAGGCCAATTTAGTTCTCCCAAATTGAATGTGTATTATGAAATACTATGTATGCAATACAAGTATTATGCAAATCTAGGAAAACTTGAGATGAATCATGACTTGTGTGGGAGCTTGAGTAGGATAGAAATCATAGTGGTTCATTGTATGCAAAGAATAGGAAGATTTGTTTGAGTGTGCTTAGTGTATTTCTAGCTCATGCCTTTTAAATGATTGTCAACCCTTCTAAATGACCCTTGAATAGGATTTTATAGGGAAAATAATGGTCCTAGGTTAGATGGCATTTTTTTATATTGATAGGGAAAAATATAAGGATCCAAGGAAATTTGACTATTTGAGGCTAAGAGTGACTTGGACAATATCACTAGAAAGTGGACACCCTAGGGTCCAGTGCTATAGTCCAACTTATGGCACTATTGTCTAAGGGAATAAGAACATTAGGGGATAGGTCTATTCTTGGGAAAGGATTTCAAGGTAGCTAGGGCTGATTCAAGAAGGCTTTGGGTGACTGGGAAGTAGTGAAAACATGCCTAGTGGGTTGTGCAAGCAAGTAGAAAATACCTATGGTTTGGATGTCACAAGTCATCATCAAGTTGTACAAATTACATTTTTATGTGATTATATTCCCCCCCCCATTTATTCTAAGTATGAAGCTAATCGAAATATTAGGATAAAGGAGAAAAATAGAAATTTAATTAAACTTACCTGTGAGGTTAAGCCCAAGAAGTTGTGTGATGTTGGATTTGTGCTTGGTAAGAGCACATTATACTATGTGAATCTAGAAACAAGGAAAATAAATGTAGATTAGTTATTACTATATATGATATATCTCAAATAAGAATTTACAAAGTTGGGTAAAGAAAAATAAAAGAAGAGAAAGGAACTAATACACCTCGTTGGGTATATGAACCAATACAAAACCTGTTTTGCTACTGGGTTGTGTTGAGTGATGTTGGATGAATACTTAACCAAGGGTTATATCTATGGATGAGTTGAGTGCTCAATCCCTTGGAAGGTGGCTCAAGAATGCAAAGTATATCCCTTTTGCTCCATCATTACCAACTATGTGAATATAATGAATCATGCTTTTTTAATCGATGTCTAAACTATGTGTCTAATCCCTCTGAATTGGTGGCTCAAGAATATAAAGGTTAGCTATAACTTTGCCTCCATCATTGCCATGTGATGTGAATTTGAATAGAAAGATACTGATATAAGATGAATTTCATATGAGATGGCTCATGAATCTCATGAACGTGTTGTAATCTAACAATGTTGGCATGGATAGTTGAATGTGATTGGAAACTAGGCCAATGTTGGCCACTTCGAAAGATGGAGATTGGAACTCATATAAAAAACCCCTCCGAAATTGGAATCAACTTGGAAACTTAGGTACTCAAGAAGCAAAATTGTATGAAAGTTTACTTTAAAGTGATGCCAACCACCTGCAAATGGATTAAGGTACATAATTGCTAGGAACATGCAAGAAAATGTATTAAACTCAGAAAAGAGAAGGCCCATGTGTCGTGCACATAGCCCCTAATAACTGGTATCTGGAACATACATTCTAAACTAAAAGTTGTATCAACTACCATATCTAAAATATAAGTGGAAACCCTCATGCCACATATGATGCCCCCTGTATTTGGATTCTTTGAGTGAAAAAGTGCTAAAAACTACTAGATTTTAGACTATACTATTATGGCAAAACCATGACTAAACTCACCCCTCTACCTGATTCTAGAAAAACTACAAATTTTGTTGTCTAAACACTAGCACTAGAAAATGGACACTTTGGAGTCCAGTGCTATAGTCTTATTTTTGGCATTATTGTCTAGATCCAAAATAGAAAACTGGATTGTGTTCTCTACTATCTCCTTGATTTTACCTATCGGTGTTAAATTTTGGAATCTAGATTGAACTTTTTTGAAACTAGTTTTTTGACTAGTAGGAGCTCTGATCTCTATGACAAATCTCCTATTTATTTCCTCCTCTTTTTTGGGTAGGAATGAATACCCTGAAATGACTAACCTAAAAAAAATAAGCCCTAAAAGTGTGTTAAGCTATGAAAATGTTTGATATAACATTGATTTTCATGATCTCAAGATATAGTAAAAGTTGTAAAGAAAGATTGTTAGATCCATAAAGTATGCCTAAATAGATATAACAATGTAATAGCATGTGCATAGGATAAATCTGGAATGCAAGGTGTTAGTTGTTAGTTTTTAGTATCATGGATGGATGGAGCATGATGTCCATCATGGAATCCAAAAAATAAGGTAAATGCATGATTGGAATCATAACATTGAACATAAAGAGAAATGATCAAGCAAACAAGCATATAAAGCAAGAAGAAAGAGGCACACAAGGTTGGCCAAGGGTCCAAATAATCATGCAAGGTATATAAGGTATGTTTAAATGCCACATACACACACACACACACACACACACACACACACACACAAGGAATAAACAAATGTTATCACAAGGGCCATAAGCACATAGGAAGGCACACATAAAGGATATTGGTAAATGTCCAAAGGCACACACATGTAGACAGGAGCAAAGGACATTTTTTAAATGTCCTAAAATGTAAATAGGAAGCAAACTAGAATTATAAAAAATGCAAACACATCTAGCTAATCAAAGCAAAGAGTAGAATCATGCAAAGTACTGGAAGAAATAAACATGCATTTAACTATAAATATGAGAAGCAAGAGTATACAAGATATATGATACAAGACTAATGTATATGCTATGAAATACAAAAGTGTGATAAATGTCAATGGATGTCAATCTAATATTTGTGTAAGTATGTAAAGAACATACTACAACAATATATATAAAGTGTGTAGTGTAAGAATGACATAACCTGTATGGTATAGTCATGTAGAGTGTGCCTTGAGTGGGTAGATGTATCGATATGTAACTATAAAGTAGACGTAAGATGCCCCCTCGATGGGTGGAGTAAAGAAATCAAGGATCTAGATGCACTACACACACCTAAAATAAGATCAAGTGAAGATTGGTAATATAGATAAATTGACAAACAAATAGCATAAAATAGCATAATGTAAGTCTATCATAGAGATTAACAATGTAAAACATAGATGATACATACAATTGACATGTTTTTTTTTTTAAGTTTGTATTTTTTTTTTAATTTTTGGCATAAGCTATGTACAATCAAGTAGAAGAGGACTATATACAATCAATGTGAGAAAGGAAAGTATGTAAAAACATAACATCATAATATAATAGATAATAGGTTGGGGTTGGGAAAGGATCCTGAGATGGAGGTTGTTGGGGAAAAAATGGAGGAAAGGATTATGACTATCATTAAATGCATTGATATCATCATCATTAGTATCATCATATGTTGGAAATTTTGTGTTCATGTTGTCATCAACTAGAATATGAGCTGAAGGTTCCTATGGTGGTGGAGATGTTGTTTTTGCTCTTGGTCATTTATCCCTGTTGGTGAGTGATTTCATTATAAGTAGTGTTGGTGCTACTAGTGGAGCTATGATTTGAATAATGCCTCAAATTTATAGTTTATCCAATCACTATTGTAAATTTATAAATGAGTTAGTATCATGGCCAGTGATCCTATGAAAAAGGCAAAATGGCTTACCTTTCTCTTGTGATAATATCATGATAGATATGTGTCGTACTGTAGGAAGATTTATTAATTTGTGATCAAGTAACATCTATAGAAAAATATATGGTCGATGATGTGTACTACCTACCTAGATCTAAATGAATATCCTTTTCATCGTATAAGTGACCATGTTAAGTATAGGATGCTTAATAAAGTCTCTAGAATCATCTTGATATTCTCCTGGGATAATTGGTGTAAATTTTAATCCAGATAAATAATCATCTATGAGTGTGGGTGTTCTATCATCATCATTTGAGTTAGCTTGGGAATTTGTATCAACATTGTGCATGTAAGATAACTCTAAATTTACCACAAGGGATAACTATGATACATAAGTATTAGTAACTATAGTAGGAGAAGGTGATGATGCGAGGAGAGTAGTTATATTAGTTTGATGGGTTTTTTCTATAGGAGCAACTGGCACTACTAGAATTGTTATTGGTGATGGTGTAAGTGTAACAAGTGTTTTTACTATGACTATTGGAGTGACTAGATCTGTTATAATTGGTTGAGAAGCTAGAGTTTGAGAAACATGAGATGTGTTAGTTTATCCCACCTCATATGTATGTATTTTATCCAAAGGAATATGATGAGGTGGTGACTTCATAGTAAGAGAAGGTGTCCCATCTGGTGAAATAGTCAAATATGACTCTATAACTTAGTAGTATCTGAATGGTTGATTATCTATGAGACATGTGTAGAGATATCCATCATGAATGAATTTGACACATCGATGTAGAGTAGAAGGAATGGATTGCATAGCATGTATCCATGGTTATCTATGTAAAAGATTATAATGGAGAGGACCAGGCATAACCTAAAAATGGGTAGTAAGGGTTTTTGGTCCTACTATGATATCCAATGTAATGGTGCCCAATGTTTATCATGGTATATCAACAAACCCTTTAATGGTCTTATATGATTTTTTCATGGATGCCATATCTACACCCATAGCCTGTACGAATGTGGTATTGCATATATTTATTCTGACACCACTATCAACTAAAACTCTCTTTACTGTGAGTTTTAATTTGAATCTGTATGAATAGTGGTAAATTTTGATCAATAACTATTTGAGATGGTGTGTCATCTTTCTAAAAAAATGTCTTATTTGATAGTTTTTGGTGTATTAACCATGGATGCAAAATAAGTAGGCTCAGAGTTAGCTGGCATGGAAGTTTCAGTGAGTGCCTGATAAAGAAAGTCCTTAAACACATTAGCCTTCTAAAGTAATTCTAACATTGAAATTTTTGTTGGAGTATTATGCAATTGATCCATAGTATCATGTGTCTGGGTTGCATCTGATTGTGTAATAGGCCCGGGTCAGGGATGAGATGGAGTAGGTGGATTATGAGGTCCCTAAGTGGGTGGAGGAGGGATAACAGCACATTGAGTAATAACTCTAATCACATTATCCATTATCACTAGGACTATAGCACTAGACCCAAAAGTGTCCAATTTCCAATGCTATTATCTATATAGAAAATAGAGTTTTGGGTTCTATTTTTGATAGTCTACCCAGTTAGCTTAGAAATTTACAATTCCAAAATCCTCCATCTCACTCTTCAAATTAGATAAGTTTATTCTCTATCCCCTTGTTTGCTATTTTTAGTAATTAATTGATCAAATCCATATTTAGAAAATAGTAGGTTAATTTGGGCATCCTGTATTCACATATTTTATAGATTAATATAAACCCTTTACTAATTAGTAAATTAAACCCTTAGTTTCCCAAAAATGTTAAAACACAATTATGGAGGATTCTCCTAATAAGAGAACCATGAAGTACAAATTTCAAGTGGTCCCAATGTCTATAATTAAATCTAATGTGGACCAAATTAGGGACACATAAATTGGTCATGTAGACATGATGAATTTATTACAAAGGCTAAACAAGGATCCCATTACACCACACATGAAAGTAGTCTTAGATAATGGAATTTACTTGGTAGCCACATTCCCTATATCAGCACAAGATTTAGAGTTTGTCTAAATAGTTGCTACCCATTTTGATAAGTAGACTAGATCAATTAAGGATGTAGATGGAAAAGTTATCATTCAGCTTGATGAAGAGTATTTTGACAATATATTTCATCTCCCCAACATAGAAAAGTGTTTAGATATTTTTTTGAACTCAATTCAGGAGCATTATGATAAGAATTTTAATAAATGTAAGAGGCACAAAAATTCCAACTAGCTCAAAACTCCTTGACATTCCATTGCCAGATGGCTCAAAAACTTTGCTTACAGTAAATTCTTAGAGGAAGTGGGGGATTTAATCACTCTTATGAGTAGAGTTAAGGGGATACCCACATTAAACATTTTTCAAGAGTGGATATATCATTACATCTAGATTTACTACCCCATTCAGTGATGTAGATTTTATCCACTCCTGCATATCTTGTGATAGATGAAAGATGTTAACTCTAGAGGATTGGAATTATCTCTTGAAGTTTCCAAACCAATGATGGAGGATTCTCCTACTAAGAGAACCATGAATTACAAATTTCAAGGAGTATTCCAATGTTTGTAGTTGAATCTAATGTGAACTAGATCAAGGACAAATAAATTGGTCATGTGGACATGATGGAGTTATTACAAAGGCTAAACAAGGATCCCATTGCACCACACATGAAAGTAGTTCTAGATAGTGTAATTTACTTGGTATCCACATTCCCTATGTTAGCACAATATTTGAAGTTTATCTTAATAGTTGCTTCCCATTTTTATAAGCAGACTAGATCAGTTAAAGATGTAGCTAGAAAAGTTGTCATTAGGCTTGATGAAGAGTATTTTGACAAGTTCTTTCATCTCCCTAACATAGAAGAGTGTTCAGATATTTTTTTGAACTCAACTTAGGAGCATTATGATAGGAATTTTGATAAATGTAAGAGGCACATCAACTCCCACTAGCTTAGAATTCCTTCACATTCCATTGATAGATGGCCCAAAAAAATTTATCATAGTGAATTCTTAGAGGAAGTGGGGGATTTAATCAATCTTATGAGTAGAGTTAAGGGGATACCCATATCAAACAGTTTTTAAGAGTGGATGTATCATTACATCTGGGTTATCAAAAGGGGTAAATAGAAGATATTTTGGTTAAAAGAGATTAGTGATACTATTTGTCACCAACTCTTTGAGGTGACTTCTTCTCTCAATTTATTCATGAATTATTATCTACAATATGTTGTAGCTAGCATGAAATCCTATCAAAGTTTAATTGGGGTTGGTGATAGGAAGCAAGTACCTGTGTATGAATACTATCCACAATTGACTCTAAACGAGAGCATAAAACATTATAATTGAGTCAATGATGCCTTTTTTTACAAGTACATTTATATTTTTGACAAAGATCTTGAGAATAAGAGAGTTTTATATGCAACATGGGAGAAAGTTAATAAGGTTGGTTGTATTTTATTACAATTACCAAACTTCACCTAAATTAGAGGAGGGTTTGATGAACAACCTTATATGTTGCCCAGATATTTGAGTGACAAGATAATACTAATGGAGATGTGTTGGCAGATGATGAATGTGCACAAGAAATGATCAGATACCTATAAGCCTAGTTTCAAGTTTTCAATTAGCATTAGTCGATATATAGTCTCTACCACTCCAAAGGCCAAGATAATGGAAATTGAATTACAATGGATTACTCTCAAAAGGTTCAAGAGTAGGGGAGACTTTAACTATAGGAAGATGAAAGAGAATCTCAAAATAAATTAAACTCACATGCATATAATAGAAGACATTTGGTCTGAGTGTAGAATAGAGGAAGACATGAAAAAGCTTGACTATAGTCATCTCATTGTAAATCAAATTATTAAATTAAGACTAGCTGACATTCCTGAAGGAATGAAAGATGATGGGAACACATTATACCCTCTTTATGAGAGTAATCAAGTTGCTTCTACTCCTCTTCCCCTAATCTAATGGTTAGTAAAGTAATATACTTCCATAAAATATAGATTTAAAATCATTCTTGTAAAAACCAATGCCTAGTGGGAGGGAAAGGATATCAAATTGAAACCATTCAAGATTGGCTCAAAGGAGGATTATGATGAAGAAAATTCTAAAGAGAAGGAATACCTAAGGACAAAAAATAAGGAATATAACCCATCCTCTACATAAAAGGTGAAGTTTTTTTTTGAAAATCAAAGGTAAAGGCAAGGATACAGACACTGATATAGAGAAAAATGTTCAAGCAAGTATAGAAGAAAATCCTATCACAAGTGAAGCATTAGTATAGCCAGTGACTTCTCAAATAGAGGTCTCTCACATAGTGTCTTCCACTCTCCCCCCTGTCACTCTTACTACATCAATTTCTCCTATATTGAGTATTCAAATTGCTTATTATTCTACTTCCTCACCAACCAATGATACACTTTTTAAAGTTCATTCCCATGAAAATTTGGACCATGTTTTTGGATCCCTTTCTAATTTTCCTAGTCCTTCAGAGTCATCAATTTCACCTACCAATCTATATTTCACCCATAAATACATTAATAAGTTCATGTCTACTTCATCTTATAAATTGGCAACCCAAGTCTCATCTATTCTCATGTCAAATGTGATAATAGGAATCAAGGTTTCTATTATACCAGCCCAAATGCCACCTATAATTTCCACCACTCCATTGGTATCCATTACTTTAGTGCATACCTCCATTCCACCGACCTCATAAACCATTGATCCTCTCTCAACATCACAATCCTTAACATCATCTAAAAGATGACTCTAAAAAATACTTCCTATTGAAATAGTTGTGCAAGAGTTCACTTCTTTGGTTGACATAGAAGTCGAGACAAGAACATTCACACTTGAATCCATTGATAAGTTGGTTGAATTATAAGTAATAATGAATAAATTATAAATAATTTTGGATAAGAATAAGGAGTTGTTAGTCAACATAACGTACTCCATTACAAGAGTCCTTTCCATCTCTAAAAATACATCCAAGCTAGATAACAATGAATTTCACGTAGCCCTAAGGAGATATGAAGCATATCTAGAGAAGAATATAAAGGGAAAAAAGCCTATGTCTATAGACACTTAGTTTATTTTTAGAGTTTTTCATATGTAGTTGTGTCATGTGTAATTTACACGTAGGAAAAGTACACAGTCCTATGTAAATTTGGACTCTATCACGAATAAGTCAAAGTAGTTATGTTTTCCCTATTTTTTTTTCATATCTCCATCCTATAAATAAGAGGATGCTCTTTTGTAAAGGCATATCACCAGGGCTATAGAAAAGAAATGTTTCTGAATTGAGAAGCAATTTTTGAAACTTTATGTTCAAATTGTAAATCTTGAATTCCATCAATATAATAAAATCAAGTCATCGTTCAATCTTTCTGTTGGAATAAACTTGTGGTGTATTTTAAATATTCTTACATATTTTCCATTACATTTTATTTTGCTTTTTATTATATTGTGGTGTGAATTTATATAAATCAAAAGGTGTCAAGGAGCTGATTTTGAAGTCATTTGAGCTACAATATCATTACTAGGTTTATGTTTATTATTAGAAGTGACTTACTGTGGAGACTATGGGCCACAAGTTTTTTTTTTTGGTGATTTAATATTTATTTAAAATAAGGTGGAGAATTTGGGCTACACTTAGTTCTTCTTATTCACATTACATTGATGGTATTATTCTAGTTATTTTTATGTCTAACTAATCTGATTATCAGTTATTATTGCTCTAACCATTAATTTTATATTTTCATAGTATATTGTAAGGAATGAAAGGACTTAAAGTTTAAGTTTTCAAGTGAACATAAATTATGAAAAAAGAGAATTGGATGATATGATAACACCCACTTTGATAAAATTAGTGTAAATAAGTGTAAATAATTACTTATTGTTTTAGTTATCAATAATAATGGAGACTCCCCTTTCCTCGAGGAGAGATTTTATCTCATCACATTATGGTTGAAAGTACCATTCTTTTACCATTTTGTCGATAGAAAAATATTCACCCAACACACTTTATAATATTATCTTAGCAAAAACATATATGAGATAATAGGTCATATATAATTTGGAAGTGGTATTGACTTCTATTAGTCGCTTGTAAATAGAATCACTGATCAATTATCCTCAATTGTTATATTTTTTATTCTAATGAATGATCTATATGTATCTATACATCCATGTTTGAAATTTTCTTGAAATTTGGCTCCCCACTAATCTATGCAAGAGTGTGATTATATCATTAACTTCATTCATGAATTTAATTCTTAGGAAGTCTTGTTGATGTATGCCTCAATTTTGTTAACCATTGTTTGTTGACCCATTTAGAACATGAACTAGTATTGGAATCCCAAAATTATTAATAAAATGTTGAGTTAAACTAACAAATGTTTACATGTCAGGTAAATGAAGCAAGTGATCAATATGCTTTGGACCTAAACACAAGAAATATTATCTTTTTGGTTTCTTGACCTCTCCCTTTTCTGAATCATAATGCTTAGCCATTGTTATTATTAGTTATGTGCACTCTTCTAAAATTGAAAGTTAGTTGCTTGAGCTAATCCACTATCATGAATGCTTTGATCATAATATATTTTATAGACCCCACTGATTCTATTCAAAAAATATTCCATGTTGATGTGACCTAGATCATTAATTTTTCGTTCCTAAATTTTGAATTTAGATATGAAGGTGTAACAACCCCTTAAAATTGATACTTCATGTATGTGTCTTCTTTTGATGGAGGACAATTTTTAGAGGAGTCTTTTTCAATGTCTTTTTATTAAGATTCTCTTTAAATAGAGTTCTAAATGTTGACATTTGATGAAAATCACCTACCTGTGAGAGAAACCAGAACCTGAATTGATCTTGTGGAGAGAGAGAAAAATATGACCTTATTCAAGCAAAGAGCAAATTATGGGTTATGTTTGAATAGGAGGAAAAACATGAAGAATGTCTGAGTAGACCTGGGTTCCAAGGGGTGATTATATATATGTTAAAGTTTTTGTTATGTTTAGATAATTTTTAGAGTTTAATGGTCTGTCAAACAAGTTATCAAAATCTAATATATGCATAGACATGACTTAGGTTCTGATGATATGTTGAGAAAGGTATCATCTAGATACACCTTTACTAGATTATGTATGAAATAATTTAATACTTTAAAAATCATATGAGAGAACATATAAGACACATTATTCAACCCCAATGGAATCATGATATACAAATTAACCACCACTCCATAGATAAATTGGTTTTAAAATTAAGTTTTCATCCTTGATTCAAATTGGTGATACCCCTAAAACCCATTTGTGAAGGTTTATATTTCAAAACCAATTAGTCCTTCAAACATTCCTTTATGAATAATGTTGAGATGTAATATTTTACACATGCATAATTTATCACATGGTAATCCCCATATTCCTTAATCATCCCTCTTTTGATGCTTATAACCATATGAATCACCTAGTTAGATTATTTTACTAGATATATTACTCTAGATTTTAGAATTTTATCTATCTCTTCCTTCAATTTTTATTGAATATTTGTGTTGATCCTACATGGTATTTCCTTCATAGGTTTTATGCCTTGATGATGCAGGATCATATGTTTAGAAGACTCATTTTTTTTCTTTCTTTTTGTTTTGAGTAGGTTTAAGAAGTCTTGTTTAGTCATTTAGAAGGTTTTCAAATCTCTAGAATTCCAAAATTTGGTCATTTGAGCCTAATAAAAAATTTCTCGCTAAAACGATATTTTTAAAAATTTGAATTTGTAAAGGACATTTGAAGAGTATTTCTCATCTCCTAGTGCAACCAAATGTCATGGTCCTTCATGGATGGGTCAAGGAAGGATTTTTACATGTTTAGAATAGTTTTAATGTCTTTATTCATAATTAATTTTGTCAAAATCAACTAAGGTTAAGACTTAGGTTGAGTTAGGAAGTTATTTATAGATAGTTTAGGAGATTGGAGTGAATAAAGGAGGAGCAGAGAATGAATATAAATGATTAGTATGTGCAAATAAGGATAAAATAATAAAAGAGACCAAGAAATCTAATAAGATTTGGAGAAAAGAAAGAGAGAAGTATGTAAAATAAGGTTGTAAACAAGACTGTGTAATACTTATATAAAAAATCATGAAAGAATGATAATTTGAATTTAGGTAAATACACAAATTTGGGGGACAAAAAGGGGCCTACCCATGGACATGATTTTCCTGAAATTTCATAAATTTAAACTTTTGTAGATAATTTAATATATCTACACTCCAAATTTGAAGATGGTGTAAGAACATGAAATGTAGCATTTTGAGTCTAGTTTCTAAAACATTATTTTTAAAATAAAATGGTTTTGTATAACCAGGTCAAACATTTAAAATTTGAAGAGGAAATTCTATTTTTTTTAGAAAATAGAGTAGATAGATGGTCGTGAATCCCACCATTTTTTGAGAAGCATTTAATATTGTTTGAAACCCTTTCATGAACATTTAGATAAGATATTATAGTTTGTGACCTATGTTTTTTTATATTTTTTAAATGAGTACTTTTTTTTATTAATTTTGAAAGTAAATATATCCTAAAATCTTTATAATAAAAAAATGATAGTCAGTTATGTGGCCCCCCTAACTACCTCAAAAAAATGATTTTTTTTAAATATATGTGTAGAATTAGGCCTAGTTTGTGACCATATAACTTATTTTACACTTGGGTCAACGAAAAAAAAATTACATGAACATGTATAGACATGTATATTTGTAGCATGTAGTGGCCTAAAAATGGTATAGTTAGAAATCAACATAGTTTGAAACCTTAAATTAGTCCAAAAATTATAAAAATCATACTTTTAGAAAGAGGAGAGCATGATTGTCGTGATGGTATTAAGTTTTTAAATTTTATCTTTGAAATTCATAGTGTATTTAGTGATGGAAGTTTAATTTTATTATTTTCTATCAAAACTCTTAGACTAAGCTATATATTAACATATCCAAGCATTTGGCTTGGTAATACAAGCCATTCTCATGCCAAAAGACTTTGCGTTTGAATTCAAATTCAAATAGTGTGATTGCATTAAAATCACAATTGTTTTGTTAATGGGATAATGTTATATCTTCATAACAACAAAAAAAACACAAATTTGGTCTTGAGCTCAAATTTTATATATGTATGTTCTCTAGATCATTAATAGTATTTTACTTTCATGTGATATGTGAAAGGTCCCTAACCTTGGATAGTGAATTAAAGTGTCTTGGTATCACATTAAACTTCAAAACTTTTATGGACATTTTAATATGTCAAATTAACTAATTATAATTACTTGGTTTTAAGGTGTAAATCTTTAATCACCTAAAAGTGGTAATTGGATGCTAAGAGTATCACTTGAGTTACCCTATCCCTAGGCTTTCCATAGACCTATTCTAGAGCCTTAGATTTGCATTTCCAGCCATTTAGTAGACCAAAGTCACCTATAACCAATTAAGACATAGTCCTTGAACTTTCATCTTTGAACCCAATTCAAATTTCTTAGAAGTCTACCAAAAGGACATTAGCACCACATTTGGGACACTAAAACCACATGGATCTAGTGTCACCAATTAGGTGCTACTATCTTTAGCCCCAACTCTCCCTAATGGATACTTTTTCAAATGTTTTCCATTCCTAAGGTCAACCTAAGATAATTTTATTATCTACACAAGCAATATAACCCTATAAATATAATTATAATGTACCTCTATTAACTTTATGGAAAATAGATACAAACGTTATTAAATCCAAAGATTAAGTTGTGTAAAATCAAGGTATATTATCCCTATTCTACCCTAATTTCTGCATACTACCACCTAAAGTAACCCTAAGTCTAATTTTCAAGTATTCAAAAGCTCAAGCACATTTAAGGAATCCAAGGCCACTCTCATCCTATCATTCACTTGCACATACATCAAGCACTAGGTGGGAGAACTACATTGGACTTGCTCCCTTTTTGGAGTATTGGTATGTAGGCAAATCTCTACACAACAGGGTGTTGAGGATGTCTAGTCCATCCTACTAACACACTTAATTCTCACTCATATCATACATGTAAAGAGAACTAGGGTTTTCACATCAAATCAAGCTTTCCAAGTACAATAAATAGCTATAGGTTTTGATCAAACTGGAATAGAACATATAGACACATGCACATGTACTCCTTGAAAATAAGAATAGTCTTGCAAAGGGGATGTTAATGCCATATTTGGAACACTACACATAGATGGTGCTACTTTATATACTGGGTGGTATTGTCCAGTGAAAAGAAAAATATTAGAATCCTATTGGTGATACTTATAACTACTTAGATCTCAAATTATAGAACCCACATCATTTGTGACAGTTAGTTTTAAATGAAGTCTCTATTTATCCATGTTTGTTACTATTTATAGAAATTCAAACAAGGTCAAAATAATTTATAAAGTAGTAGGTTAATTATTGAAATTTATTTAAGTAATCTAGACATCTAAGACCTTTATCCAAACATAGGTAATTACACTTGTAAAACCCTAAAAGGTTAAATCATTTGGTGAACCTATCTTACTTCTAACATTACATAAAACCCTAGCTTGCATTAATTCTTATTTTTGTGAAATAAATTTAGGGCTGCATACTTCTTATTTTCTAATTTTATTTAGACAAACTAGCTAATTAAAATGCATTTTCATTAGGGTTTTAAATTATTTTTAATCTAATTTAAATTATTGCAAAGAAACCTTAGCTTCTAAAAACCCTAACCCTAGATGTTCTTAGGGTTTGTATATTTTCCTCCTATTGTCATTAGCTTCTATTAATTATTTATAATTAATATTTTCTCTTGTAGTATCTTTATTTAAATTTATTTTATATATGCCATCTAAATGAGCTATCTCTCTTCCCTTAAGAAGAAGTGATAGAATAGGTGGTAATCCTATATATCATATTTAGATTCTAGATATCTGACCCTATAACAAAGACAAGGAACCTATTACAACTCCAAATATGAATCCTTCACATAATTACTATGTGTAATTCATTAAAAATGCATTGAAGGATGAACAATATAACCAAGAACAAGATCAGGTCCATATTGAGGATCAAGACACACTACCTCCACTTAATGATAATGATATGATTGTGAATAAAGATGAGGTATTATAGGGATTTAGAGATAGAATTTGGGAACATCCTCATGATCATGCATATATTTTATAAGACATTATAAATCAATAATAATAACAACAATGGTCAATATTCCACCCCTATAGTTAATGATGTTGTTACACCTCCAATGGGGTCCACTTAACCAACTCAAATAGCACAACCCAAGCTTGTTATTTAACCATAAATGTCAATTACTCCACTTGTGGCTAGTTCTTCACCTCATGATGTAAAATCCCTTATGCACTAGGTTATTTCTTTGCAATCTAATGTGTTACATCTTAAACAAGGAGAAGTTAAGCCTTTACATGCCTCAGACTCTAACATTCTATTACATACCCCATTGACACATCACATTGCGACAACTCCTTTTCCATCTATTTTCATAGCACCCAAGATTACATTATATGATGACAAGGGTGACTTAGAGAACAACCTTATATCCTTTCATGAATCATGCTTATTCTATGTATCTAATGATTAGCTTTTTATGAAGCCATTTACATGTAGTGTCAAGGATTATGCCTTACAGTGGTTATATGGTTTACTTAAATAATCTATTATGAAATTTATTACTTTATAAAATATGTTCCTCACACACTTATATATCAACATAAGTGATAAGATATCATATGCGTAAGTGGCACAGCTAAAGCAAAGCTCAAATGAGCCCATAGCTGATTATTTATTACAATATAAGACAATCTTACCAAAATTGACTAGCCCCATGGTAGATAGAGAACTTTAAGATATATTAAAACATAGTATATTACCATAACTTCACAAAGAAATATTTTTCAAAACATTTCCCATGTTTACAGATATGTGCCACATAGTTAAGGAAAGAGAGGTTAATCTCTTAGCAATGGGAAAACTCAAGTACACAAATAGATCAGATTCAGCTATTAAGAGTTCAAGCAAACCTCCATACAAAGTCAGGGTCACATAAAACAAAATAGATCAAAATAAAATAGTCAATTTAGCTTCATATCCTTCTCCTAGATTGGTTTTATAACCTCTTCAACATAGAGTATTCACTAATTTGCCAAAGTCACCAGCATGGGTTCTACAATAACTATTGAAATGAAATGTCATATCTCTCCCTCCCATTAAATAGGTTGACATGACATGGCCTCTTCCAAATATTTATGATTCAAAGGCATGCTATGAGTATCATAGGGCACCAGGTAACACCAAAAACATATGCATTGTCCTAAAGCACAAGATATAAGATCTCATTGAGTCCAACATTATTGATGTGGGCATACCCACTGAGGCACCAAAACAACAAGTAGAGGAAAAAGGACTTAAGATATTTTTAAATCCTTTTCCTAATCATATAGCTAATGAGGTAGGGGGAACATTAGGTGTTCATTATACATACTAGGTTCATCCATCACTAGCTTCCTATCACATAGTTATAGAGGAGACACATCCCCTACATAATATTATTGGCATGTATCACACTACAATGCCACCTAGACCACTTATCACATTTTTAGAATAGGATAGTTTGGATGATGACATAGATTTACATTTACTATTCATATGAGCATATATAAACCACCATAATATTCATAATGTTATGGTTGATAATGGATCAAGTAAAAGAATGCACGCCATGACACTTTTGTAAAACTTAGGCTACACATAAAAGGATATTTTACCTACAAATATAGTTATTAGTGGCTTCAATGGACACATCTAAAACTCCATTATGGAGATATTACTTCCATTACAGGTGGGACCAACACACATATTATTGGGTAGACCATGTTTATAGCAGCTTAGATCCATCTCATCTATAGTACATGTATGCCTCAAGTATATACATGCTAAATAGGTGGTTAATATTGAGGGTGTCCCATATGAGTATCCTCTTCCCATCCCATAGACAATTTTAGCATAAATTCTAGTCACACATCCAGCACTAACACCAATTGTTGTTCCAGCTCCACTACTAGATATTATATAGCTATCTATTATAGTAGAGAGTACAACTCCTATGTATATATCACAATGTTTAGTATATTCCTCAGAGTAGGCCAAGTATACTTATACAATTTCTACATACATGCATACTCTCCCTTGGAGAAAATATTAAAGAGACCATTACATCAGAGATATGCCACAGATTTTATAGGACCTTCCTCTTCATAGTTTACACTAAGATTAGTCATATTGGGTTATAGGGGTTCTTAACATAGGGCACCTATATCACCTACATCTTCTACATCTACCAGATGTGTCCCCAAGACCCCTACACTTCATAGGGAATCATAGTTAGTGCTACAACATCATAACATCACTACTCAAGCATCTTCATGTTTCGATTATACAACCCACCAAATCATGGGCTCGTAATTGCCCTTTAACACTGCATCCACAATCATTATTCCACTCTTTGACATATGTCATAGTGATGGTGAGTCTCCCATGAGACTCACAGGTTAGTATGGTTCCTACCATTGTACATACTTCCTTCTCTCTCTCTCACTCTTTATATATAGTTTATTTTCATATGCTTGTACATAGATTATACTAAGAAAAAATAAACATAATATAATATGTCAAAATACAAAAACATTCAAATATTTAAAAAATCTAAATTTATAATAGATTGTATACATTGCTTTGTTTACATTTATACTAATTTATGTATATTACATATTTCTATTTATCCTAGTGTAGTCGCTTGTATCATACACATATGCTTCACTTATCTTATTGAGTGCTTGTAGATTCTAGATAGGATTTTGGTCTATTAAAGTGATCCAAACCACCTATTATCTACCCATTGGGGGTATTTACACTTATCCAAGTTTAGACATTGATACATCTACCCACTCATGGGCATATCTCCTACACAATTATTATAACCAAGTTTTATCTTTACATACTATACATTCTAGTTATGCATTGATTTATCTTGATATTGATCATTGATAGTCATTTCTTAGATATTTTGTCAACTATCACTAGTTAGATTCAGTATATATGCACCCTAGTATCTACATAAATTTATGTTACACAATAATACATGTTTTTATTTATATTTATTAGATTAGTCTTGATTGTGTTATATGCTTCTTACATCTTCAAGGGCATTTGAATATGTCATTATTTCATAGCTTCTATGCCACTTCTCTATTGGTATTCCTTGGGCATGTGCCCATGTCCCTTTTGTGTGATTTTTCATGCTTCTATATGTGTACATTTGAACATGTCCTTCTCTATGGCTCTATGCCAAATTACTTATTGTTTGTCTATGTGGACATTTGAACATATACATGTATGTCTTCATTCTCAGATTTAGTGACATGTACCCATGTCCCTTGTATTGTGGCCCCTTGGCCTACTTTTTATGTGCTTCATGTGCTTGTATGTTTGCTTCTTTATATTCTTCTACACCATGCCACTTGTATTTTATTATTACACACACGTGTCAGTTTTTAATGCCATGAGAGCTCTCATGCATCTACATTTCCTACTTGGGAGCCTTGATGGACATCATGCCCCATCCCATAGGTAGTTACTCAAATTTTATATATATTATACATTTATTACATCTATCTTGAAACCCTTATCTAATTTTAAATTACAACATACATCTTACATTTCTTACTATTGCTCAAATACATTTACATTTTGATGTTATGTTTGTACATTATATTACAATATCATGCTCTAGCTAACACATATTTTAGAGCTACTTATTTAGAGGGAAGTTTTTCCACATATTTCACAACTTCCCTCAAAATAGGGGGCATTTACATGGGTTTTCATAGAGATCAAACTCTTATTTTTCTTTCGCATACACATTTCAGCACACATGCTAAGTTTTAGACATCAAACTTAAGGTAGACACAGAATAGAATAGAAGTTCAACAGTCAGTTCAGACCACATAGAGATAAAACTAGGTAGTAATTATCACCCAAATTGGGACACTAGCACTATAGGGTGATATTGTTCAATAGCCCCAACTTTAGGATAGTCTAGATCATTTAGACTAGTACACCATGTACAATACATATTTGCACATATATAGTAATAGGTTTGGTAGTTATGTTTAGATTCAATCATTAAATTTCATATTAATATAGGGTACTCATATTTGTGGTCATAATGTGTGGCATGATCACTCATACATTCAGATCAATTACACATATTCAGCTATTACATTCATGATTCATATTCAGTATACTCAAATACTAGATTGGGGTCATGTGCATGGCACATAGTCTCCATATACTCAACTTTGAAAAGGTTGATTAGATGGAATGGAAAACTTCATGTCATTCTCTACAATATATACACTTTTTATCACATTATAGGTTATCACCAGATTCATGCCTTAATCCATCTATAGTGGTTGGCATTCCCAAGTGGCTTAGAGCTACCTAATATACCTGAGTGGCTACAGAACCAAATAGAAAGTTAGATTACTTAGATATTTTCATCACTTTGTCTAGTGAATTTATAGATGCATATAATTCACATAGGGGATGATGATGGAGTCATGACCTAATTGATTTCTTGAGACACCTACATAAGAGGATTCAACACACTTACATTATTATCCAAGATATTCATAAAGATTAGGATCCACCAAATAGGGGTGAGCAATGATGGAGTCAAAAATAGATAGAGTTCTTGAGCCACCCATATGAAGATTGAGCAAACCATTAGCTCAGTTCAAGTTATTCAATGATATGATCACTATGAAATTTCACACATGTAGGTTGTCACCAAGTTCATGCATTAGTTTGAGTACCTAATGAGGTGTATTCATTATTTTACTCTCTCTTTACTCAGTTATTTCATTTTATGATAGTCTTTTGCTTTTGATTATCTCATTAGTAAATATTGAAATTTGCATGTTTCATTGTAAGACATTACTTTGGATCATGTTTCACATACTTAGACCTAGATTCACATATTCAAATTTAGCTACATGGGCTTCACTTCCATGGTAAGTCTTGGTATGATTCTTTTTCATTTATACTATTCATTTTTCTTTGTTGCATTACTAACGTAAATGAAGGGCAAATGTAATCACCTAAAAGTGGTAATTAGATGATAAGAGTGTCACTTGAGTTACCTTATTCTTAGGCTTTCCATAGACATATTCTAGAGCCTAAGACTTGTATTTCCATCCATTTAGTAGAACATAATCACTTATATCTAGTCAAGACACAATATTTAAACTATCATCTCTAAACCCAATCCAACTTTCTCAGTAATCTACCAAACTGACATTGGTGTCACATTTGGGACACTACAACCATATGGTGGTAGTGTCCCCAACTATGCACTATTGTCCTTAATCCCAGCTCTTCCTGATGGATACTTTTTCAAATGTGTTCCCTTCTTAAGGTTGGCCTAATCTCATTGTCTTATCCACAAAAGTAACAAAACCATATAAATACAAGTCTAATCCAACTCTATTGACTAGATGGAAAATAAATTCAAAAGTTATTCAAAATAAAGACTAAGTTGTGCAAAATCAATGTATATTATCCATATTTTTCCCTATTTTATGCATACTACCATCTATAGCAACCCTAAGTCTAGTTTTCAATCATTCCAAAGCTCAAGCACATTTAAAGCATCCGAGACCACTCTCATTCTAGCATTCAATTACACATACATCAAGCACTAGGTAGGAGAACTAAATTATACTTTATCCCTCTTTGGAATGTTGGTATGTAAGAACATCTCTACATAGTGGGGTGTTGAGGAAGTCTAGTCCATCCTATTAACATACTCAATTCTTTCTCATATCATACTTGTAAAGAGAACTAGGGTTTACACATCAAATCAATCTTTCCAAGTACAATACATAGATACAAGTTTTAGTCATGCATGAATAGGGCATATAGACACAATCATAATTGCTCCTTAAAAAATATGAACATTCTTGTAAAGGGGACATTAGTTCCATATTTGAGACACTACACACATATGGCACTACTATCCATACTAGGTGCTACTGTCTAGTGAGTAAATAAATATCAGAATCTTATTAGTGACACTCAAAATTACTTAGATCTCAAATTATAGAACCCAGATCACTTGTGACAGTCAATTTTTAGTTAAATCTAAATTTTTCCCTATTTATTCTTATTTATATAAATTCAAACAATGTTAAAATAATTTACAAATCATTAGGTTAATTATTATAATTTATTTAACTAATTTAGACATCTCAGCCCTTTAACCAAAATAGTAATTACTTGTGTAAACCCACAAAAGGTTAAATAAAACTCATTATACATTTTACAATAAAACTAATTTTATCATAAGAGGTCATAAAATGCATTTTTTAAACCTATGGCCAAAACCTAGCCTTTGGAGTACCAATCTAGTTGTGCATCTAAAATCAATTGGGGTTATTTTGAGCTCCTTCAACCTAATTACATGACTATAAAATCTTATTTGGGGGTTTATTGACTCCAATTTCATCATCTCAATTCAAACAAAGAAACATTATTTAAATGAAAGAATTACATGTATACAATGTGGTTTTGAGATCAATAAACTTGAATGTCATCAGCTAATGAATGAAAATGTTGATTAGTTTAATTTTGGAGTAATTAGGGTCAAAATGAGCCACATGAACCTATTTTAAATTATATATGGTTTTATTTGGAGTGAAATTAACCATAATGTCATTTCATATATAATTAACCAAAGAGTTGATTATTTAACGAGGCATTTTAGGCCAATTTGAACCCCTTCAAAAGCAAGATATCATTTGGGGTAAAATTAAGTTTGATTCTATTATGAATTTATCTAATTAGTCAATTTGTTAAATTAGGGGTGAGACTTGGGAAAAATTGAGCCCCTAAACCAAATATATGGCTCAATCGATTGTATAATGCATGTAATATGTATGGCTTAAATGACCCTAATTTTATCAAAAATGCAAACATGAAGGGAATTATCACAAATAGGTTTAATAGTCTCAAATTTTCTTCAATTACCCTATAAATTGGACTCTTTATCCTATACATTAAACCCTGTACCATTTACCTTAAACCCTAAGCCATAATCCCTAACCCCTGAACCCTTTAAATTATATACCCCAAACCAATAAATTTAGCCCCAATTAACATATTTTATACTAAGATTTAGGTTTAAAATGATAAGCTTGGTCAAAATCACATCACTCATTACTGTAATTGATTAATTGGCTCAATCGGTGATGATGTGGGTGCTAATTGAGTCTAAAATCATATTCTTTACTCATAGATCTTGGTTCAAGGAGCTTAAATTTGCCCTAATTTCCTTCATGATTTTACTTTATATACCTTAAAACATATACCCTAATCCTTAATCCCTAAATTTCCTAGTCCCTAAACTCTAAACCATAAATATAAACTCTTTAAACCTTGAACCAATCATTTTAGCCCAAATTAACATCATTTAAACTAAGAATTAAGTTCAAAAGGCTTAATTTATCTTAAATCACATGACTGATTTCCCCATTTCACTAATTCACTCACTTTTCATGATGATGTGGTTATAATGACAACCAAAACACATTCTATAGTCATAAATATGCCCAAGTGGTTTAAATTGTCCTCAATTATCTTTGTGATTGGATCCTGTGTACCCTAAACCCTAAACCTTATAGGTCTTAAACCCCAATCCATAAACCAATCTATTTAGCACTAATTAATATAATTTAGATTAATAATTATGTATACATTACTTAATTTGGCCCAAGCTGCATTACTCATTATCCTAATTGACTAATTGGCTCAATCTGTGATGATGTGGGGGATAATTGAACCCAAAAACACATTGGATCCTATTTACACCCTAAACCATATATACATTAAACCCTAAGCCCTAAGAGATAAACCCTAAGAATTATACCCTAAATTTTAAACAATAAGTTCCTTATTTACTAATCAATTTATCCCCAATCAACATCCTTTATAGTAAGAATTAGGTTTGCATGGCATAGATAAATTATACCTTATATACACCATTAAAACTAAACTCTATGCCTTAATCCCTAAAAAATAAATTGTAATCCCTATGCCCTAATACCCTAATCCCTAAACCCTAAATGTTATGCCCTAATCCCTCATCCCTAATCTATATTAAGAATAATGTGATTGAGTTATTCAATATCCAACCATGTTATATAACATGATCACATTATTCAATAACATGATCATGTTATTCTTGATATAGACAAAACTTTATTTTCAACATCCATTTTTAATCCAAATTAATAATTTTGTCCCCACAAACATTCTTCAGTACTTTTGCAATACCTCTGAGACCTATGTACTTATTTTGACCCCACCTTTTAAAATATAACAATTGTCCTTAATGGGTGATGTATCACATTTGAGGAAAAGGAATATATTGAATAATAAGACAATGGGGGAATTAGAATATTTGAGAGAGAAACACAAGATACGAATACAAAAAAATTTATTTAAGACAAGATATAAACCCTAATCCCAATAAACCAAATGTCATTGATAATGAACCAATTAACAATAATGAATTAAATAATGATTCAATTGACTATAATGATTTTAATAATGATGAAATTTACCATAATGAAATGAGTAATGATGAAATTGATAATAATTAATTAGATGATGTTGGAAGTTTACATTCAAAGTTCCAAGTTTTTTATTTTGTTTATGATGAGTCTATGTATGATGTTTTACCCCCATGATTTAATAAAAATTTATGGAAACAAGTAATAATGAAATTAACCATCAAAAAATTCATGGAAACATATAATGAAGAAATAAATAATGTTTTCTTAAGATCAGTTTCTTAGATAATGTCATCCCACCTTTAAATAATGAAATTAATAATGATTTTGAAACACCCTCTCAACAAATTCCATGATTAAAAACACCTCTAATAATTGTGTGTAGAAAAGGCAAGAATTTAATTTAAGTCAATGAAAATATTTTAGAACCAATGCATAGCAAAAAAAATTGATTGCCATTTAATAAGATTGACTCAATAAATTTGGGTTTCTTTCATAATTTGGATTATAATATTCAAAGATGTCAATTATTTATTTCATTGATAAAATTAATTAAGATGAAACCTATAATGTACACATTAGAACTAAGAATATCTAACATGGATGATGAAAACAATGAAATTGTTGAAAATATGCATGATGAAAACATACTTTGGGCCCAAAATCATGCACCAAAGATTGTAATGCTACCTGATGTATACTTAAAACTTATGTAGTAAGTGGCTAAAAAGGGAAAAAATGAATACTTTCAAAAATAAGTCGAGCACTTAATATAAACAAAAAAACATTAATGAAAGAAATTAAAATACATGAAAGACTTGATGAACCTAATACCACTAAGCTTTGGACATTCTATGGTAGACTTATATGAAGGTATAAGGCTATAGTGGATGCTCTCAAATATTTACTTCCTTAATTTTGGAAAGATAATACAAGAGTTTTGCCCAATGTAAGAGATGTAGTGAAAAGAAGAGTTGGTTCTCATAACCATGAACCACATCTGAAACATTTCTTAGATATGACCCAGACACAATTGTAATCTGTTTTTTTTGAAAAACATCAAAAATTTTCTATTAGTCAAATATTTTTTGAGATGGTCAAACCTTTTTATGTGAAAATAAATCACACACACACACACCAATTGTTGTAGGCAACATGTTGAATTTTCAATGCACTATGATGTTTTTCACCATATTCCTTTTATTTTTTATTAAAACAGCATTTTTTAGGAGTGTGGCATTGAATTTACACCAAAATTAGCCATGGAATTTATTCCAACTATTTTTGGTAAAAGCCCAAATGGACTATTATTTTATAACAAATCATGTTTAGATGGAAATTGCAGCACATGTGGTCGATTGCCAAAATTAAAAAAGGGTATCCATGAGGAGAGTAGAAGAGAAATTAGATAGGAATTAGTTGGTTTAATCAAATATAAATTAGTGATTCATCAAGTAAAATATTGCAAATAATCTAAAAGGTGTGAGTTTATTACAAAAAAGATACCCATTTTTGAATGTTTGGTCAAATTCAAGGAAAAAATTATTTATGGGTAGGCAAGGCACACACATAGGGCTAAATGGCTAGATGAACATTTAAATATAAGAAGGGATACATTCACACTTGGTTTGATTGTTTTATTAGTTGACTTTATTGAAAATTACACATTCAAACCACAAATGGAAGCTCAATCGTAGTATTACAACTCATCAAAAGTTGCCATATTCATGCATATAAATTACATGCATGCACTTGATGGTATAAAGCAACAACAAAAAATATTAAGTGAGTAATATTTATATATCAAAAATGAATTATCACATTGTTTAAAGTATGTTTAAGGTTGTTTTAAAATGTTTTATGAATAGTTGAGTCAGATGAACATTAATTTCAATCAACATTACATTTGGTCGGATAATTACACATCATAATTCAAAAATGCACGAATGTTTTATTGGTTAGGTAGGATGAACATTAAAAGTAGTGTATAATATATTTGGAGTTTAAACAAGGGTGGACATGGAAAAGGGGAGCATAACGGTGCTGGAGAATGTGTAAAAAGAGTCATTGTAAAGGAGGAGTTGAAATTTGAAGAGGGTATTGATTTGATAGATGCAAAAATTGTGGTTGAATGGTGTAATGAGAACATGTGTCATTGCACTCAACCAAATTATACTATTCATAGAAATTTTTGGTTAATGGAGGAATAACACTTAGCAAAGTATGAGGATTGTATGACTCTAATAGTTCCAAGTGTGCTCCACTCATTTTTTATCTCAAATGTAAGTTCTTGGACTATTCATATGAGACACTTGGCATGTTTCTATTCTTCATGCATGGAATCTATTTGAAATGATTGTGAATCACAATAGTGGGTAGATGACTAGAGTTCCAAACCTCTAATTCTAATCAACACATATCAGGTTCCAACAGCATTGTAACTTACATATATGACATTATCAAATTACTTTGACCATGTATATGATCTAGTGTAACCAGGTAGAGTATTTTTCATTATGTATAGTTTATTCTCAGTGTGTGTGTGTGTGTGTGTGTGTGTGTGTGTGTGTGTGTGTGTGTGTGTGTGTGTGTGTGTGTGTGTGTGTGTGTTTACACACACTACCACTAAAATTTGTTTTTGTGATACAAGGCATGTTTTTGAAGTTATTGTAGATGAGGATAATGAAGAGGGCACATATTAATACTTGTATTGATGTGTAGAGAGAAATAAAAAATTGACTTCCGCAGTTATAGATGGAGAAAACATTCACTATCCCACTAGGTCAATGGTAGTCACCTGAACTTGGTTTCAGTGATATCCTATAAAAAAAATTAGATGAATGATTGTTTGAAGGGGTTGAAATGCATAGGAAGATACTGCACTATTCAAATTTGATTCTTGTAATGAATATTCAATTTCAAAAATATCATGGGAGGTAATTAAATAGGTGAAACTATGGAAAATTTAGGATTTATTCCATGAAGCTATTCTTGATACTATCATGGTTAGAGAAGATCCTAGTGGTTTGTTGGATTGAAATACTTTTCAAATGTTGATGTAATCAATTTTACCAAATGTTTTATATTTTCTAGGTAGTTCATATGAATTTATTTTTGATTAATTAATAGAAATAAATATTAGGTTAGTTGTGCCAAATAAGCTTCCACCTTCACGTGGTTGGCACTATTAGGAAATATTTCCATATTCTTCAACTTAAGAAAAGTTAACTTTTTAAGTACTTAGTGTTTTTGCATTTATAAATGATAATAATATGTACTTCCAAAAGGATTTAAATGTAATTTAAGTGGGATCATGTGTAATTTTACTATTTATACGTGATATAATTGATATATACTCAACTGGAGATCTCAGAGGCAAAAATGGTAGTTGGAGCTCAAGAAGTTATTTATTCAATGCCAAAAATTGCATTTTGGGACACATCACTGCAACTTGTGCCACATATTTCTCTCCAAGGTTCCACCTAAGTGCTCTATGGTGAAATTATAGGGATTAAATAATAAAGGTATGTATCTGATGGTTCATGGAAATGACTTATAGGTTTTATTTTATGTGTGTTTGAACTTAGGCTAAAAAATTGTATTTGTCTTATATTGGGAAGGGCATTATTGAGGCTAGAATGGGTGGTGGGTTTGTCAATTGGGAATGATGGTAGGCAAATAACCTAGTATAGGATGTTATCCTTCCCCATTGAACATATAAGAAATACTATTTTTCAGTCAGGAAGCATCAGAATCAGAGTTTTGCAACCACAATTTTAACTTTGACAATATTTGTTATCAATGTTTATGCACTCTTAAATGGTAATGGAATTCATTTTCAGGTGGATTTGAAAATTTTGGTGGTTTAATCATGTGTAATTTTCCTATATATATTTTATTTAAGTGATATATTCACAACTGGAGGTCCTAGAGGTGGAAATGGTAGTTGGAGCTCAAGATGTTGTCTATTCAATGCCAAAAAGTTGCATTTTAGGACCTATCACTATAACTTGTACAAAAGATTGCTATCAAATTTTCCACTTGAGTTCTCTAGGTTATAATTATATGGATCAAATATGTATGGTATATATCTTTAGGTTAATTTAAATGAATTATAATTTTAATTTTATGTATATTTTAACTTAGGTTAAAAAACTACATTTTTCTTGTATTGGGAAAGGCGTTCTTGAGGCTCAAATGGGTGGTGGATTTGTCAAACAAGTGTGATGGGAGTCCAATAACCTAGTCATGGATGTTATCCACCCATTTTAAATGTTATCAATTCCATTTTTCAGTCAGGAATCATCAAGATTAAAGTTATATAACCACAACTTCAACTTTAACAACATTTATTGTCAGTGTTTCCATGAACCTGAATGATAGTGAAAATGCACTTTTGGGTGGATTTGAAACTTTTGGTAGTGATATCATATATAATTTACCTATTTATATGTGATCAAAGTGATATATTCTCAATTGGAGGTACTAGATGCATAAATAGTAGTTGGAGCTCAAGAAGTTATCTATTCAATGCCAAAAAGTTACATTTTAAGACCTATCACTACAACTTGTGCCACAAATTTCTATTAAATAATCCACCTAAGTGTTGTTGATTGATATTAAAGGGATTAAAGAGGAAAGTGAGGGATCTTATGTTTCATGGAAATGACTTACAATTTCTATTTACGTGTGTTTGACTTTAAGCTAAAAATTGTATTTTCTTGTATTGGGAAGGGCATTCTTAAAGCTAGAATGGGTGGTGGGTTTGTCAATCTATCATGATGGGATGTTAATATCCTAGTCCTAAAAATTATTCACCTCTATGAACATGTTTTCAGTGCCAGTTTTTGGTCAATAATCATTGGAATCAAAGTTCTACAACCACATATTCAACTTAGACAACATTTGTTATCAGTGTTTCTAAACTCTTGAACAAGTTGAGAATTTTTCATGGTCTTGAGGTTTGGCATTGATATTATAATTGATGTAAATAATTATTTGAAAAGTTGTTCATAATGTCATTAAATAATGTGTCTATAAGAGAGAATATTGATAAATTTTTCAATGATTATGAGAGTGTAAAACAGGATTGGTATATGTTCTTATGACTTCATAAGTGATGTGAAGGTTAGCATGGAAGGTCCTTATTATCAAAATTGTCTAATGCTTGAGCCTAGTAAGTGTATTGAGAAGGTATGTGCATAAGATGCCTAATCTTGTTCATTAAGGGTCATCATGGCTTGATGAGATGAATGGACACATGCATGAGAATTTGTATGAGGTTATTTGAGCATGTATATGATGCATTGGAGCACTCATGTGAGTATCAAGGTTGGCCTATAGGGATAGGACCTACAATTCAAGTCTATAACTAGACCTCTTCTAAACCCTGATTAGCCTAATGAGGCAAATTGATCTATTTTCAAGGCATATGAAGGATATATGGCACTATTTAATCATGTATTAGGTTACTTGAGTATGTGAGAGTGGTGGAGAGCACATGGAAAGAGGTATGAAGGTTAGTTTCAAGGCTAATGTGATTTAGGTCAAGGTCTAAGCAAGAAAAGAGAGAGAGTGTGGCATAATGAGGGGTCATGATCATATTTAAAGTTTTATAATATCATATAATAATTTTCATAGGTAATTTATGTTTTTTCAAGTTTTCTCATAAAGTTTTAGATCAAATTTAGAAGGATAGGGCATGAAAATATGTTCTAAGGTCTCTCAAGTGCACAAATTGAAGGGTTATCTACCTGATAAGGTTTTTATTGTGATAATTATCTCATTAAAAAATTTCATGGGAACTTAATATACTCATGGTGTAATGGTAATTTTCTTATCTCAAAATTATAGGAATTATTTTATGGATTAAGGGGATATGCTTTATGAATGATCGTTAAGAGTGGAAACGTGTTTAAACCCTCCTAGAACCCTAATAGTGACTCGATGTTAAATATGTGGTTAAAAAAGCCTATAATGGTATCATATTACAATAAAAACTATTGTATATTGTATTCAACTCTCCCAATAACCAGGTGTGATTGAGTTGTCAGGTGTGTGAGTAGATCCTACAAGAAAGTGCTAGTTTCTCAGAGATTTGTTGTAGCAATCAGAGTTAACAAAGTCAAATTATTAAAATAATTATATGTATAAGGTTTATAATTTTATGTTTTTTCAATTTTGTTTTTTGGATGTATTCTATCCCTTAGGTATGATAAACCGATCATCCAAATTAGCTAGTCACTAACAGGCCTAATGGTGGAAATAATGAAAAACTTGGGTAGTAGTGAGAAGATGATTAGGAATGTGTTATCATGAAATAAGGATGAATAAAATTGAATGGATATATTTTTAATTAAATATAATACATGTTCATTATTTTATAATTTTTTGAGGTTAGTAATTATAGTGAAAAAGTTGCTCACAAGTTGACATGTCTAGTTCAGCTGAGACAGTGAGATACAAGATTATGAGATTGGTATGCAAGACAAATATTGCCATTTTACCACATTATATTTATATATTATAATTTTATAATTATATTATAATATAATCCACATGCATCATGAGTCTCTATAAGTGGTCATACAGGTGTTAAAGATCATTATCACCATGACTAGTCTTTGAGGAAAAATGGCAGTTCTGAGTGAGCAAGTTACGGGAGTGTTTTGAGTTATTTTTATATGTAATGAATTATAATTATATTTATTAATTTTTTTAAGTATTTTAGGATTTATTTATATTAATTATTTTCATGGTTTTATGTCCAAACATTATGTTATTTTTAGTTTTTCAAGATAGGCTTTTTATGTGTGGAGGCCTAATGTAAATAGTGCTAATGGCATGTTTCAAGTGGTGATTGGAGCTAAAAGGTGCCATGGAACCAATATGAGATTATTATGGGTATATTCAAATATCATTTTAATTTTTCATTATATATATATATATATATATATATATATATATATATATATATATATATATATATTTTGAGTGTTCCAAGGAGATCAAAGGGTAATATGTGCTAATGAAGGCGTAATTGAATTAGGTCTCCTTAAGGCCTAAAAAGAGGTTTTGGTATTTTATGTTATGGATGACCTATGGTAATGATTTATTCATTTATGAAACATTTTTTAACACTATTTTAATTTTCATTAAATTGTTAAAGTGTATATTTATTACCAAGAGATGTATGATCAAGAGCCTAGTATAAGAATAAGGCCTAATTGTCTAATTAGAGGATGAGCAAGTGAAAGCGAAGGATATATAACTTATAAGAGATAAATTATGTATTATAAACCACAATAATGTTTTATATAAACTATAATTAATATATAACATGGGTACTATATATTAATATCAAGGTCATATGACCTAATCTATCTTGAAAAGACCTAGATGAGTGAAGAAACCTAGAAGGTAGTTTAAGAATAATAAAAGAGAGAGAAGAATTGAAGAAGGTGATCATCATATATTTTATGAGAAACAAGGTGTTATGAATATGATAAAAAAATTCATTTGGATGAGTTGGTTTTGAGTCATCTAGAGGGTTGGTATCTCCTTGCAAGTTTATGCTTGCTAAAGCCTAGCTAGGTTCGTGCTCCATGTGGAGTTGGTGATTTATTAAATTTTGATATTTTGGATTATAATAATATAGTAAAGTTTAAATTATTAGTGGGTTTTATTCCCCTTTATGTTTTCCCACTCATATGTGTGCTTTCTTGTGTTATGCTCATGTGAATGACTCTTTATGCATTGTTATATATTTGTATTGCTTTGATGGTTGAAGGAATGTTAAAGTACATATAAAATAAAGTTTTAAGTGACTAATTCAATCCCCCACCTAATATTCATTATGTTTCCAAAAATTATTATCAGATCCAAGTCCTTTGAAACAAGTCTAATAGCTTGAAGGTGATCCTAAAAAGCACAAGATGTCTTGTGATCAAAATAAAGAAGACACCATGTATGATGAAGTATACTATAACATTGAAGAAGGATAATCTATATTAGACCTTATATATGATCCTATAAGTTCCCTTGATGATTTTAAGCATCAAAATAATATTATTAAATAACTTAAGAGTCATTTAGAAGGTGTCAACACAAGGTTTAGGTCAAAGGAAGTTGAGTATGACCAGTTAAGATGGATCTAGATTCCTTGAAAGTTGAGCATGAACAACTAATAGGAAAAATGAGAAATATTGAAAGAGAGTGTGAGAAGGTAGAATAAGTCAAGAGTACCAACATGAAAAGACCAATTAGAAATCCCAATGCAATAAAGGATAAGTCATCATGGGACCATGGGAAAAGAAGTAATCAGTCAAGAGGTAAGTATAGAAATGTTGTTTTCTACATGTATCATAATATAGGACACATTTCAATATTATACTCTAATAGAGTTATAAAGACCTCAAGATTCAACAAGAAATATGAAGCTCCTACAATTCATGATAAGAATAAAACATTGGTATGGAATCCAAAGAAAGTTAGGACTGATCATATTGAGTTCAAGAGTCAAGATGGACTATTCAATAAGGAGGAATAGAAGACTAAAGAGGATTCTATGCTAACTTAGACTACCTTTCACATTCAAGATGAAGGAATGAAATGGTATATAGATATAGGTTGCTCAAGCCACATTATAGGAGACAAAAATAAGTTCATCTCATTGAAGAAGAATGTTTCAGGAATAATGAGGTTTGGAGACAATACAACTACCAATATAGTTGGCAAGGGTGTCTTGAGTTTGGATAATGGGAAGACCAAGAGACAAAATGTGTTGTATGTGGAAGGTTTGAGACACAAACTTCTTAGTGTAAGTTAAATTTGTAATAAATTACACACACTAACATTTCATGACAAAGGGTGTGAGATAAGGAGATCCAAATCAAGAAGTCTAATTGCCAATGCTAAGAGGACTGAGAACAATCTATATGTCTTGAATGAGATCAAGAAAGAGAGATTATTTATTATCAATGTGGATTAAATTTAGCTATAGAATAGAAGGTTAGGTCACCTAAACTTTGACAATATGGTCAAGATAAGCACTAAGACGTTTGTGAAGAACATACCTAATATCACCAAACCTATAAACATAGTTTGCAAGGCTTATCAACATGGTAAGTAGACTAGAATAAGGTTCAAGTCCAAGGAATACTCTACCACAAGACTCTTGGGGTTAATACACACTAATATTTATGGGAATACAATAATTTAAATCATTCAATGAGATAGTTACATCATGTTACTCATATATGACTACACAAGAATGACTTGGGGTTGAATTCTTAAAATAAACTTCATAAACTCTTGACAAGTTCAAGGCATTCAAGGTTATTGTTGAGAATGAGAAGAATGGGAAGATCAAATCCCTAAGATCTAATAGAGGAGCAGATTTTTGGTCCAATTATTTTATGACGTTTGTGATGTTCATGGAATAATGAGATAATTATCAGTAGCTAGGACACCTCAATAGAATGGGGTAGTGAAAATAAAGAATAAGACAATTAAAGAGATGGCTAAAACTATGTTAAATGAGTCTATATTATCTAATTTATATTGGAGAGAGGTAGTAAGAACTACAATTTACATTTTTAATAGAGGATAGATAAGGGCTAATGGAAGCAAGACTCCTTATGAACTATGGAAGGGTAGACCTACTAATGTGGAACACTTTAGAGTGTTTAAAAGTAAATGTTTCATCAAAAGATATGATGAAGACTTAGGAAAGTTTAATTCTAGATATGATAAAGGTATATTCTTAGGATAATCATCAATTATCTTATCCTATATATGTTATAACAAAAGGTTATAGAAGATAGTGGAAAGCACTAATGTGAAGATTGATGAGACAAGGAAATCACACTCAGAATCAAAGGATACTTTATATAATCTGGATATCAAGAATAAATAAGAAACTATAGAGGCTAATTAAGAAGAAGAAGAAGTTTAAGAGAGATAGGAATCAAAATTTCCCTCAAGGTAGATTCAAATAGATCACCCTAAATCTCAAATCATTGGCAACAAGAATGTAGGTATGAAAAATAGGAGACGATTAGTAAGTAATCTAAATCAAAATAATGTTGCTCTATTATCTAAGGTTGAACCTAAGGATATTATAGAAGCAAACAAAGATAAATTTTGGATAGATGTTATAAATGAAGAGTTATAATAAATAGAGCAGAATGATACTTTAGAATGAGTTCTTAGGCCTAAAGACAAGAATGTCTTTGGCACAAATTGGGTGTTTAGAAACAAGTTGAATGAAGATGGTGAAGTCATTAGGAACAAGACTAGATTGGTATACAAATGATATGAATAATTTAAAGGGGTAGACTTTGAGGAAACTTTTGCACCTATAGAAATATTGGAGGCCATCAAATTGTTTCTAGCATATACAAAATTTAAAGAGTTCAAGGTATACCAGATGGATGTCAAATCTACCTTTTTGAATGGGAATTTAGAAGAGGAAGTGTACATTGAGAAACCTTAGGGGTTCTCACTATCAGATGATAAAGAATATGTTTTTAGATTGAAAAATTCTCTCTATGGTCTAAATTAAGCTCCTAGATCTTGGTATGCTAGGTTGGATAGGTATCTATTGGATCAAGGATTCAAAATAAGACTTAAAGATAGTAATACATAAATAAAGATAGAATATGATCATCAATTGATAGTAGTTGTCTATGTGGATGACATCATATTTGGTGGAAATAATGAGAACATGACCAAGGCCTTTGTAGAGGTGATTAAGAAAGAGTTTGATATATCCATGCTAAGAGAACTATCATTCTTTCTTGGGTCATAAATAACTCAATCTAAAAAAGGTATATTCATCTCACAAGACAAGTACATAAGAGAGATTCTAAAGAAGATTGAGATGAAATATTACAAGGTAGTTATTACACCCATGATCATAGGGTATAAGTTGAGCAAGTAAGATGAGTCTCTAAAGGTTAATCTGACATCATATAGGTTAATGATTGGAAGTTTTTTATACACTACTACCTCTAAACCTGACATCATGCAAGTAGTAGTTCTTATGGGAAGGTTTCAAGAAAATTTGAAGGAGAATCATCTGTAATTAATAAAAAGGATACTCAAGTATCTCAAAGGTACTATGGATTATGGGTTGTGGTATCCAAGACTCAAGTAGTTTAATTAGACAGTCTACATAGATGTAAACTAAAAAGGAAGTCTAGATGATAGAAAGAATACCAGTGGAAGAAATTTTTTCTTAGGTGGGTGCCTAGTTTCATCGATAAGCAAGAAACAAACATAAATAGCATTATCCACATGTGAGGTGAAGTACATTATAGCAGCTTCATGTTTCAGTCAATTCTTATGGATGAGACAAACCCTAAAAGACTACAAGTTGGATTATGATGGTACTAGACCTATCTATTATGACAATACAAGTGTTATAATCATCTCAAAGAACCCTATCATGCACTCAAGGACCAAGCACATTCCCATTAGATATCATTTTTTAAGAGAGAAGGTAAGTGAACAAAGTATCAAAATTGAATATGTTTCTACAAAGGATCATATTATACACATCTTGACCAAACCACTTCCAAAGGTAACATTTGAACACCTAAGACAAGAATTGGGTGTAATTCTTACACCTAGCAATCATTGAAGAAGCCAAGTACTTAGGAGGAGATAATCTTGCCCATTATATCTCCTAATAGGTGAGTTATTCCAAGAAGGTATGCATGGATATAGGGGGATCATGTTTGTATTATGTATCATAAAAATATATTCCTATGTGTTGAATATTTTGGTTACAAGGAGTGTGATCCAAGGAGTTATAGACATCACTTTGTCATTTATGTCAAAGGGGGAGAAAAACCATAATGTGGAGATAATAATTATTAGTATGAATTATATTTTTAAATCAATGATAAAGGGGGAGATCATTGAGAATTGTTCTTATTTTTGAGGTTTGGCATTGATATTGTCATTGATGTCAAAGATTCTTGAGAAAGGTGTTCATGAGATGATTAAAAAATGTAGCTATGAGAGAGAATATTAATCAGTGTTGTAATTATTTTGAGAGTGTAAGACATTATTGGTATATTTTATTATGAATTCATGAGTGATGTGAAGGTTAATGTGGAAGGTCCTTATTTTCAAAATTGTCAAGTGTTTGATCCTAGTAAGTGTCTTGAGAAGGTATGTGCATAAGATGCCTAGTTTTGTGTATGAAGGGTCATGATGGCTTGATGATATGAATGCACATGAGAATAATAACTTGTATGAGTTTGTTTGAGTGTGTATATGAGGCATTGGATCACTCATATGAGTCTCAAAAAGATATTTTAGGGGTAATACTTATATGTCAAGTCTGCAACTATACCTTTTATAGACCCTACTTGGCCCAATGAGGCATATTGATCTATTGTGATAGTGGTGGAAAGAGGCATGAATGTTAGTTTCAAGGCCTAATGTGATTTGCAGGTCAAGGTATAAATAAGAAAAAAGAGAGAGTGTGGACTAATGAGGGGTCACAATCAGATTTAAAGGTGTATAAGCTCATATAAGCATTTTCAAAGGTAATGTATGTCATTTCAAGTTTACTCATGAAGTTTCAAGTCAAATTTGGAAAGATAAGGCATGAAAATATGTTCTAAGGTCTCTCATGCACATAAAATAAAGGGTTCTCTACCCGATAAGGTATTTAGTGTGATCATTAGCTCATAAAACACATACATGGAAACCTAATATATTCATAGTATAAGGGTAAGGGTCATATCTTAAAATTATATGCATTAGTTTCTGGATTAAGAGGTTATACTTTATGAATGATCGTTAAGAGTGAAAATAGGTTTTAAACCCTCCTAGAACCCTAATAGTGACCTGATGTTGAATATGTGGTTTAAAATAGTCTATAATGATCTCAAATTACTAAACAAAATATTTTATCTTATATTTAACTCTCCTTATCACCCTTAGGTGTGATTGAGTTGCCAGGTGTGTGATTAGATCCTACAAGTAAGTGCTAATTTATCAGAGATTTATTGTAGTAGTCAGAGTTGACCAAGTAAAACTATGAAAATAATTGGATGGATAGGTTTGATGCTTTTATTTTTATTTAGTTATGGTTTTTGGACATGTTTTAACCCTTAGATATCCTATAATAGTTAACCAAGTTAACCAGTCGTTAATAGGCCTGATAGTGGAAATAATGAAAAACCCAAGCATCAATGAGAAGATGATAAGGAATGTGTTGTCATAAAATAGGGATGAAAACAAGTGAATGGATATATTTTTTTTGTAATTTTAATAAATTTTCATGTTTTTAATAAGTTTTGGATGTTAGCGATTATAGTGAAAAAATTGCTCACTAGTTGCCCTATCTAGTTCATATGAGACAATGAGATACAAGGTTATGATATTGATCTGCAAGACCAATATTACCATTTGACCATATTATATTTATATCTAATATTGGTATAATAATATCATATTATCATCCAAATGAATCAATATTCTCTGGGATTGGTCATACAAGAGTTAAAGGTCATTATCACCATGATTGGTCTTTAAGGAAAACTAGCAGTTCTGAGTGAGCAAGTTACAGGAGTGTTTTTGAGTCATTTTTAAATGTAATGAAATATAATTCTCTTTATGAGTTTTTTTAGGTCTTTTAGGTTCTTTTTATATTTTTTATTATCATGGTTATGTGTCCAAACATTGTGTTATCTTCAGTTGTTCAAGATAGAACTTTCTGTATATGTGGAGCCCTAATGTAAACAGTATTAATGGCATGCTTCAAGTGATGATTGGAGCTAAAAGGGTCATGGACATAATATGAGATTATTAAGGTTTTTTTTTTAGTGTAATTTTAAGTTTTCATTTCATTTTTGTATTTTTTAAGTGTTCCAAGGAGATCAAATGGTAACATGTGCTAATGAAGGCCTAATTGAATTAGGTCTCCTTAAGGCCTAAAAAGAGGTTTTGGTATTTTATGTAATGGATGACGTATGATAATGATTGATTAATGTATAAAACATGTTATAACACCTATTTTAATTGTGATTAAAGTGTTCAATTTTTTATTTCCAACCAAGATTTTTATGATCAAGAGCTTAGTATAAGAATAAGGCCTAATTGTCTAGTTAGAGGATGAGTGAGTGAAAGTGAAGGATATAGAAATTTTAAGAGCTCAAGGAGGTCTTATATACCATAATAATGGTGAATATAAACTATCATTAAGATATAAAATTATTAGTATAGATGAATATCAATTTCATATGACCTAATCTAATTTGAAGAGACCTAGATGAGTGAAGAAGCCTAAAAGGCAGTTTGAGAAGAATAAAAGAGAGAGAAGAATTTAATAAGGTGATAATCATATATTGTATGAGAAAATATATGTTTTGAATTTGATCAAAGGTTTTAGGTGGATGTGTTTGTGCTGATTCATCTAGGGGATTGGTTCTTCTTTGTAATTTGGTGTTTGATAAAGCCTAACTATGTTGGTGCATAGTTATTTGGGGTTGGTGTTCCATGTGGAGTTGATGATTTACTAAATTATAATATTTTGGATTATTTAAATGTAATCCATTTAAAATTATTAGTGGGTTTTCTTCCCCTTGAGGGTTTCCCACTCATATGTGTGCTTTTTTGTGCTATTCTCATGTGAATGACTCTTTATGCATTGTTATATCTTTGTATTGCTTTGATGGTTCAAGGAATGTTAAATTACATGTGAAATAAAGTTTTAAGTGATTGATTCACCCCCTAGTCAATGTGTTTCTAATATAATGGTAGTGAAAATGCACTTCTAGGTGGATTTGAATGGTGTGGTAGTGGGAACATGTGTAATTTGCCTATATATATATATATATATATAATATAAGTGATATATTCTCAACTAGAGATCCTAGAGCATGAATGGAAGTTGGATCTTAATAATTTATTTATTCAATGCCAAAGTTGCATTTTAAGACCCATCACTACAACTTGTGCCATGCATTACTCTTGAAGGTTCCACCTAAGTGATTCAAGGTTTGATTAGAGGGATTAAATTGGTAAGGGAATGATCTGATAGTTTATGTAAATGACTTACAAGTTTCACTTTAGGCATGTTTTAATTTAGGCTAAAAAATTGCATTTTTATTGTATTGGGAAGGGCATTCTTGAGGCTGGAATGGGCGGTGGGTTTGTCGATCGAGCATGATGGGAGGCCATGAAATTAGTCCTAGATGTTATCCACAACCCCAAACATGTTAGTAATTCCATTTTTTAGTTAGGAAGCATCAGAATTAGAGTTCTATAACCATAGCTTCAACTTTGATAACATTTATTGTTAGTGTTTCTGCACTCTAGAATGGTAGTGAAAATATACATTCAGGTGGATTTGAATGTCATGGTGGTGTGAGAACCTATAATATACCTATATAAACATTATCAAATTGATGTATTCTCAACTATAGGTCCTAAAAGTATAAATGATTGTTGGAGCTCAAGAAATTATTTATTTAATGCCAAAATGTTGTATTTTAGGTATTGTCACTATAACTTCTACCACATATTTATATCGAAGGTTCCACCTGAGTTCTCTACAGTAAGATAAGAAGGATTCGATAGGTAGGGGAAAGACTTGATGGTTTATGGTAATGACTTACAAGTTTCATTTTATGCATGTTTGAACTTAGGCTAAAAAAATACATTTTTTGTATTAGGAAGGGCATTCTTGAGGCCAAAATAGGTGATGGGTTTTTTGATATGGCATGATGGGAGGCTAATAACCTGGTCCTGGACATTATCTTCCCCCACCCCCCCAAATGTGTTGGTAGTGCTAGTTTTTGGTCAGGATGAGGTCTTTACATATTAACACTTTCCTTTGAACTAATAGTTTTTTCTTGTACTTATTGTTAATCCTTGTATGGTTGAATGGAAATTATTATTTTTTCAATGATGTAGTGAATCTATGGGTAGTAGATTCAATTTGATAGTTTTAAGTATCTATAAAAGTTTTGAATTTTATAATGCCTTAGGTGTGATCTCCTATAGAAACCTTAACAAGCCTCTCTAATTCATATAATCTTCTTCTCTCTTCTCTAAAACCCTTCACCTACTAAATCATTCAACCCTCTCACACAAACACCACCCTTTCCTTATACAATTTTCATAACTTCATCCTCTTTGTGTCTTTAAAACTTGTCAATATTATTTAGGCTCATAGACCTTATACATGGTTGCAAGATATTGTCCTCTCTCTAAGGCTTATATATTAATCCACCTAATCAATTAAATCATTTGACACACTTAATCCAATAGCATAATATATAAGTCACAACTCTTTGAGCATTTACTATGTTCTCCTAAATAGGATTTGTATGCATAATATCAAGGTTTAGATCAAACTTATACCTTCAAATCTTATCTTGATCAATCCAAAGGGATAAAACACACCCATATGATATTAAACATTTACCAAGGACCCTCATTAACTCAAATAACTCAATCAAACTATTTTCATAGGACTATAGTAAAATGTATCTCCCCTTCTCAAATCGAGAGATCCTATCTTAGCTTTAATTAACACTAAACATGACAAAATAACCTTGCAAGACTCATGAAATCATCACATATTTTATTCACTTATTCATTATTTTTATTCCTCAAACCACCTTTACTTAAGGGTAAAACTACCCCTCTATCTACTTGTAACCACTCAATCCTCCACACACCTAAAACTTAGCATGGGATGTTATCTCTAGGATTCAATGACACTATTAAAATATTAAGCATGGGATATACTAAGAGGAGGGGTGAATCAATATATCATATATCTTATAAAACTTTTAATTAATCAAACTCCACTTAACCATACATTCAATATATTCAATAAAATTGAAACAATAACATGCACTACATAAGAGAGATAGAGAGAGATATATATACCAATTTTTTATGTGAAAACCTAATGTGGGAAAAACCATGGAGAACAATCTCAAGTATATGAATGAGCACCAACTCAAATTACAAAGTTCTCAAGCACCAACTTGCAGGAACACCAACCCCTTTATTGAGCACCAACACAAAAACTATTTGTGAGCACCAACCCATAGGAGCACTAACCCCTCTTATGTAAAACACAACTATCTCTCAATGTTGCTTTCTAAACAAATGATAAAAATCAGCAATATCTCTTTATATTCTCTCCTCTTTTATTATATAAAACAATTATAAACCATGCACACTCTTGCATATTACAAATGGCTTCCCAAGCCTCCTTTTATAGCTTTCCAAATGACCTTTGGCATTCACCCTTTTTAACCCTTCAATCCACATGGAAAATGGTGCCAAACTTGCATGACCCTTTGAATCCTTTCATTTGAAAAGTCACACAGTGACCCTTCATAAGTAAATGTGTCCTTTCCCCTGTTGTCTTTATTTGGTGACTCTTCAAATTCCTCAAGGTGACTCTTCATGGAAAAATGTGCCCTTCCCTCTTTTGTCTTCACTTAGTGACTCTTTGAATTCCTCAAAGTGACCTTTCATGGGAATATGTGTCCTTTCCCTCTTTCGTCTTTATCTCATGACTCTTTGACTTCTTTATGAGCCCTCTTTTGAATTTATGCAACCAAAATTATATTCATTAATATTTAATAAATATTAACATACTTTAGCCAAAATATGAACATTAAAAACACCTTAAGAAATTAAATTCTATGGGGCCTTTATCACTAATAATGTTAGACCTTTGATGTCAATGATAATATTTCCAACAATCTCCCCCTTTATCATTGATGGTAAGCTCAAAATGAAACTACCACATCCTAAAACCTACGTTACCAACTTGCTCATACTGCCAACAAAAATCATACATTAACTCCCTCTTACTATAGCATCCTATGCCTATTCCCTATACCTATCCTTGTACTTTTCTGCCTTTGACATCAATGGAAAAGGGTCTATTTTGGGGCTAACACTTAGCTCCCCCTCAATTTATTTTGATCCTCAATGGTAGGAAGTAAAAGAAATTACTCCCAACTTCTCTTGAAGATACTCAAATGTGTCCTTTGGTAGTGCCTTTGTGAAAACATCTACAATCTATTTTGTAGTACTAATATATTATAACTTAACCTATTGATCTACAACCTACTCTCTAAAAAAGTGATATTTGATAAAAATATTTTTTGTTCTTGAATGCATCACTATATTAGTATAAATATTAATAGCACTTATGTTGTCATAAAAAATAGAGATAGGTTCATCATATTTTATCTTGATGTCTTCTAAAGTTTAATTCATCCAAATCACTTGAGTACAACACAGCATTATTGTAATATATTTTTCTTTAGCTGTAGAAAGTGATACTGAGTTTTTCTTCTTTCTTAGCCAAGATATTACTTTATCACTAAGGAAGAAATATCCTCCACTTGTACTCTTTCTATCATCTAAACAAATTGCCCAATCTGAATCTATATAAGTAACCAAAGTGAAATCTCTACCTATGGGATACCACAATCTGTAATCTAATGTTTCCTTGACATATCTAAATATTCTCTTCACTAACTAAATATGACTCTCCTTCAGGGTTTCCTAATATCTCGCAACCATGCCTACTACATGTATGATGTCTAGCCTCAATGTTGTCAAATATAAAATACTACCAATCATAGATCTATACAAATAGTGATCTACAATAGGTGAATCTTCATCCTTACTCACCTTGTACCCATTAGTGGGCCAACTAGTGCACAATCCTCAAAACCAAAAATTTTCAACATTTCCTTGGCATATTTATTTTGAGATATGAAAATTCCTTTATCTGACTAAAATATTTTCAACCCTAATAAAAATGATAATTCTCTAAGCCTAGACATCTCAATTTTTTTGCATATTATAATATATTTTTTTCATCTCTTCAATGTTTCCTCCAAATATTATTTCATCATCATATAACATAACAATTAATAGATGCTCACCTTCTATTTTGATGTAGATATTATTGTCCTTAAAACCTCTCTTGAAACTTTGATCCTATAGGTACTTATCAAGCCTTGCATACCAAGATATGGGAGCTTGTTTCAATCCATATAGTGATTTATTTAATTTTCATACATGTCTACTATCATTTGAGAGAATAAATCCCTTAGGTTGCTCAATATAGACCTCCTCTTCTAGATTCCCATTTAGAAAAGAAGACTTTACATCTATATGAAACACTTTGAAATTCTTAAATACTGAATATTCAAGAAACATTTTAATAGCCTCTAGCCTTTCCATTGATGCAAAAGTTTTTTCAAAATATATACCCTCAATCTGAGCATATCCTTTACATACTAACCTTGCTTTATTCTTGGTAACTACACCATCTTCATTTAACTTATTTTTATATACCCATTTTGTTCCTATCACATTTTTATCTTTTGGTCTAGGCACTAATTCCCAAGTATCATTCTTTTCTATTTGATTTAACTCTTCATCCATTGCTTTAACCCAATGCTCATCATATCTAGCTTCTGAAAAAGTTCTAGGCTAAATTTTGGATAATAAAGAAAAATTAACTTGTTCAAATTCATTTACCATCATCCTTCTAGTGTGAACTCCTTCATTTATGTTCCTAATGATGCCACTCTCATTATGATTTCTCTATACATATTTGGATGGGGTCTTGGTGACCTTTTTCTCTTTCTTCTCATCTTCATTTGATTCTTCAAAATCTTCTTCTTTAATGATTTCAAGAATGTCTATCAGATCACTAGCTCTTTATGCTACATCTTCATCTATCCTGACACTTAAACTTTTAAAAATCTTCTTGGTTATTTTGTTATAACATTTATAAGCTTTACTTTATCAATAATATCTAATAAATATACCTTCATCTATTCTAGATTCAAACTTACCCAATTTTTCATAAATTCTTTTTATGAAGCATTTGCTATCTAAAACTCTGAAATAATCAATAGTAGTTGGTTTGTCTTTTCATAGCTTATAAGGAGTCTTATCACTATTGAGTCTTAACAACTCTCTATTATGGATATGAACTGCTATGCATACTACCTCTCTCCAATATTTATTAGGTATCTTGGATTCATTTAGCATCATCCTCATCATCTCCTAAACTATTCTATTTTTTCACTCAACTACTCCATTTTGTTGTGGAGTTTTTGTTTTTGAATATTGTCTCTTTATCCCATGGTCTTCACAATACTCAATAAACTTATCTAACATGAATTCTCCTCCTCAATCTAATCTTAGGCACTTAATCTTCAAACTAGTTTCATTCTCAACTAAAGCCTTGAATGGTTTGAAGTGGTTGAAAGATTTTGATTTTTTATTTAAAAACATCACCCAAGTCATATGTGTAAAATCATCAATAATAAATATGAATTATTTCTCACCTTGAGTACTTTGCGTTCTGGTAGGTCCACATAAATCAGTGTGAACAAGCTCTAATATCTAAGTAGTTGAGTATTCTTTTATCTTGAACCATCTTCTAACCTGATTCCCATGTAGACATGATTTATAAAGCATGTTTAAGGGATTTTTAATCTTTAGAAGATATATAACTGCTTACTTCTTGATAATGTTGACAAGATTTTCAAAATTTATGTGTCCCATTTTCCTGTGCCACAACCAACTTTCCTCAACCTAACTCAAACAACATTTATAACTTTTGATATCTGATAACATATCTAAATTGTTGTCTATCATTTGAGCATCTATAATCAACACATTTAAATCTTTTATCCTAATTTCACAACCTTCTCCATAAAACTTTAATGTGTGTCCCCAATTGCACATTTGGCATACACTCAACAGATTATGCTTAAAACCTTCTACATACAGAACATTTTTAGTCTTAGTTCTACCATTATCCAAACATAATGTACTTTTTTTGGCTATTCTATTAGTGGTATTATCTTTGAATTTCACTATGCCACCATTGATCTTATTTAGATTTATGAACTTGCTCTTATTTCCTGTCATGTGCCTCAAACATCTGATGTTAATGAACCATGTCTTTTCTTCATTTTTTGCATGCAAAGTTATCTGGACTAACATAAACTTTTTAGGTTGTTTCTTCTACCATGAACTTGTCTGAACTTTATTCTTGATGAATGGAGCCTTGAAACATTGGTCCTTCTTGACTGACTTGAACATGCTTCTGTAATGCCTGACTATGTGTCCACAATTTTTTCACTTGTAACATACTATGGCCTCTTCATCAAATCTTGATAGAGGATAAAAAGAGTTGTGGCTTCTACTTGACTCTGCATGAGTTTCCTTCTCCTTGTTTCTAAAATTGTTAGCTCTTTTCCAATAGTATATTTTCTTATGACCATAACCATTAAAATAAAAATAATAACCATGAAAATATAACTTATTTTGATTTGTGTATCTTTGACCTGGTTGTCTTTTGTAGCTCTATTCCTTCCAGCCTTCTTTGTTTGAGTTGTCCTCTACATTATTAACTTCTTCTCTTTTTATTTCCTCTTTTATAAGGGATTAAACATAGCTCTTTTTCTTTTTAAATTTGATACTTTTCTTATCTGATATTGATTTTTTACTTTCTAATATCTTATTCAACATGTTAGTGTTATTCTCAAATTTTGAATCATTGATAGCTTTATCATTGACTGCTTTATTTGTTTTCTCAATATCTTCTTTTAAAGAGTCAATTTCAACAATATACTTTTCACATTCTTTACTTAATTTTTATAATTGAGTTGTTAGATCTTCTTTAGTCTTTTTGGCTTCTTCAATGTGTGCTTGTAGATATTCAATTATTTTCTTTGAATCATTTTCATATTTCTCAATCTGGAGCTTCAATCTTTGATTCTTATTTAAATATTTTAATTCTTCTAAGGCAAAAATGAGTTATCCTTCTAAATTCACCTTATCTTTATCATGTTCTTCTTCTTGATCATTTTAACTTTTGCTTGTAGAGACATCTTCATGTATGGTCATGAATAGAATATCTTCTTCATCTGAGTCATTGACTCCACTATCTTTGGCTGAACTAGGATCTTTGGAATATAAACTCTTCTTATTAAATCTCTTCTTGTATTTTCCTTTGAATTTATTATTGTATGTAGACTATACTTCTTTATTATCACCATTATTCTTTTATAGGCACTTAGCTGTAAAATATCTAATCTTACCACATTTAAAACATTTAAATGGCAATTTTCCTTGATATTTACCTATGCCTTTTTTTGGCTTGCAGATGAATAGAGATCCGTTGTCATCTTCCTCATTGCTAGAGTTGTCACTTGATTCTTTAATCTTAACCTTGTATTTATTTGATGTCTTGAAAGTATATTCCCTCTTTGAAGGTTTCTCTTGTTCATTATGCATCTCATATGCCATAAGAATACCATGTAGTTCATCTATCTTTATCTTGGATAGATCTTTCATCTCCTCAATTGCCAATGCCTTTACATCATATCTTAATGGTGGAGATCTCAAAACCTTTTGTACCACCACTGACTCTTCCAATTTTTCTCCAAGGCCTTGAATTTGAATAAGAACTTGATCAACCCATAAAAGATAACTTACCATATTTTCTTCCTCTTCCATCTTCAAACTTTCAAACTATAATTCTAGAACTTAGCTTGCCGAACCTTTCCATCACCTTTGTAAATATTCTCAAGATTTACCCAAGTCTCAAGAGAAGATTTTCATTACATAACTTTAACAATTTTTTATTCACATAAACCAAATAAAATAGCATTTAAAGCTTTAGCATTATTTTCACTTGTCTTCTTTTCCATAGGAGTAGTTGCAAGTGTCTGTGGCTCTTTGTATTCCTCCATCACTTCTTGGAAAATGTCAAATCTAAGGGAAATCAAGTAAGTCTTAATATTTATGCTCCAAAAAGGATAATTTGTCCCACCAAACAAAGATTCTGTATTTGTATAAAAACTTTCATTTAATCTAGACATCATGTTTTCCTTGATCCACATTCAATTTGTTAAACTCTTTCTAAAAGAACCTACTCTGATACTAATTTTTAAGTATGGGATATACTAAGAGGGGGGTGAATCAGTATATCATATATCTTATAAAACTTTTACTTAATCAAACTCCACTTAACCATACGTTCAATATATGTAATAAAAATGCAATAATAACATGCACCACATGAGAGAGAGAGAGAGAGAGAGAGAGAGAGAGAGAGAGAGAGAGAGAGAGAGAGAGAGAGAGAGAGAGAGAGAGAGAGAGAGAGAGCAAATTTTTACATGGAAACCCAATGTGAGAAAAACCATAGAAAATAATCTTAAGTATATGAATGAGTACCAACTCAAATTATAAAGTTTGAAAGCACCAACTTGTAGGAGGATCAACCCCTTTATTAAGTACCAACATAGAAACTATTTTTGAGCACCAACCCACAAGAGCACGAACCCCTCTTATGTAAAACACAACTATCTCTTAATGTTGCTTTCTCAACAAATGATATAACTCTACAATATCTCTTTCTATTCTTTCCTCTTTTCTTCTATAAAACAATTATAAACCATGCACACTTTTGCATATTACAAATGGTTTCCCAAGCCTCCTTTAATAGCTTTCCAAATGACCTTTGGCATTCACCCTTTTTGAACCTTCAATTCACATGGAAAATGGTGCCAAACTTGCATGACCCTTTTTAATCCTTTCATTTGAAAAGTCACATGGTGACCCTTCATGAGAGAATGTGTCCTTTCCCCTTTTGTCTTTATTTGGTGACTCTTTAAATTCCTCAAGGTGACTCTTCATGGAAAAATGTGCCCTTCCCTCTTTTGTCTTCACTTGGTGACTCTTTGAATTCCTTAAGGCGACCCTTCATGGGAAAATGTGTCCTTTCCATCTTTTTTCTTTATCTCGTGACTCTTTGACTTCTTCATGGGCCCTCTTTTGACTTTATGTAATCAAAAATATATTCATTAATATTTAATAAGTATTAACACACTCTAGACAAAATATCAACATTAAAAACACCTTAAGACATTAAATTCTATGGGGCCTTTATCACTAATAATGTTAGACCTTTGACATCAATGACAATATTTCCAACACAAACATCAAATTTCATTCAACTACATTCAAAACACAATGATAAGGAGGTTATTACACTAGATAACACATCTTTTATTGATTTTCATAAATATTTAATATATGATCCACTATCATATCCTTTTTCTCATGGAAAACACAATTTTCCATCTTCTTTCTCCATCTACCCCTCTTTCCTAAACCTCCTACCTACTCTACTAACTCATAATACTTCCTCATACTCTCTTAAACCACACACACCCATAAAACTCTCTCCCACTCCCTTTTCTTTCTCGCTTTTACATGAAAGTTTATTTTAAGTGTTCAAGGTGATTTGGAAGATATAATAGGTTTGTGATAGAATATATTGTCAAAGATCAATTGTAGGAGGCCTAACACCCTTAAGGGATAGGACTATAAATCAATATAACTATTAATGAGCATTGATTGGGTCTAGAGACCTCAAAGGTGAGTTAAATTATGTCAGGATTGAGGTGTTGAAGGTGTTGGAGGAGTGATGTGTTGAAGGGTAGGAAATCAGTCTCAAGAATGTGCATTAGGCCTATTAGGCCAAATAGATCTTGAAGGGCAAAAGTGTAATAAAGTGTAAATGAGTGTGGATGCCTTTGAAAGTAGATTGAGTGGGTTGAATGAAGGTTGGATAGGTGGATATAAGAGTTATAGGAAGTGTTATTGAAAGTGTTAATGAAGAGGAAGGCATCTAGGCATAGCCAAGCCTAAGGAATGTATAGTTAGAGAGTGTGAAGAGTGAATGACCAAATGGTTAGGTTGGAGGATAGTAAAGGATTTGAGTGTAAAATAGGTATTGATAGAGATTTCTAGAGAGGTGAGGGAAAATATAGAGTAAAAAGAATCATATAGGCCATAAAAGGCAATAGATCCAGGTGAAGGTGAAAGATCAAGTTTATAGGTATAGGAATTAGAGTGAGAAATTTGTAGGGATTTATGAATGATTTTATGTCTCTTCATTATAAAAGTATAAACATGATTGGTTATGGGCCTTAAGTGAAATCAAATTGTGTTAATGATCAATTGAAAACTTGTAAATGGGTGATGACAAATTCAAAATAGATAAGAGTTTCACTAGTTATTTCCACTACACAATAAAATAAAAACATTAATTTAAAAAATATGGGGGATCAAAGATTTATAGCATTGAAAATAATTTTTTTTTAATCCTCATTTATATACAACATTGAATACAAGATCCAAAATATAATAGTTTATAAGATCAAAACAACACTATACAATAACATTTTAAATTAAAATTAAATATAAATTAGATACATTAACATAATTTAGATGAAAAATCCAAAAAATCATATAGGCACATGTATAATGTCAATAATACATATATTGCCATGATAGGCATACAAAATATTACATAATCTACCAACATAGTATCTAATGTCAGGTGAATGTCATATACATATATATAATGCCAAAAATGTGTACATTTCCATATAAGCATATTAAAAAAATCACATCTCATGTAAGGCATATTAATCATCAAATAGACTACCTCTCGTTGCCTTCCTTGAAGAAGACTCTCCTTGGGATGACCTACTAGTAGATGGAGATCCCTCAAATGCCTTAGATTATTCCAAGGTCTAACTATGGGTCCTAAGCTCATAGCTCACTTACAATTGAACCTATTTAAATATAAGTATTATTAAAAAATTAACATAAAATACATTCAACCATTTGTTAAGAAATTAACTTTAAATTAGAATAAAAAATCATTTAAAAATGCACTTACTACAAGTTTGTAATCCTGATCAATATTATTTTGATGCTCAAATGAGTCAGTGGAAGGCTCAGTTGTATGAACATGCATCTAAAATAGGGATGAAACATGAGAAGTTACCCTACTAATCATATTACTAGGACTCTTAGATGTCATGGGATAATCCTGCATACACAATACATTAACATAAGTTATATTTTCCCTAAGTATATTTTGAACTTATTAAAATAAATCTATTTTTACAATTCAAAATTACAAGTTAATATACACCTCTATCAACACCTGTGCGAATGACTTTGTAGTAGTAATGCTTATGTCTGTATCAGTTCATAGTTATGGAGTGTATACTTGAGCCATCAATTGAATGTAAACAAGGTCTCACTTACTTTTATATAACATATCAAAGATATATATGGCAATTTTTTCTCCTTTATTAAACCAAGTGTGTATTTAATAACATTGTACTTGAATTTTGATATCCTTCATAAATAAATTTAACTTAAGTACAAGGTAAACATACATAGACTAAATGTACATAGATCATAATATTAACTCAAAATATTACCTCTATATAAGTAAAAGGTGTTATCCTAACATAAATAGATGTAGTAGTGAATGGGCCAATAGCTAGATCTATATATGTAAATAATGGCTACGTTAAATCAAATCCTACAAAATGTGGACTATGATAATTAAGGAACCATCTCCTCCTAGAACATAAAAAATTAAATATATATTATTCAATTTCTATGTAAATTAATTTTTAGCTAAATTAAATTTATAAATATAGCTTAAATTTAGCATGCCATTTATATAAAATATACCTGCATTTATGTAGTGGTTAATGTCTACACAATAAATGTGTGTGCTAAAAATATATCACTCATAAGTATATTATCCAAGCCCTCTTAACCAATATCACCTTCATCATTATAAATTACTATGCATATATCTCCATAAGATCTCCATGTGTGGGGTCAGGTATACACACTAGGTATCATATCTCTAACATCAATATCTAAGAGTTTACTCATATGTTGAATGAGTATATCAGTGAGTGAAGTCAATGCATGTAGAGTGTCAATATATATGACCGCCTAAACTACATAGGTGATATTGGGTTGAAGTGTCTTTTGGATATGGATTCTTGTAGGCCAATTAGGCACATGATGTGTCCCTGGCCGATCATATGCAGAGCCATTCCCTTCACCATAAAACTCACTATAATGAAAATAGTTTATCATCTCCTTGAGGAAAAACTCACAATAGAGTTTCCTCAAAAAATACAATGGGACCTCATGGTTGTTACATGGTGGATAATCAAACACCATCCACCATTAGTCCCATAAATTGGCTATGATTAAATTGTGTTGGTAGAGATGGATTGGGAAATGTTTAGCAGTTACTAAAAATGGTGTATTGGTGGTTGGGTCAATGAATAAGACACAAATACAGGCTTTTTATATGTATTTATTATTGACCTCATGTGCTAATAATTTTTTAGCATAATAAACCCTACAACTATCTTTATATAAAGCCCATCTATCAATTTGAGTCATTAAAGAGTTGCTTTGATCTAATAATAACTCTAGGGAATTGGTTAGATAGGTGTGGTGGGTGTTGGAAGTGGGATCACTCATTCTCCTAATTAATTCTTTAATTTTAATTTTATTTTCCACACTATGCTCAACTAGACTCTCTTGACTACTTGGGGGATTTTGTGTAATTGTAATAATGTTAGGTGAAGGGTTAGGAGGAGCGTTTAGGTGAAGGGTTAGGAGGAAGGTTAGGCTGAGTAACATGAGGGTTAGGTAGAGGGTTAGGATGAGTTTTAGGCTAAGTAATAGGAGGGTTAGTAGGAAAGTCTATTCAAAATAAATAAATTTCCAATTAAATAATGAAAATAACAAAAAATTACTAAAATTTAGGGTTAATGGGTGTAGATTTTTATCACTTACCTCCTCTACATGGGAGTATCATCAATTAGTCAATATGTCAAGCTTATTCGGTTGAATATGGAAAGGTTTGGCCTCACTAAGGAAAAAAATGATCGCGAAGAGGAGGAGAGTGAGGAAAATAAATAACTTAAATGCAAAATAAGGAAAATTTTCATTTCGGTTCACTTTTTTTATTTTTTATAAATGACACAAGGAACTTGATCACATTATTAATGCAATCACATTATTGATTTTATAATAACACAATCACATTATGTCCTAATGCGATCATGTTATGTCTTAGTAATTATTGAGCCATAATTTAAATAACGTGATCATGTAATGTCAATAACATGATCATGTTATTAACATTATGTAATTGTACTATGGGAAATGTCCACAAAGTTGTCTCCCAACTTCATGTACATACCCATTCCACTCTTCAATTCTAATGTCATAATTATGTGTAAATTATTGTCTTATTTCCTTGGATTCATTTTTATTGCATTTTTTATGTAGAGGTACATGGGAAAAGGTTAAAATACACCTAATCTAACTTTGATCTTGGCAATGATCTCATTCAAATGCTTTGATTTTTTACTCAACTTCAATTTCACCTCTATAGTCTTCAATCTTCTCAAGATTTATATCCTTTATTAGCATAAATCTATCCAAAATGAACCTTGGAATCATTTTCATCTATAATTATACCCTATATTTATTTCTCACTCATCTCCGTAACTCATACCAATATTTGATTCACCTCTTTATTCTTTACTCACCCACTAGTCTCATTAGTTGACCTTCACAAAGCATAAAACTCCCAATATTATTGTTGATCTCATAAACATATCTTTCCATCTGGTATCAAATATCCTTATTATAACACTCTTTAACCAATCCCTTTTAACCTCTCAATCACTCTCCATCATCCCCTTACGTCAATTCCCTTATAAGCTTTTTTTCATAATTTCCTTTGGTTAGAAAAATATACATGTCTTCTTCAACATATAATCCCATATTTTATCAATCTAAATCTCCTTACAAGTCCCCATTAATTTTCAAGGTCTAACTCACTGTCTAAATACAACTTCCTATGTAGGCTTCTTCCCAATTAGGCCTTTTAACCCTTAATACACTAACCTAATCTTCAAAACCTTACTATTATGTAATATACTTGACCAAAATCACTTGAATCCTTTTCCCTATGATGAAACACATGTGATTACAAAGTTTCAATATTTTTACATGGTTATAATTCAACTCATGGGTTTTTTAGTTTATAAACCCTAGTTTATTGACTGTATAGGCTAAGAGGGCTTATCTTGAAAAATATTTAGATTGAGAGTGTTTAAAAAGGATCTAAGACATTTATAAGGTCTATAAAAATAATATCCATCTTTATAATTGGTTTAGAGTCCTTAGTCAATCCTTTTAAGATCATAATCATGCAAAATACATAATTTAGTGCCTTCTCAAAGGACTATGTAAGGGTTTCTTAACAACCTATTTACATTCAAAAGGTTATAAAACTTCACATTGGTTATTCTAAATACCTTTGACTAATTTTCACTCACAATAAGACTTAATCAACTTAATACCCAATAAACTTATCAAACGTATACGTGTTTTCTTATATTTGACTGTGTAAACAAGGTTTCAACTGTATAAATAGAGTTCCTTCATACAATAGACTATGCATTAAAAAAATTTCCATTAGATTAGCATTATAACTATATATATCATCATAATACTAAGGGTAATTTACCTATAGACTCATCTCAAACAAAAACCCCACTCTTTACTTCAATAAATATCATGAACTCACCTTTATTCCTTAACTATTATAGGTGTCTACAGGGTTTAAGGTCATAAATGTCTTTTACTAGAGTTTTATTCATTATAAAATGATTTACTCAATCACTAGAAGTTTTGTACAATCCTAATACATTTAATAAATAATATACAATGGTAATCCTTGTCTTAAAAACTTGGAGAAGTCACTAAAATCCTCTTCATCGTGATTGTAACCTTATAGCCTTAACTCAAACCTATAGCCAACACAACACATGATACATTCATAGCATCAAGGGCTTATCAATAAAATGTATAAATAGGAATAATTCAATACCTTTTAAGAGAGGAAGTAAAAACACATTAAAAAAACTTTTCTTTATTGATTTGAACTATCCTTCATTACATATCTAATCCATGAATGGACTCTACCAACCTTCTTGAGGATTTTTACATTCTTATTTTCTCTAGTTTCCTCTCCTCCTTCATGGATCTCTCTCCCCATAATATCATCATCTCTCTTTCAACTACCATTCTCATCGATATCTATGTTGGTTGTGGTAGTTACAAAATAAGTCTCTCTTACATGACCAACTTCAACGTAAGGATAGTAGTTATTCTTATTTAACATGATTCTTGAATTCCAACACCTTAATGACTTGAACATATTATGTCTTCAAAACACTATTTACATGACTTCTTGAACCCTTGAACCAAAATTATCTCACATATTCAACTTCTACCATGTTTATGGCCCTTCTTGATTTAGTTCTAATTTTTAGAATTTTAAATTATTACTTTTGGAGGGAAAACTCTAATGCAATCCAAATACACTCTTGATGGCTCAAAATGACTTATAAAAACACAAAAGGATCCTATAAGATCCTTCACACACACTTATACTCTAAAATAGACCAACTATGAATCCTAACTACTCCATAAGAGAGATCAAATTGAGTGTCTCCTTCTTTCTTTACTTCCAATTCATTAAATGAGGATCTTCCATGCTCACTTTACTTCTGCTCATCCTTTATTTCTCCTTTCTCATTAGAATCTTATGTTTGTGATTCCTTGCTTTGTCTTTTCTCCTTGTCAACTATTCCTCTAACTCTATGAGGTGTATCAGCTGTTATAACTCTTTGTTCTCTACATTTTCTATCTTTTCCAAGTTAATTTGTCCTTCACCATATTAGGCTACTAACAAATGGTTCTCTTTTCTCATTCTTACTCTTTATTCATGGCTTCTTTCTTCATTTTTCTCACTTGGTTCTTTCTTATTTAGTGTTTTTCACTCCTTGACCATGCTAGTTCCTTCTTCCTTGTACTCTAATGGTTTCATAGGAATCTCAATCTTTGTCATTTACTTAATAAGACTCTTTTTTTGACTCTTCATTAAACTTCTTCACCTCTTGATGTGACTTCACACAACTTTACTCACCTGGAAAAAACAACTTCTTATCTAATGAACCTTCATCATAGTATAATATGGTTTTGAATCTCCTTAACTTATCATCATCATACATGTCAATAAATAACTTAGCTATAATATCACCAATTGATTAGATTACCTTTTTGACTTGCTTATGCTCCCATTGCTTGCTTTGTAGTGTGCTTTCTTGTACTTCACTATGTTGACCCTTGTCTTGTTTCATCATGAGCTCATGTGGATCATTTAATTCTTATTTTTCCATACTAACACTATCTATATCATTCATGTTTATCATTCCTTGATAATGAGTTGCCTTATTACCTTCATGACTGTGAGAACTTTTGCCATTAAATTTTCCTTCATTTGACTCTTCATTGATCTCATCTATGAGCTTATCTTGTTGTTATTCACTTACTTTAAACCCTTTAAATGGACTAAAAATCTTCTCTGTCACCTCCATTACATGAGAGCATATATATCTCCACAATCTTCATCAAAATTTGGACCATATTATTCTTCATATTCTTGGGCATATTTATCCATAACCTGTCCTAGGATTATCTCTTTCAAGATAGTCAAATATATCTCCTTATTTTTCTTCTCATCAAGTTTTTTAATCACTCTATGAGGTTATTCATATTCATATTGCCTTTTCATAAGCCTATCCATCAATGTTGTTATTTGTATATACAAAATATATTCACTTCTTGAATCATCTTCATATATATCATCAAAAATAACATTAGAAATCAAACCTTGAGACCACGTGGCCTCTTCACATTCACCATCTTGCTTCCTTATGGAGTCACTCAGTCGCATCTTCATATCTTTATTTTTTTTCTTTCACCGTGTCTTCTATTTACTTCTTTGACTTACAATCTTCTGATTTCTTGAAAATCACTCACAACACTATCTTTGTCTTTTCCATACTCTTCACAACCCATTTTATGCCTTGTACATGCTTAGACTAAATTTTTCTTCTTGTTTCATCTTTTTCATGCTTCTTGGCTTGATATATTATCATGCTGTATTAATACAACCTTCCCTTCACTTATTTTCTCCATATTTTCTTTTATATTTCAATTACATTTTTGCCTTGCATGACCTCTTGCTTTAGGTTTACCTTATTCATCTCTTAACCTGTTATCTTGAGCCACTTAGGCCAAACATAACCATGATCTTGTACCATCTTTAAAGGATGTTATTTTTTCTTCATTTTTTTAAACTACATATTGTCACCTTTATTCTCATATGCACAATCATAATCAATGCTTAATCATTCATTTACCTCCATATAAGACTGATGCAAACTCACCTTCTCTCTCATGTCTTCATGTATTCATGGTTAGCTTCCTCTCTTTATTTATCTGCAATTTTTATCAAAGCATCATAAAATTCTTCCTCTATCTCATCTTTAGCATGTTTATATCCTTCCATGTTCACCATATGAACTAAAATTTGTTCTCTTTCCTTATCTTCTTCTTTCATCTTGATGGGTGATGCAATAGACCCATCCTTAACAAAATTTAAGGCCTTATGCTTAAAATTCATAAAAATTTACTTTACACTTTCATTAAAAAAATCAAATTCAATATTATAACATAAAAATAGAGGCCACATAGTCTCCAAGAATGCCTCTTTCATAGACATTCTCTTCTTTTCCTTGTCATCTCTCTCAAATGATTCCCTAGGCATTTATCCCTTCATGTTATCTTAAATGATAACTATTTTATCAAATTATTTCTAATATCTCTCTTTTAAACTCATTATCCCTCATGCCTTTATGGCTTGTACCCTCTTTGTTCTTCTTTTTCCTCAAAGCACTAATAGTATGCCTTCTCTCTTACATAAGTAGATCTAGTGTCCACTTCACTTTATTTCTCACATGACAGCCAAGTCATTAGCTTCCTTGATATTTCATTAGCTTCACCATAAGATCTATCTTTTACAAACTCTTCCCAAACTCTCTTCTCATCTCTTTCACTTCTTATTATACATCCATCTTTTTTCTTTTCCTTAACTTTCTAGGCCTGCTTAAACCTTCCTCTTAGCAAGATTACTAACTTGCCTCTTAGACCTCTCTTTTGTATTTTTATCTTCATTTATTAATTTTTATAGGACTTCTCATATCCCTCTTTAATCTCACTTGGACTCTTTTCCTTATTTCTTTCTTGAGATTCAATGCTCTTTTCACTCTACCTTCTCTAGTTCTCTCTTAACTAGTTCAAGTTCTTTCATTGGACTTAGGGGATTTATCTTCTATTCACCAGTAATTTAATTTGTATATAATAACCTAAATAGGTTATACCTAAAACACCTTATTTTCCCATAATATCCTACAATGTCATCTCATTCAATCCTCATAACATTATTGATAATCTCACATTAACAATATTTAACAACTAACTCAAAATAGAAAAAAAATAATAAATTACCTTGATATGATACCAAATTATGTATATGCACATGGGAAAATATTTAAACACACCAAATCTAAATCTGATCTTAGTAATGATCTCATTCAAATGCTTTGCTTTGTTACTCAACTTCAATCTTCACCTCTATAGTATTCAATCTTCTCAAGCTTGATAGCCTTCATTAGCATAACTATATTCAAAAATAACCTTAGGAATAATTTTAATATATAATTATACCCTTTATTAATTTATCACTTATCTCCTTAACTCATATCATTCTTCGATTCACCTCTTTATTCTTTACTCACTCACTAGTCTCACTAGTTGATCTTCACAAAGCTTACAACTCCCAATTTTGTTGCTGATATAATAAACAAATATTTACATCTTATATAAAATATAATTATCATAAAAATCTTAAATAAATCCCTTTTAACCTCTCAATCACTCTTCATCATCCCCCTGCACTCTTCAAGCTCCATAAAGAGTCAATTCCCTTGTAGATTTTTTTTAACAATTTCTTTTGGTTAGAACAATATACAAGTCCTCTTAAACATATAATCCCATATTTTGGTACCCTCTACCTCCTTATAGTTCCCCATGAATTTTCAAGGTGTTAATCATTATCTAAATACAACTTCCTTTGTAGGCTTCTTCCCAATTAGGCCTTTTAGCCCTCTATACACTAGGCCAGTCATCAAAACTGTACTATTACATATTTTACTTGACCAAAACCACTTTAATACTTTTCCTTATGATATAACACATTTTATTAAAAAATTTAAATATTTTTACTTGGTTATAATTCAAGTTATGGGTTTTTTAGTTTATAAACCCTAGTTTCTTGATTGTAGAGGCCGAGAGGGCTTATCTTGAAAAATATTTAGTTTGAGAGTGTTTAAAAAGGATATAATCATACAATATACATATTTACAATTTTTTTAGATGCCTTATTCAATCCTTATAAGGTTATAATCATGCAAAATACATAATTTAGTACCTTCTCAAAGGACTATGTAAGAGTTTCTTGATAGCTTATTTACATTAAAATGTTTCCAAAAATTCACATTGGTTATTCTCAAGATCTTAGTATCATTTTCACTCATAATAATACTTAATTAACATAATATCCATGAAACTTCTCAAACTCATACATGTTTACTTGTCTTTGACTATGCAAATGGGGTTTCAACTATATAAATAGAGTTCCTTCATAAAATAGACTCTGCATTGAAAATTTTGCATTAGATTAGTATTATAACTATATATATCATCATAAAACTAAGCTTAATTTACTAAAAACTCATCTAAAAAAAAACCATGCTCTTAACTTCAAGAAACATCATCAACTCACCTTCTTTCCTTGGTTGTTATAGGTGTCTATATGGTTTAAGGGGAAAATGTCTTTTACCTGAGTTTTCTTCAATATAAAATGATTTACTTAATCACCATAAGGTATGTATGATCCAAATAAATTAAATAAATAATATACAATGGTAATCCTTATCTTAAAAGCCTGAATAAGTCACTCAAATCCTCCTCTTCTTGACTATAACCTTATAGTCTTAACTCAGACCCGTAGCCAACACAAAACATGATGCATTCATAGCCTCAAGGGATTTTCAAGACAATGTATAAATAGGAATAATTAAATACATTTTAATAGAGGAATTAAACACACAAAAACAACTTTTATTTATTGATTTGAACTATCTTTTATTATATATCCAGTCTATGAATGGACCTTGCCAACTTTCTTGAGGAGTTTTACATTCTTCTTTTCTCTATTTTCCTCTCCTCCTTCATAGAGCTCTCTCTCTCTCTCTCTCCTTCTACTCTCATCACCTCTCTTAAAACTACTATTATCATCCATATCTATGTTGGTTATGGTATTTACAAAAGAAGGATCTCTTACATGACCAACTTCAATGTAAGGATGGTAATTACTCCTCTTTAACATGATTCTTGAATTACATAACCTTAATGACTTAGACATATTATGTCTTAAAAACACTCTTTACACAACTCCTTAGACCCTTGAATGAACATTATCTCACCTATTCACCTTCTACCATGCTTATGGTCCTTATTTACTTAGTTCTAATATTTGAATTTTTAAATTGTCACTTTTGGAGGGAAAACTCCAATACACTCAAAATACACTTCTAATGACTCGAAATGGCATCTAAAGTTAAAAATAGACCTTAGAGGATCATTCACACACACTTATACTCCAAAATAAACCAACTATGACTACTAACTAAGACATATCACTTCAACAACTACAAATAGTGTTTTGCTTACTAGGTTCTCCTACACGAATTTTATTAGTGTTTATTCTAGTTACATGTAAGAAAACACAGTACAAGACTTTTGACAGTCATAACAGGGTTATAATAGTCAAGTAAGTTAGTCTTTTATCACTTTTCAATATTTTTTGGTGTTAATTTTATGTGACCAGGAAATATACCTGTGATATAAAGGTTTTCAAATTTAAAATATTTCAAACTTGATCTTAAATATTGAATTTTTATTGAACTTTATCTCAATTCTTGTATGCAATCAAGACATGGGTTTCTATAGTATAGGAAAGTTATTTTTATCATGTTTTTGGATTTATTAAATTTCCCAATTGAATTATTTATTATTAAATATGTGTGGATAGTTTATTTAAATAAAAAAATCCAAAACTATCATAATAATTTGAATTTCTATTCATTTTATGCTTGTTATGTGTACACAATCTATATACCCTAAACTAGGGTTTTTAAGCACAAAAATCCATCTGAATTGAAAATAAACTAGTAAAATTTTATGAATCTTGGTATAAATATGTACTAGGATGTTATTAAAGTGTTAAAAGTGGTTTTAAAGTGATTTTTCATCAAGAAATAAATTTATTTCAATATCTCAGTTTAGAGGCATAATTTTTAGGCCTAGAAACCCTATTTTTTAATTATCTTGTATTTCTAATTTTTAACAAAGGAATAAATAATTATGGTTATTTGAGTTAAAATCCTAAGAAATTTTAATATTTTTTGGTTATATACATCCAGTTATCACCAATGACGTGTCAAAATTACAAATCAAAAAGACTTCCTGCAATAATGCACACACTAGACCAAAAACCACCAAAACACTCTAATTCATTCGTACATGTCACATGAAATTTTGTATTCTCATTAATACATCCATAATTAGAGAATGATTCTATACAAAATTATCATATTCCTCCAATTCATCTCCATTGAATTTATGACCTAACAAATTGGTGTTTTTGACCAATAGTGCAAGACAACTTATTAAATTTCAAAAATTGCAAAATGGTTAATCTGAATCACTTAGATAAGCAAATACAATAAAATGCTTGAGTGAAAAAATTGTGGAAAATTAATTAATATCCAGTTTTAGAAAATATAAATTCAAATATCTAGGCCATGACATCTACCCATTAAATCATCAAAAGGTTGTCATACACCAAGTATTTATGGAGATAAATATTTGAATTAAGGCAAGCCATGCCTTATTAATTCTCATTACTTAAAAAATATTAATTTATTCTCCATACATAATTGAAATAATTTATGTCTATTCATATCATTATTAATCCAAAGGCCATAACTAATATGAAAAACCTATAAGAGCCAAAGCCACCATGGACAAATATAAGCTTTTTAGTACAAAGATATAATGCAGAATTTTTGCTAAAGCTTCAAACATTTGTTATATTTTCATTAAAAAACCAATAAAAATGGTATAAAATGAGATTTTGAAGGCACTTTACCAACCCCATTTTTAAAATATATTTAGCTCCATATCTGGGCACAAACATGTTTGTGGACTAGCATTGAAGGGAAGTTCAAGATAAATGTTTAACTTGTTTAGATTATGCTCTTTTGTTTGATCTTTACTTCATTGACCTTGACCAACTAAGGGATTTGGCTTAATATATTTATTAATATTTTTCAATCTTTATTTTTTCACTAAAAAATGGACTAACCTATTTTTAATCATATTATACATTTGGCATGCCTAATGTGACCTCACACCCCATAAGTACCTTTGAGGCCTCTTAAATCCTTATAATCATGAAATTGGACCAAGTTTTGAAATTGATTTATTTCATTTTCCTATGATTTTTCCATTTTCCATCCCATACGCATTAGTGGGATTGCACTTTGTGTCAATGGTTTTATTCTCATGAATGACAAGATTGACCTATGGATCAACAATTTTGCTCTGCAAAATAGTGGTTTTACTTTAAAATGATAGTTTCACTTATATCCAATAATCTCCATATATTTTATGAAAATGGAAATATTGATCTAAAGATGGTGGAATTTCACTAAAAATGGAGTGATCACTCTAAAAATGGTGAGATTGACCTACATATTAGCGAGATTGTCAAGGCATAAAATGCCCAACTTCCAAAGGCTTGTTTGGGGTAGTTTGGAATCTATTTTTGATGATTTTTTTAAACCAAATTTTTTCTAATGAATTTTTAGATTATTAAATTATCTTATCTTCATTTTTCATGTATTTTTTATAAAATTAAAATTACAAAGTGTTGATGTGTTTTCAGGCAAATGGTAGTTTCATGACCGAAATGATAGTTTTACTTTGCAAAATAGTGGTTTTACCTTGAAAATGGTAGTTTTGCTTATATTTTAATCATTTACATTATTTTTATGAAAATTAAGAGATTGATATGCAAATGGTGTGATTGCTCTATAAATTGTGAGATTACCCTGCATATCAATGAGATTACCAAGCTGCATACTACATAAATTATGAGGGCTCGTTTGGGGTTTTTTAAATTCCATTTTGAATTTTTTTTAAACCATATGTTTTCTCCTAAATTTTAATAATATTACATAATTTTATATTCATGTTTTATATATTTTTCACAAATTAAATGAAATTAGGGTACTAATATATTTTCTTACAGGTTAACATTCTAACTTGTTTACCACATGTTTTAATTCTCAAAGACCACATTTTCAACCCTTTAACTCTTTTGTCATAGGATCATAGTCAAATAAATGGGGTTAAAAGTTTTAAAAAAATAATTTTTACTTCACAAAACATTTATATTTTGGTATTAAAATAAATTCACATTCCAATTGGGTTATGACAAAATTTGTTCATTTTCATGTTCTTTACTTTCTTCCAAGTTTTGTTTGTTGCTTTATTGTCTTATGGGGCTATTTTTCCACGTATGCTCTTCCCTTTCTAAGTGAATGAGAAACAAAAAAAATCATATTTTCCTTTTACCTTATTTTACTTTTTGATTTTGTGGGGTGTATTTCATCACCTTCCTTCAATAATTTAGGGGTGCATTGACCTAGGAAGTGACATCCTAGCATCGTACCCAACCCTGATTATCTCCAAGGTATACAAATTAAGGAATGTTGTCATCATGAAGACATGGACTTGTGATTATATATTATCATGCGAGTAAATTAACCTTGGGGAGTTATTTATAATAACTTATACCAAGGTGTGGTACCCTCAAAAGGAATAATCTTGGTAATGAGATTGAACTTCTTCATTGACAGATTTGTGCTCATGTATAACCTATTATAGGTTGTATAGGGACCATCTATAAATTCTAATTGAAAATGTAATAAAACTCCAAATTTGGTAGTACTTCACTAAAAACATTATGGTTTAAGTGGTCATGAAGGGACAAGACCCTCTCATGAATGACCCAATCATAAAAAAACTTCTTAGATGCATTTTTTGTTGTGAATGATGTATTGATATAGGGGTGTAAAGGGAACAACCGCTAAAGTTCATCTTAATCATAAAAAACATGAGAGATAAGTTTGGTATTAAAATACCACTGATAATTTTAATAATTTATTTAATAAACATTTAAACTTTATAATCCTCTCTCATGGTGAGTATTTTAAAGGTTCAATGGATGTGATGCAAACCTATATCATTTATAAGAATTTCCTTGTAATGCTTGTGTGTTTTTACTTAATTATTTTGTCAAAACCTCATTGACATTTAAAACCAAGTCAAAAGCAACCAAGTCCAATCCCAAAACATTTTTATACACACTCAATGAGGCATTACACCACCAAAATTATGGGTCAAACAAAATTGACATGTTAAAACTTGGTCCTAATACCTATATTACTTGTCTAAACTGCATTGTTAGGCTACCTAGTTCAACCAAGGCCTATTTATAATACAATTTTCCAAATTAAAAAATCAAACCATTCCAAGACCAAAGTTCCAAATGCTTGTTCAAATCATTGTTATTATGTTATCTATCATGTTTCATACTTGAGACAAATTTCAAGATCAATTCTAAAATTGATTCATATTCTAAGGCCTTATTTTAATTCTATTCAAATTGTGCCAAGTTCTAATTGTAGACAAACATGTTCAAAGCCTAGATCAAAAATTTACAATCAAATCAGAAGGCCTTTCAAACTAAAATTCCAAACCAAAATCAAACTTGTTGAAAACATTTGATGTACCAATATTTATTCCCCTTTTGAAAATGATTTTGATTCACACACTTCTCATATTTTGATAATTATATGAACAAACTTTGATTGAACTATTCCATTTCAACATTTGCATTAATAAGCCCAATCGAACATTCAATGTCTACAAAGGTCAATTCCATGCACCAAACTAATCAAAACTCAAATCTAGTTTGTCTTAAACCATGTACCCAACCAATTCTATACCAAATCATTCCAATTTTGATCAAGTTCATCTTAAACCACATTTTAATTCCAATTCAATTCATCTTGAACTACATGCTAAGCCAATCCAATATGATCAAGTTCATCTTGAATGAAGTTTTAAATATAATTCTAAATTAACTCAACTTTGACCAAATTCAACTTTAAATCCAAACAATTGGAATATTTCCAAATTAGGTCTATTTTGACCAAATCCAATTATTTTGATTCCATCACATACCAATTCAAAACTAATTCTTGTCTTTTTGTTAAATATCCTGTACTTATATTTTGAGAATGATGAAGTTATGCCATCCATATTTTATTTTATTTGAATCATATCAAATTGTTCTACCCTTTTAGGGACCAATCCAATTATCTTAGATCAAAACTACCCTTTTGGGTAAATTATATCTAAACCAATTTTTTCCTCTTTAGGATAATTTCAAAGACCAAGACCACCCTATTTAGGCCATTTTTACCAAGCCAATTCTACCCTCTTTGGGCCAATTTCATTCAAGATGAATTAACTTGCATTAATCCTTTTTTGGGGGTGTATTTTATTTCATGTTATTCTATGGCATTTAAAATTTATTTGGATAAAGCCTTATTCGAACAATACGATAATGCCATCATTTGGTAGCTCATAGCAAAGGGATCCAAATGTTTGCCTAAGTTTCCTATAGATTGATTGTATACCTTTATTCAAAAAGAGGAAATACATTTATTGAAGATGTAACTTATAGACCCAAAAAAACATAACCATGTCATCATTTCTCAGCTACAATAAAATGGTCAGTTCTTTACTAATATTCTCATGGTTACTTAAAAGACCTCTCTAACTACTGCTCTATTTGATAATTCCTTATCTACTTGTCTAGTAACCAATCTAGTCTTAAAGCCACAAAAAATTTAATCATTGCCCCTCTAATGAACATTATCTATATAATACCCAAGTGTATCCAAGTCTGATAACTACTTGATTAATATATGTCATGGTCCCCTTCCCAAGCACAATTAGATGCATCCACTTCCAAAGCAATTTCAAGATAATCAACCAATCCTCAACATTTTTATTGAATCACCCATTCTTGGCCAAACCCAAACCATTATTGGTCCACATTTATTTGATAAAGGATATATATTTAATAAAGGACTTATATTTTATGAAGCTATATTTGAAGATCCCATTATTATTTAGCAACATCTCATTATTCATCCATTACCCAAATTTCCCCATTTTAAAAAATCCCTTCATCCCAAAACCTTCATTTCCAAGATAAAAGTGAACAAGGTACTTGTGTACAATGAAATTCAATGGGACATTTTTATAGCCACATATACATTAAAAATAATAATAATTTAGATCTAACATTATTGCAAGCATCAACATCAAAATTAGGTTCTATTTTAGAACCAATATCAGAATCATAATCTATCTTAGAACCAATATCAAATTTATCATTAGAAGTAGAATCAAGGTCAATCTCAACATTAGATTTAGATCACCTTGATTTTGAATTAGCTTCAAAATCAAAATACATTAGTATATATTACAACATTGGCTATACACTTTTATCAAACCCACTTATGTCTTAGTCAACTTCAAAATCAGCTTCTTTCATAGCTATTATGACATTGGTTACACACTCCTTGTAGATCAAATTACATATATTTGTGATCCTTCGATATTAACATAAGTTATCCTATTAACCTCTAATAGGATTGTGTTGCCTTTTACCCTTCCATTGATACTGCACATGCCTCTCCCATTAACCAACCTAGACATTATATTGTCATACCACCTCCCATAAATGTCAATTAGGACTGACAAAATCACATATTGTTTAATTTATTCCATGGAAACATCTCAGTGGCAAAATTTTTAGGGAACCAAAACAACATTCAAGGATAATAAAAATCTCCTAGTGAAAACTTGTTTGACGTGTTGGGGGACAACCAAAGTCTAAACTCAGAATCTTCTAGGACTCATTTGAGGTGCTAAAGGACAATTATAATAAAAAATTAGAATCCTTTAGTAAAACCTTGCTTAAGGTAATAAGGGATAATCAAAATGAATTATTAACATCCCTTAGTGAAACCTTATTTAAGGTTCTATTGGATAATCTAAATAATAACAATCAAGAATATTTTTTTGGTGAAAACCTCTTTGAGGTACTAATAATTGAGCAATTTAGTTTCTCATTACTTAATGAAGACATTATTGGATCCAATATCAGCCTTGTCATAACCAAAATCAAGTAAACTTTGGAAGAAAAAATAATGTACGTGACAAAAAATCCCAATCTTCATTTTTCCTTCAACCATTATTCATTTCATTGTGATCCTATCATTCATTCAACTTCTATATTACATCACCAAATAATGCCATTTATCCCATGCATACCCTTCTTTACCTTTATTGGTAGCATTCTTTTTTAAAGAGGTTACAAAGACACCTTATTTTGAGGTTATGAGGAAGCATAATTAATTTCCAATGAAGATCACAATAACCGAAACATATTTCACATCATAAATATGATTCAAATAGATCTACTATTTAGAGTAGGTATTGGTTAGAAAGTAAAGGGTCTACATTTCACATTTGGTAATCCTACATAGAGTTGAGATGCTAAAAAAATCAATTAAAAATTAAAAAAAATCCAAAGATAAAGATAAATAATTCATCCAATAATGAAAAACCATGCTTATGGTACCTTGGGCAAATACCATGATGAAAATTAGGTTTCTAGCATCATACACAAATAATTTGTTATCAAAAAGTAACTTGACACTTGGGGGCAACCTCATTTGCATTAAATACCATTATTACCATTTTGGCCTTTCACTCCTATTTATCCCAACCCATATTATTATCACCATTAGTCTTCCCATCTTAAACTTGTCATGGAATTAGAAGGTATATTGAGACCTATTCTAGGAAACCTACTTGCACAACACTTTGATGACTGGACATATTTGGTTCCCACATGACATTGTCCTTAGAGACTCCTAGTACTTTACCTCATTGTCATTCATTATCCTATACCATTTGATTATGTTCCTATGCCATTCCTATTTTTAACCTATTGTTGATTAGTAGTATCTCTCATTAAAGGTGGAACTACATTGACCTAAAGTCCATATGGATTATGTAGGCAATGTTCAGTTTCTAAGATTAGCTCGATCACCCCTTTTCTCATGCTCTCATCATTTTTTAAGCATTCTAATCCATGCTATCACTATTTTACAAGAAAATTAAGACACTCTCTCATCATTTTGTGAGTTAAATTTTTTTTCCTCTTAATCCTCCATTAAGTTAAGATGCCAAAAGCCCAAAAACATTTTAAAAACTATAATACCTAAAATTGGAAAAAGGATTACAATCTCCATGAGAGATATATAGCTAAAAATTCCTAAAAATAAAAATAATCTTAAAATATCCATGAGATATATAAAGCCACAAAATTTAAAAACATTTGTCATTTTAAATATAGTCATTATCCTTGATTTATCATTGAGCCATTTATGTTAGCAATCAGTAGGATGTGTCCTTCCCAAATTCACACTACTAGGGAATATTAATTATTGGTTACAATAATTTCAATCACCTTGGGATGTGTCCTTCCCAAACATGTATTCTTGCTTGGGGGAACTATTATATTATTGTGTATACTTGTTTGGGGGCACTATTTTAGTCACAAAATCATAGAAATTGGCTTATAATTTCCATGACAGATATAAAGCCCCCAAAAAAATTGGGAAGAAACCTCTTATCTAGCCTTATCCATTTCCGATCCTCATTACCATACCATTCATTATCCTCCCATTTATGGTATAAATACATTAGCCTAGTTTCCACATGAACTATGTAGGCAACACTCAAATGCATGTGGTATCTCAATTCAACTTAACCACTCATCATTCCCACTCTTCATTTTGATGCCCATTCCCATATATCTCAACCATTTCCTTAAACTCTTGTCATTTTTCAATCAACCATTGCCTTATGTTCTCACCATTTTATGAGCAACCATTGTATTAAATGCTCTCACCATTTTGAGAGTATACCTTTCCTATTTATCCTATGTAATCACATATCTACTTGTCATCACTTTTATTTTATCCCAAATCCTAAGGAAAATACATTTGGTCTAAAGTACTTAGGACTATGTAGGTAGCTTCCACTTTCATAGGACATTTGGAATCAACTTGACCACCCCCTTTCCTCTTCTTTTATCCCCCTCATTGTCCCCTTATCCTATGGGAACCAAATTCAAGTTTAACACCTTACTAATAACATATGCACACATTGTTGATAACTTAAATGGGTTTCTCTTTTTATTACAATAGGTTTTTGGTTTGTTTATTTGCCTATTTATTTATATTGATTTTTTGTTATATTCTTTGTCTATGTTTGATACATTTTGTTACACTTAAGTATTCATATTTCATATTTTGCATTTAAGTTGTTCACACTGGTATTTAAACTTTATTGTTGGTTTATCTTTGGTTCAAATGGGTTATGTGTTCAATCTTGGTTTTTATGTTTCGTGTCATTATATTCAGTTGTACAGTATTCACATATAAACTATTTCAATAATATTATCATAAGTTATTTATAATTATGATGCATAATCTCATTTGTGAAGTTAAAACCCAAGTGCTTAAATCTTATATATCAATATTGCACCAAAATCATCTCCCCAAGAACAACCTATCTATACATGATCCAAATGATATAACCACATCACATGATCAAATATTGCAAAAACATGGCTATCACTATGCTAAGTACATGCCTCTCCTACTGTAATCATTTACTATATATTCATACAACATGATATATCCATGAGCTCAAAACAAAGTGAAAAAATCCATAGAAAAGAAGATAAAATAATAATGGAAAATAAATAAACATAAATATCCATATTCTAATCAATAAATCTACATCTAACATCTTAGTAGTGCAAGAGTAAAGAGCATCATGTCTCACAATATAATATCAAGAGTCCATGTACAATATCCATCATCAAAAATGAATGTCATATATATATATATATATATATATATATATATATATATATATATATATATATGTATGTATGTATATATATATATATATATATGTATGTATATATATATATATATGTATGTATATATATATATATATGTATGTATATATATATTTGTATATATATATATATATATATGTATATATATATATGTATATATATATATATATATGTATATATATATATATGTATATATATATATGTATGTATATATATATATATGTATGTATGTATGTATGTATATATATATATATATACATACATACATATATATATATATGTATACATACATACATATATATATATATATGTATGTATGTATGTATATATATATATATATATACAAATATATATCAAAATCAAAGTTTTATACTTCATGAGAATATATATATCTCATATACAATAAAAAGGTAGAGCTATAATAAAATTCTCAACTTTGGCTTGCTTCATCCATAGGGAACTCTGATCAAAACTCTATCTTGTGCCTAGAGGTGGTGGACATGGTGGTGGTGGACCCATTACCCTCCATAATGGTGTTGGATATGCCACTGACTACTTAGATGTTATATTATGTCATGTTTAGAGGCCCAACTAGTCTGCTAAATCTATTTATACTCTCAATAAGATGGTGCCCTATCCTTTAATAATAATATTAACTTATATAATTTTTAATAGTAGTTAACCTCATCCTTCACCCATTGGGCATCATCCTTCACCTATAGGGAATCATCCTTTACTTGGATCACATCAACTAGTGATTTGTCTAGCCCTTGATTTGACATAATATGGTGTGCCTTTACTTGATCCTCATGAAGCCTCTAAACATCCCTCTTTGCCTTATCCTGGTCTATGTGAGCCCTATCTCACTCACTAGCATCTATAACTAATTTAGCATCCCATAATGTACACTACCCCTTAATGGTTATCATATAGGAAACATTCCCCCTAAATGCCATAATCTTTGTATCCCATGTGGAAAGGATTCCTTGAAATATATTGGTCTCTATCTGGGCTATCACCATCTCAACCCATAGTCTAACTACATATTACTCTAAACCATATATCTCAACTCATCTCATCATTATCCCATTCTATAGCTTATCTATTAGATTTTATTCATTTACTGACCTAGTAGTACCTAAGGCCTCAAACTCCCTTTTACATGTACTTGTGTCAAGCCCAAAGGGCCCTACCTCTCTTATACATGTCTTTGTACCCTAACCTAAGTCACCTACTACCTCAACCATTTATGTGTCTAATGGAGGACCCTATCTACCATCTCCATCTCTATCTCCATCCTAACTGTCCTCTACATCTGAGATATAGTATATAACTAAGGAAATAAAATTAAACACTTGAGACATGTACAACTTATTATGCCATATATTGCACTAGAAACTAAACAACCTACTACACATGCTACTACACAAGAACCTAAACAATCTAAAATGGGATGACATGAGGTATAACTAGTTGTGCATGAACCTATTCTTGTACCTATCCCTATTCCTAGGCCTACCCGTATGTAATAATATTTTTTCATTTTTTCCTTTTAATTTAATTATCTATTGAAAAATTAAATAAATATATGGTTTATGGATAATACCTGGAGATAACAATATAGTTTCACACTACTTGAATCTAAAGAATGAGGGAACTTATTTTTGGCTTGGAAGAATAACCTACACATAATGAAACAACTTGGAAAAATGGATTAATATATAGATAAGTGAGCTACTCGATTAGGAACTAGTCTTAAGAAGTTATGAACTTCCTCAAGTGGATGCCAGATCATTATTTTCACAATTAATTGGATAAATAAACATTGAAATTATAAAATATAAAGATGTAATATAGATGTGATAACAAAATGATTATGAATTAATCTTTGTATAAACTATCAATGTAAGAAAAGTATTCATCCCAATAAGATGAAGCAAAATTCACATCAGCTTGTATAAAATCTAGTTAGTTAGAAGTGGAATAAACTGAGGGAGAATAAAAAATGGCACAAAGTGATAACTTGAAAGCTATGTTACTCTAGTCAGTGAAAAAGGATTGAGAGACGATGCATAGATCACTAATATTAATTATGTCATGTATAATTCTGGGCATAGTCATCTACAAGTAAATTTCATGTTTATAAAGATATAAAATCAAATAACATTGATCCAAAACAAATTTTTAGGGTTGAATGGGTCAGATTTTAAAATAGAGTGCAAGGATCAATGCCTATCCTGCAGATTAACAATAGGAAGCTAAAGGGTGATAGAGGATAATCACAAAAGAAACTAGGGATTTCTAATGTGTTTTAAATCTAAAATGATTAGGAAAGAATAAAATGAAATAATAAATTAAATTACTAAGATGGAGTAATTACCGTGAAATGGATGCAAGTAGAATGCATTCCTTTTGTAGGTGCAAGTGATTTTCTTGAATTGTGATGACTATTATGGATTGGGTATAGCCTAATTTTGAAACCATAGAGCTAATTTTCACCTTAATTATCCTAAGGAATTATAATTAGCATTTGGATATTGAAAATCCATGATCTTAGAACTAAAGAATCACCTATGTATATATAGATCGATGTTGATCAAGAGAATCAACATCGCTCATGGGAGAATCATCACAAATTCACCCTTTTTAGAAGGAATTTCATCTACTTTAGTTTATTACAAATACGAGCTAATTTAGGATATAAGTGTGGGGTTTGTTTAGTAATGGTTTTATATGTGGGTATACTGTTAAAGGGTTAGGACTTTATGGGTTGAAATTAGATTTAGGTGGTTAGAAAGGTAAACTAGTAATGTGTAAAAATAAATTACTGAATACTTAACAAGAAATAAGTTAGACTTAGGATAGGGGTATTTAGGATAATATAATAATAATAAAGGCATACAAAACTAAATAATTTTTAAATGACATATAAAATTGTAGTGTCTACATTTTCCCCTTTTTGTGGAGCGGTATGTAATAACATGCCATGAGACAAAAATTGAAAGAGGTCTAATACCCCAAGTTTATGTGAAGAGGTATCCCCCCTAAAATTAGGAGCCAACATAGGATGAAGAGTAGGTGATGGGTTTGAAATATGGAGTAATGGATGGGATGGATAGATAATAAATGATAACTAAGAGTGTGGATGCATAACATGAAGTATATTTTTTGCACTGACAAGGTGTGAGATAGTATAGGCAGAGATACCCAAAGACAAATGATGTAATAAATTACCACAACTACAAATAAGTGGGATTAAATGAAGGCAAATCAAGAGAACAAATGATTAGGTATGGCTGATTGAGGCATCCATTGTGTTATATGGTGTGTGTGTGCTACCTATAGATAGTTTTTCTCAAGAAGAGATGTACTCTCAAGACCCATAGAGGGGAAATGCCCCAAACATGCATGCCTTATGCAAGCTAAGGGACCAACAAGGGGTGTATGTCTATAAACCTAAAATGTAATAACACAAATAATGGGATAGGTGTGACAAGATAATAATATTAGGCTCCAAAGTAGGATTGGATGCATGAAGAATTAGAATGAGTATAAAAGACACGTAGATCGATGTTGATTTTAAATAAATTAATAATGATCTACTCAAATCAGTGTTGATTAGAAATAAATTGATGTCAGTCTAAAACTAAGTATATAATCAAAATTTGACATGGAAAAACTCATTTTCTAATGACACTTAGTGAGTGAAGAGATAAATTTTGACAATGATTTTGATGTTTGGTGTAATGGAGGCAAGCAATAGTGGTCAAAGGTGACAATGAAAGTATCAGGATGAGATAGGTCTTATTTTTATTTAGGTTTTTTGGTTTCTTTTGTGTTTTTTGGGTTACGGTAATGTGTATGGTATTTAGAGTAGTACGTCAACCCAAGATAAATATTGATTCTAGTGAATCAGTGATGATTCAGTATAAATGTCATTGATTTAGTGGAAACATCATCGATCGGAAATGAATTGGCATTGATTTGTTAGAAAAAGGCCAAAAACTAGGGTAAAGTGTCTATGGTGAAACTAAGTTAAAATTTAAAAAGTTTAAGGCTTATATAAGATAATGGTAATAGGAATGAACATTACTAAAGATGCAAGACTAAGTACCACCTCTTCTAGAGATGTTACATGATAAGTTGAGTGATGATGATTGGGTGCATATGGAGATTTAGGGCTTAAGAAGAGTGCACTTATACCACCACATTTATAGAGACATGAACCTACTAGTAACATTACTAGAGTGATTGGATGTGACCATAGGGATATTTTGGTTACTTACAAGGTAGATGGCCATTATCATGGAGGATATATATAGGATTTTATGACTTCTAGTGTAGGGGACTACTATTGTACTTGTTGATGAGTGGGGTCACAAAATAATATTAACATAGTTATATGGTGGAGCTGACATGGATATTACCTTCACATCAAGAGGATTTGCATTCAAGCCATTATATGATGTGAATACATATGGGAGGTGAAAACTGATGATGATGATATCCGTCTCATGCCACACTCTCCCAGACTTGGGTGGAGGTAAATTCCCATGGAGCCTCACAAGTGTTGTTGTAGGCATGATAGAGAAGTGGATAGTATTTACTTGGGCCCCGAATTTACTATCATAGGTATATAGGGAGATATGGGGTTAGAGGACCAAAAGGAGATATGGTTTAGATGTGACCTTTATTTTGAAATGTTGGGCATATGATCACATCAAAGTAGTTTGACCCATTCATACCTCATGGATATGATGGTATGAGACTACTTACAATGTTTCCTTCCTTTTATGGATTGAAGATTTAGTACAAGCTTATACATATGGTGTGACATGGGACCTGGCATATTATCAATGAGTCATTAAGGAACTATAGGATAATGACATCCTTTGGAGGCCCTACATCATATTTCCTGTATGGCCTAGGATAGAGGCAAAGTTGGTTGACATACAGAGGGAGAGGTGGCTTACAAGGATGAGGAGGGACTACATGGATTTTTTCCATTTTGGGAGGGTGAAGAGATAGTTTGGGCTTATATAAGATATACCATGGGCCCCATGAGTGTATAGATAAGATGATATAGACCCTAAACTCCTAGAGCTAGATACTATGGATATTTCAATAGGATCTGAGGAGGAAGTAGTGAATGTAGATGTAGATGATGTATGTTGTACCCTAACATACTTAGTGTGGTGATCAAGGTAGATAGATGTCAGATAGGAGAGGGTGGTATGACATCAATAGGAGGGGGTAGATGAGGATATGAGGAGGAGAGGGGAGAGGAGGGAAGAAAGGAGGAGGAGATATATGTGATAGGGATTATTGTTAAGAGGGATACATTAAGAGCCCAATGTTTTGATTTAAAAGGATAGGTGACCATAATGCAAGGGTTGCTCATTATTTTGTAGATGGAGTGAAATGGTCTTTAGACTAGATTAGATGATTTATAGGTAGATTATGACACCCTACAACTGAGTCATGATCTAGAAGTAGAGGCTTGGGATAGATATCATCCAGATAGGGATATCTTGTGGCAAGAAGATTGAGGATCCATTGGGTAGATAGTTATAGGGGTGGTTAGGATGAGTATAGGATATGAAGGTACTATGATTTTAGATAGGTACCAAGAGTTAGTAGATGAGATGCATTACTATGAGAAGATTGTAAAATATTTTCACCCAGATATTCCATGATATGCCACCCATTTAGCCACGTAGGGTAGATCTTCCAGACATACATATATAGGTTCACTCAGTATATGGAGTGTATCCCATGGGAAATATCATAGGGGAGATAGAGGAGGAGATGGTAGAGGGGATGGGAGTGGAGGTGAGGGTGGAGGTATTGGGAGCATCCATTTGAGTCATCTCTAGTTTAAGGAGTAGACCATTTTGTATCTATTATAAAGGATATATATCCATCTATTTTGTACACCAAGACTTATGATGTACATTTAAGCATTATATATATAGATACATGATTTTTATTATCAGTTATGGTGTTATATTTTATGGATTTTATTATCTTATGGATTTGGAATGTTATGGATCATGGAGTTAATTTTAGGATGCTTTGTATTTAGATTATGTGAGTATGGATTTAGTTATTTTGATGACATGATGATGTGATAGATTTATTATGGATTTAAATATTATGAATTTACATTTTATGGATCATGATTATGTGATTATAAATGTAGATTATATTATTTATTATTTTAGATTATGGATTATGGATTTATATTATGTGATTATGGGTTTGGTTAGATTATTTATGGATTATTAGATTGTTAGTTTAAATTATGCCATGGATTTAATTATGATACTCTTATATTGTGATCAAGATATATATGGTGATTATGCCTTAGATAATTAATTAGCTTGATTTTGATTTATTTATGAATAATTTTTTTTACTTGTCATTGGCTTGTACCACAACCCAAGATAAATCTCTTGTATTAATTGCATGTGCATCTTTAACTGACTTCTAATAAATATTCTAACAACCTTAGGTCAACTAAGTTTAGGATCTATAGTTTGAGATGGAATTTTCTAGGGATTTGCTTCAAGATTTTGATAAAAAGTGGATTTTTATAGAAGAAGATGTTTTCACCTTGTATTCCTAAAGCTAAGGCTGACCCTAGGATCCTTTTGTACCAATTCATGTATACTAATCAATACAATAAGTCTACTACTTTAGAGAAAGTTAATTAATATGAGAAAATTTATTGGGATATTTCATAGATGATAGCCATCCTTTGAGGGAGTGGTCTATATTTAAGAGATGCCTTTTTTAAGTAGTTGTCCTTTGAAGGAGCAGTTTGCACTTTTACTATTTTTCTATATTTTATAGTTGTTCTTTGAGGGGTCATTCTATTATTTTTGCCTTTTTTAGTGATGATTTTTATTGTTTGGCTTTTTTTAATCCTAGTGTTATTATTTTATTATGGATTGGCTTAAGGTAACCTATAATAGTTATCCAAAGCTTTGTTGTACAAAATGATACTCTTATTCCAAAAATGACCTATTGAGGTGATAAGAAGGGGTTTTAGGAAATAATGATTTGGGGATCCTTCCCATTATAGGTAAAGCTTGTCTAATTAGAGCATGCTATGAATAGAGTTGGGGTATTCATATTCAAGGTGAGAATAGACATGCTATTAGATAACCACATGATTTTATATATCGTTATTTGGTATATTTTTATTTAGGGATGAAAGGGATAATTGTCAAACCAAAAGAAAATAAACTAGGTTGACCAAATGAATTAAGACTTGTTAACAATGGAAAGGATGAAAATGTAATGCATTAAGAGGCTCTCATTCTCATTTTCCATCAATAGAATCTAAATGATATGCCCCAAATCTATATTTAGGGGTAATAATATATGGTCTAATACAATTTGGAGAAAATTTTCCTCCTTTGTTCTTTTCCATATTAGTGACATGTTGATTTTATTTTAAGACAAGGTCACCAACATTAAATTCAAGTTATTTTAACTTTTGATTATAATCGCACTTTATTCATTCATGATATACATGGATATGGTCAAGGGTAGCCAATCGATGCTCATCCAAGAGCTCAAGTTGGGCTAATAATTCTTGATAGAAGTCATCCTCAGAAATGGTATCTTTAAGAGAGATGTAAAGGGAAGGAATTTGAACCTCAAGAAGAAGTAAAACTTTAGCACCATAAACTAGAGATAAATGGGTAGCACCTATAGGGGTTTAAATACTAGTTTGATAAGCCCATAAGGTAAAGTGAACATGAAGATGCCAATTTTTTCTAGCCTCATTAACTACTTTAGTTAGGATTTTGAAAAGAGTTTTATTGGATGCCTCAGCCTATCTATTAGCTTGAGGATAAAAAGGAGAGTAAAAGCTTAGCTTGATGTTAAAAGAGTCACAAAGCTCTTGAACTTTTTTCTTTTTAAAATATTTTCCATAATCTGTAATGATCTTATGAGGAATGCCAAAGCAACAAATAATATGGTGATTAATAAACTCCATATTTTTTTGTTTTGGTTGAGATAAGAGGAATAAACTCCAACCAATTAGTAAAATATTAAATGGTGGTAATGATAAATCTATGGCCTTGGGAAGATTTAGGATTGATTTGACCTATAATATCAAGCCCCCATTGACAAAATGGCTAAAAATCCTACATTGCCTATAATGCATGACTAGGGACATATGCTAGATTGGCATGTTGTTGGCCTTTTATGCATTTATTAATGTATTCAAAATAATCCTAATTTAAAGTGGGCCAATAATAACCTAAGTATAGGATTCTCTCAGCGATGGTGTGGCCACTAGAATGTCCACCACATGACCCATCATGAGCTTCTTTGATAGCAAGGGAGGCTTCCTAATTTTGGAGATAATGAAGGAGGATACCATCAAAACCATGTCTATAGAGAACACCCCTAGTATGAAAAAACATGTGATGTGATGTTGGAAATCTCACTTGCCATTTTTAGATAAATTTGGAGGAATAATCCCCCTCAATAAATAATTGAATATTTATGTGTACCAAATATCTAATGGGTTTTCCTCTACACTGTAGATGGAAGGAAGATCAATTTTGGTAAAAGAAGGTTTATTAATCTTTTGGATGTTTAAAGTGGGCCAATAATAGCCTAATCATAGTATTCTCTTAGTGATGGTGTGGCCACTAGAATGTCCACCACATGACCCATAATGAGCATATTTGATAGTGAGGGAGGCTTCCTAATTTTAGAGTCAACAAAGAAGGATACCATCAAAACCATTCTTATAAATAACACCCCCTAGTATGAAAAAACATGTTATGTAATGATGGAAAGCTCACTTACCATTTTTGGATAAATCTAGAGGAATAATTCCCCTCAATAAAAAATCAAATATCTTCACGTACCAAATATTTAATGGGTTTTCCTCTATACTATGGATGGAAGGAAGATCAATTTTGGTAAAATAAGGTTGAATAATCTTTTGGATGAGGAAAAATAACTTAGATTTCTAAGACAAAGATAGGATAAACAAGGCCAAGTAGGCCATGGTATTCATAAACCTATTAGTTGACCAAGGAGTGGCTAGGGTAACATAATGCTCAAAAGTAACTAATAATTGATCAACCAAGGTCTAATATTTATAAAGGGTGTGATTTTTACATTGATATATGACCTTTATCTAATTTACCATAATTTGGAAATCACCATAGATATTAAGTGATTTATTACCTAAGGGTAAAGTAGTTTGGAGACCTATGATCAAAGCCTCATATTCTACCATATTATTGGTATAGTCAAAAATAAGCTTAAAATATAAAGGTATAGGTGTCCCTTCTAAAGGGATTAGGATAATTCCATCTCCCCGACCATGATCACTCTTGGATCCATCAAATAATATAGTCATTTGATATTGTGGATCTAATTGAGATGTGGAGACTATGGACTCATTTAGGAATTCATAATTTTTTGGTTGATTATCAATAAGAGGTGACTCAACAAGCTGATAAGTAATGATCTAACCTTTAACTCATTTTTGGTGGATAAACTCAAGATAAAATTCTACCAAAATCATGATCTATTTGAAAATTTTCTAATTTTGATAAGGCTTTGAATGCATAAATTTTAGGGGATATGTATTCATGATCACATAGGTTTTGTGATTGATCAAATAATGACATATCTTAGAACTACAAAGATAAGAGATAATCATAATTATTTTATATGCATATAATTCACCTCGTATTCAATAATAGTATAACTTATATAATAAACCCCCTGATCTTTATGTTTCTCATCACGACGAGCAAGCATATCTCATAGGGCATGTTCTATGGCGAAAATATATAAGAAGGGTTGCCCTTCTTTGGGATGATTGATAACTGGTGGTGAGATAAGATAGATTTTGAGGGAATTAAAGGCCTCGTAATAGCCAAAGTCCCAATTAAAATGGGTATATTTCCTTAGGAGGTGATAGAATGGTGGACATTGATAGGATAACTGGGAGATAAAATGATGAATGGACTACAATTTTACTTGTAAATATGAATCTACTTAAGATTGGATAGGGGTGGCACTTCTATAATGGATTTTATATTAGTGGGGTTGAATTATACCCCTCTAATAGATATTATAAAACCCAAAAGCTTACTTGTCAAAACCTTGAAAATGCATTTCTTGGAATTGAGATGAACGCAAAACTAGATTAGGTGAGTAAAGATTATTTTAAGTACTAAAAGATCATATTTTTGAAATTTTGACTTACCAATGATATCATCCACATAATATTTAATGATTTTATGGATTATGTCATGGAAGATATAAGTCATGGCCATTTGATAGGTGGCTCCAACATTCTTTAATCCAAAAGGAATAATCTGATAGTGTAAGGTCCCCAAGAGAGTAATAAATGAAGTCTTATGGTGATCTTCTAGTGTGATAAGGATCTGATTATACCTAGAGAAACCATCCATAAGTGATAACATTTTGTGATCAACAAATAAGTCCACTAATTATTCAATATTAGGGATAGGGAAATCATCCTTAAGATAAGCGAGGTTAATGTCACAAAAGTTAGTACATAGGCATAGTCCTCCTGTGGGCTTTGTGATAGGGATGAGACACCCATTGAGGGTAGTCAATAGGCTGGATATAATTTATGGATAAAATATATTGAAATTCTTCTTTAAACAAGAGTGAAATGTGAGGATACATTTTTTGAAGTTTTAAATTTACAAGTTTGACATCAGGGAATGTGACAATGTTATGGATGATAATAGTAGGGTTGATACTAAGCATGTCACTATAGGACCAAGTTAATGATTCATTATAATCTATTAGAAATTTAGTGAAATATTGGTACTCTTGAGGATCTAAATATTTGTTTATCTTAACAATTTATAGAGTCTCATGAGATCTTATGTTAATGTCGATAGTAATTTCATTTAATAGACTAGAGGTTTCAGATGGAAGAGATTTGTATAGATGGAATTTCTCCATGCCTAAATGAGTTAAGATCGACTCATCATCTTGGCTCTAAAGAACAAAGATGGTGGGAAAATACTACCCTATCATGTTTAGGTAGGAAAGAGGAATGGTTTTGACTTCCCCATTACTATGATAAATGAGTAGTTTTATAGTGATGGCATTAACTTAAAAAAAGTTTGGAGGAATATATATAACTTCATTTGTCACATAAGGGGTATTTGATGGTGAGGATGGTGTGTCCTCTTCAAGAATAGGTAGAAGAGTGATTTATAGGATGATTTAGGATTTTTATTAAATCCTAGGCTATGTTTTTCATGGAGTTTCCTAAAATCTCCTAATGTGATATCATGCGGCCCTTATTCATAGCACCCTATGCCAAAACCCTTCCAAGCACACCATTTAAAGTATGTTTGTGTAAAGTGGGGTTTATCTAGGATTGAGAAGTTTTAGGTGAATGGTTTGGCATGGGTTTAACTATCAGGGCCTAAAGAAGGCTAATCAACTCCTTCATAGATTAAATGAGTGTAAAAGAAAGGTGAACCAAAGGGAATTAGTTCCCAAAAATTGGGACAATATGCATGTTGTTTATTGGTACACCCATATTCCTATGGAGTGGGGAGAGTATTGAGAATCAGTAACTGATACTCTCCCATCAATAGTTGATAAAACATTGAATTAATGGAATCATTACCAATAATTCTTGATGTGGGGATTATTTTAATAGGTTATGATTCATTGGATGATGATGGGATAAAAAATTTAATGGAATTAATATGTCATTTGGTTGAAAGGTAAGATTACAAGTTTTAAATGGATGGGGATCGGTCGGGATATTATGGATCTTACCCTCATGTTCAAATTTAATACATTGGTACAAGGTGGATGGGACACAATGCATAAAATGTATCCCAGGATGTCCTAATAGGATGTTGTATTGAAACTCCCCTTGTATTATGTAACATATCTTGGGGAGGGTACATACACCTACTTTTATGGGAAGGACAACCGTTCCTAATGTAGGGGCCACAATATCATTAACTACTCATAAAATAGCTAGAGATTGAGATACAATAGTTTTAGGTAACTATAGTTGACTAAACACATGAGAGGAGATAATATTTATGCTTGATACATTATCAATCATTACTCTTTTTATTTAGGTTTGATCAATTTGAGCAGTGATAGATAGTGACAAATCCTAGTTATCAGGCTGAAATGGTGATATTTCAAAATAGTAAAATGTTATAGATAATATTTTTAAAGTGATGCAATAAAATTTGATAGAGGATGGGGTTCATATTATTATATCTTGGTAGCTTTCAAGTCTTTTATCATAGCCTTGTGATGCTGCAAAGAGTTTTGGACAAGTTCATATAAAGACATCTTGATCAAGAGTTGATGAAGATACTTTAGAATGGATATCTATTTTAATTTTGAGCCATTATTATTTTTTGATTTTTCCAAAAAAAAAATTTAAGTTTTGTGATGGGCATTATAGGACTATTTATGATATAAGATGAGATTTTGTAATAGTCACTTTGGCTTTATTAGGATTTTGGGTCTTATGATCCTAGCTATAGGATCATGTAGCTATGTGAATCATGTTAATCTAAAATAATAGTGTATTTATCAAGATTTTAGACTCATCAAAATCTATAAGGTTTAAGAGGGGTTGATATTGATTTCTATCAAAGATTATATCTTCCTTTGAAACTCATTCTAATTCTTTTGGTAATATACTAGTTCTAAGGTGGACATGACCCTAGTAGTTTGATTATGGGGATAGTCATGACCAAATTGTTCCATTAAAAGATCATCCTCTTCTAATAAATTTTGGACCATAACTTTTAGGACATTATAGCTTATAGTATCATGTCCCATTATTTGATGATATGCACATTTATTCTTCTCATGATACCACACAAGTTTTTGAATATGAGGATTAACAAGTTTTATGGGTAGTAGTGTGACAAGGGAAGTTTGAAGAAATTGATAAAGAATCTTAGAGTATGACCCCTTAAATGGATCCTAGTTGAGTTTTTAGACCTTCCAAGGTATTGGCATGGAAATTTCATTTGATTTCGAGCCTTGATCCTTTAAACTGATTATTTGGATATTCCCCAAAATAGGTGATTTATGTTTAGGATAAGACTTTACACCTAAGCCTTATGAGTAGTATGGATTTAAAAGTTTATGAATTGTCATTATTAAAGTGGGAAAATATATCTATAATGGTAAATGCTCTTTATAAAAGGATTATACAATGGTGGATTTTAGTTTTGTTGAAGGATGAGGTCCCAATATATATGCTATAGTTAGAATAGGTAGTAAAGGTACCTTTCCTTTTTGAATCTGATCAGGAGTAGCAGGGATATCCTTTTTAGAGAGTTGAATCCTTATAGGAGGATGTTGAAAATATTTTCCTCATGATACCCTGAGGTTCTTATTTCTAATTCTCAAATAACTTCCTCTAATTTATCTAAGATTTGGCTCTTCCTAAGCTATGAGGGAAGTTGATATTAGGTTTGGTTGAGGTAACATAATAGTCTTATCATGGGGGATTAAGATGAAGGGTATGCTACATGAAGGTGTTATGGTGACACAAAGAGTGGTATGTATATCTTATAGGATGTATAAACAAGCATCATCCTTGGCAATTCTCTCATCCTTTTTTTCTAGTTGATGATCCTAAATGGGTTTAAGTAATGTTTCCTCAAGAGGATCCCAAATAATGAGATCTAAAAAGCCTAAGTGAGTGTCGGGGATGTCTCTAATTGATTTAGATGGTTTGAAGGCATCTCTTATAAGTAGATCTAGGATTTTAGTTGTTGTGTAAGATTATTCAAAATCACTACCAACTTATTTAGGTAGAAGTTGATCATGGGTCTTGTGGTCTGAGGTACATCTTGAATTAGCTTGTACAAAATTAGATGTAGAGGTATGGTTTGGGAATGACTACCTAAAGATCTATATACACTGATTAGGGGGAGAGTTGAAGTTATCTAATGGTAACTCTCTTTGATTAATAAGGTTTTGAACTAGACCTTTAAATTAGTGACACTTATTGACATCATGACTTGTTACATGATGGTAGTTGCAAAAGTCATTTTCCTTGAACTAGAAAGACTTAGGGTGAGATTCATTAAGAGGTATAACCAAAGGAAGTCTGATGATATATGATTTTATGAGTTTGTGTCAAATAGAAGTGTAAGATTCCCCTAAGGGTGTGTACTACCATAGAGGAAAATGTGTTAATGGTTTTTTTGATTGTGATTAGGAGGTAGAGGGTTTGTATTGGATTTTTGTATACATGAGTGCTCTTTTTAAGAATACAACATTATCAATGCCTTTGGTTTTGATATTTTTAGTTCCTTTATATGGATTAGGGCTGAATTTTTTACTATATAACTTTACTTTCCCTTATTTTAAAGCTTTAATTTCTAGTTTGTGGGCCATAGAAAAGGACTCATCAAAATTCTTAAAGGATTGAATCCATAATGTTGATGAGATATTTTTAGCACATGATCTCACAAGTAATTCAATTATTTCTATTTGAGGAAGATAAAAATTAAGTTGGTTTATAAGACTCCTTCATCTATCCATAAAATCAGTGACATATTCATCATCTAATTGTCTAACAGTATAGAGGTTAGTGATGGTCACTTTTCTTATGATGTTGATGGAAAAGTGATCTAAGAATATTTGGTTTATCTACCCAAAAGATAATAGGGAATGTTGAGGATAGAACTGTATAAATCTAAAGTTGGTCTGATTAGTGACATGGGAAAGGTTATTAGGAGAAGAGCATCATCATGGGATATAAGATAAAAATCATGTCTAAATACTTTAATGTGTTGTTGAGGATATTCCTTATTTTTAAATTACATAAATTTTGTAAGTTCCAATGACAAGGGGTATGGTATAATAGGTGTAGTTGGATTAATGGGTTCATTGAATATTTGCTCATAAGTGAGAATATTTTTCTACCTAGAGGCAGAGGCTTCCAAATTTTCCATCCTATTCATAAGGATGTTCATAAGGTCAAGTTGGGTATTATATTGATGAATACCCCCCAATACATTCTATTTTGTATGTTGATAGGTATGAAATAGAGTGGAAAAACATTGTGATCAGGGATAACCAACTGAAGTGGTCATAATTGGTTGAGATGCCTCTACATAGTGTGGGGCTTGTAAGGGTATATAAGTAAACCCAAGGGATTGCAAGTGAGATACACATTGGGTAGTTAATTACATGCATTAATGAGGAGTTTGACTTATGGGATCTTGTTGTAGAGGTTGAGTTTGGGGTTTTGAAGCTATTCTAGTTTACATGGGTGGGAAAGTTGTAGGGATTAAGATGACTACATTATATGTTACAATCCCTCAAGTTATACTTAGAAAATGCAGTAAATTTTTTTCTTTAAAATAATTTACTTAACATTCACTCCATAGAATAATACATTACAACATATCTTAACTATAACTTAGAACAATAATACTTCTAAATTCAATTATCAAATACAATAATTATCATATACAACTCCAAGTAAATCAAATACAATAGGATACAGCTAAGGCTAGTCCACTAATATAGAAAATGTTGCTCAAATATAAAAAATATAAATTAAAAATAAATTTTATTCAGGCATTCAAGACAATATAATAAATAGATAACAAGATCTCTAGAGCTTGATTTGAACCAACTCATGTATCACTAAATAATTTCAAGTATAGTCTCCAAGTAAGTAATACAATGGGGAGGGAGAGAATCATCTGAGTGTTTTTACACACTAACCATAGACCAACAATCCCTTGCACAATCCCCTATTAGGGAATGGTCCTCCCTTCATGGATAGGTAGATATAATGGTGCGGGAATCCATATAACAAGCTAGTACCCATGTGTGTATGATGTCATAAAACTAAACATGCAGTGTATCATAGAAAACTCAATCTATTAAAATAAATAATTCTAACATGTAAATCATAAATACCAAAAGATAATATCTCACTAAACATTATTTAACCATAAGATTCATATTAATTACTTCCTCCTAGAAATCATATCACAACACATACTAAATAAGGAGTAAACAAAGAATACTTTTATTCCATCAATGCATGACTGAATGATTTATTTATCTCATACATGAAATAATGCCTATAGTTCATACCACTCAAGTATGTTTCACATTCATAATAAATTATAAGTTCCAAACTACTACAATAAGATCCAAAAAACTACACCCCATGATAACTCATATTATCATAGTCTAGTGTTCTATGGCACAACTATAGTTTTTCCACAACTACTCATACAATTAGTCACAAATAATAGAATCATAAGCTTTTAATCAAGGAATTACATATATAAATCAATTTATACAAACACATAAAAGTCTACTTAATATTTGATTACACTCTCAAGGTTGTATTCATGCATACATGATGTCCTGCTAGCTACTAAAAAACATATTGTTCAATTAATAACCAACCACTAGCTGTTATAAAATGTAATGTTCAATTAATAACCAACACATACATTTAATCAGTTAATGTAGGTGAGAGTCTAGACATATAGCTATAGTATGTACCATCCAAGAATGTACATTTAAGTTGAATTATTCTATGATATCCCATATTATCATAGCTTATTTTGAATGAGTACTCTACTTCAAACATGAAAAAAAAAATATTACTCTGTAATTATTAAACAATCAAGTATAATATTATACCATTTGGGTATATCCTAGATTAAAATGCATAATACTAATTAGATGAAAACAAAATCTCTAGGCACACATCACGATGAACTATCTTAATCTAGAAATATCAAATAATTTGTATATAAAATACTCTCACAAAATATAATGCACACAAGTTTTCATGATGCTACAAAATTTAACTCTACTGACATGTTTTCATAACACTAATGTGCTACATATAAACTATTTGTCTTGACTAGCAATCATATCACATTACATAATAGTTTTCATAATATCGATTAATGGTATATCAAGTTATACCTCATTTAAACATAAATTAAGGGGAAGTATACATATGGTTGAAGTTTCTCACTTCACTATATCTCACTACCAATCTATTATTTTAGGTATAGGCATAGTGTCTAATTCCTTATATAAGTTATATACTTATATGAATACCTAATTTTTTGTATACATATATTTCCATATGAACACCCCTATACTCTTTAGTTTCTCTAAAGTAATTTACTAGAATATAATATGATTGTGTTTATATGGATATGACCATGATAATCATGCTCATTAATTAAAATGCAACTCAAGCTAGTAATGCAACTCAGTTGGGTGTGTAACTCAGTACATAAACTACTATACAAAAAATCATAGGCATAATAAAGTTCCACCCAACATTTCATCTTGAATTAAAGAGAATACATAATTTATTTTATCAATTTCATTTTTTGGTTAATACATGGTCTCATTTTGAATAAAACTCAACCAATTCATTGAAACTCAACACTTTATAAAGATGACATTATTCAAGACTAACATTTTATTTCAATGATTCAGCATTCACTATGAAAGTCTCAGTGGTTTCAATATAAGATACATTTGGCATTTCAACCATATGACTTGGATTGTTTCTTTATTGATATGTGTTTTAGTATGGCGTTACACAATTAAATATATTCAAAATTACTCAACATTTTAATCAGATAACCAACATTCTATTTTTGATACAATGACTTTAATTTATGCATGCAATGATTTCAGATATATATATATATATATATATATATATATATATTTAAAACAACTGTATATACATACATATATATACATACATATATATACATATATATATACATATATATATATATATATATATACATATATGTATATATATATATATATCTATATATATGTATATATATATATATATATGTATATACATACATATATATAGATATATATATACATATATATACATATATGTATGTATATATATATATATATCTGTGTGTGTGTGTGTGTGTATGTATATATATACAGTTGTTTTAGATAATTACGCACGGATTTCATCTATACATGTAGTATTTTCATTAATAATTTTTTTGTTTCAAATTAATACTCAATGACAACCAAATAACTCAGGGTTAACCTTATATATATATATATATATATATATATATATATATATATTTAAAACAACTATATATATATACATATATATATATATATATATATATGTATATATACATATATATATACATATATATACATATATATAGATATATATATATGTATATACATATATGTAAATATATGTATATATGTATATATATATGTATATATGTATATATATACATTTGTTTTAGATAATTACGCACGGATTTCATCTATACATGTAGTATTTTCATTAATAAATTTTTTGTTTCAAATTAATACTCAGTGACTTAACCAAATAACTCAGGGTTAACCTTATATATATATATATATATATATATATATATATATATATATATATATATATATATATATATATATATATATATATATATATATATATATATATATATATATATATATATATATATATATATATATATGTATATATATATGTATATATATATGTATATATATATGTATATATATATATATATATATATATATATATATAGTTATTTTAGATAATTACGCAAGGATTTCATCTATACATGTAATATTTTCACCAATAAATTTTTTGTTTCAAATTAATACTCAGTGACTTAACCAAATAACTCAGTGTTAATCTTTTAAAACTCAACATTTCAATTATAAGCATAATGTTCTTTTTTTTATTGGCTCAACACTCTATGCAAGTAATTTGGCATTCCATATATAGAATTCAATGATCTATAATAAAATCATAGTGGTTTAATATAAAAATTATATTTCGTTATATATATCTAGCATTTTACTAAAATACCTAGCGTGTCAATATATACACAATTTGCTATTTATATACATAGCAGTCTTTTTCTACATGTTGTGTTCTATTTAAGTGACTTGGGGTGCCAAATAATGACTAGGCATTTTAAAATATTGAACTTGGTGCATTTAATTTATATATAAATACACATCATACCATTTATACATATGTTGTGTTCTATCTATATTCACAGTGATTTACACTAATATTTATATATTTCCATTTATTCAAATTGTCATTGCAATATATAATAACCTAGCAATTCCAAATTAAATAATTTAGCATTATATCTTTTGCATCCTAAGTAAAATGACCTAGAGTTTATTATACATGATGTAGTTATTTCATTTAAATGTTGGGTATTGTATATTTGATACTCAAATTTCCAATTTTAACTTGGCATTTTAATGAATGACTTCAGTGATTAAATTTAATAATCAACTCATTAATATTTCATAATCAACATTATTCAAGATAGATACTTTGGCGTTTCATTGTGTCTCATAATAATGGCTTAGCCACATTGTATAAATCACTGCCAATTAGAGTGAAACACCAACCCAAAGAATGAAATGCTTTTTCTTAAAGGGAGATGTAAGTCTTAAGAATAAGATGCAGGCTTCTAAAAAGACATGTAGTCTTAAAATGACATAGTCCTTGAAGTAAGACAGGTTTGGTAAGACATGAAACACTTTAGTATGATAGGGAGACATTAATCTAATAAGAGGGATGCAGATCACATTAAAATTGGAATGAAGTCCTATCTAGACTAAATGCAATCACAAAGGAAAAGTATGTAGCCTATATATATATATATATATATATATATATATATATATATATATATATATATATATATATATATATATATATATATATATATATAACACTGAGTTATTTGGTTAAGTCACTGAGTATTAATTTGAAACAAAAAATTTATTGATGAAAATACTACATGTATAGATGAAATCCTTGCGTAATTATATATATATATATATATATATATATATATATATATATATATATATATATATATATATATATATATATATATATATAATTACGCAAGGATTTCATCTATACATGTAGTATTTTCATCAATAAATTTTTTGTTTCAAATTAATACTCAATGACTTAACCAAATAACTTAGTGTTAACCTCTTATATATATATATAGTTGTTTTAGATAATTACTCAAGGATTTCATCTATACATGTAGTATTTTCACCAATAAATTTTTTGTTTCAAATTAATACTCAGTGACTTAACCAAAAAACTCAGTGTTAACCTTTTAAAACTCAACATTTCAATTATAAGCATAATGTTCTTTTTTTTATTGGCTCAGCACTCTATGCAAGTAATTTGGCATTCCATATATAGAATTCAATGATCTATAATAAAATCATAGTGGTTTAATATAAAAATTATATTTTGTTATATATATCTAGCATTTTACTAAAATACCTAGTGTGTCAATATATACACAATTTGCTATTTATATACATAGCAGTCTTTTTCTACATGTTGTGTTCTATTTAAGTGACTTGGGGTGCCAAACAATGACTAGGTATTTTAAAATATTGAACTTGGTGCATTTAATTTTTATATAAATACACATCATACCATTTATACGTATGTTGTGTTCTATCTATATTCACAGTGATTTACACTAATATTTACATATTTCCATTTATTCAAATTGTCATTTCAATATATAATAACCTAGCAATTCCAAATTAAATAATTTAGCATTATAGCTTTTGCATCCTAAGTTATTGGGTATTGTATATTTGATACTCAGATTTCCAATTTTAACTTGGCATTTTAATGAATGACTCTAATGATTAAATTTAATAATCAACTCATTAATATTTCATACTCAGCATTATTCAAGATAGAGACTTTGGCTTTTCATTGTGTCTCATAATAATGGCTTAGCCACATTGTATAAATCACTGCCAATTAGAGTGAAACACCACCCAAAGAATGAAAAGATTTTTCTTAAAGGGAGATGTAAGTCTTAAGGATAAGACGCAAGCTTCTAAAAAGACATGTAGGCTTAAAATGACATAGTCCTTGAAGTAAGACACAGGTTTGGTAAGACATGAAACACTTTAGTATGATAGGGAGACATTAATCTAATAAGAGGGATGTAGATTACATTAAAATTGGAATGAAGTCCTATCTAGACTAAATGCAATCACAAAGGAAAAGTATGTAGCCTATATATATATATATATATATATATATATATATATATATATAGTTGTTTTAGATAATTATGCAAGGATTTCATCTATACATGTAGTATTTTCATTAATAAATTTTTTGTTTCAAATTAATACTCAGTGACTTAACCAAATAACTCAGTGTTAACCTCTTATATATATATATAATTACGCAAGGATTTCATCTATACATGTAGTATTTTCACCAATAAATTTTTTGTTTCAAATTAATACTCAGTGACTTAACCAAATAACTCAGTGTTAACCTTTTAAAACTCAACATTTCGATTATAAGCACAATGTTCTTTTTTTTATTGGCTCAACACTCTATGCAAGTAATTTGGCATTCCATATATAGAATTCAATGATCTATAATAAAATCATAGTGGTTTAATATAAAAATTATATTTTGTTATATATATCTAGCATTTTATTAAAATACCCAGCGTGTCAATATATACACAATTTGCTATTTATATACATAGCAGTCTTTTTCTACATGTTGTGTTATATTTAAGTGACTTGGGGTGCCAAACAATGACTAGGCATTTTAAAATATTGAACTTGGTGCATTTAATTTATATATAAATACACATCATACCATTTATACATATGTTGTGTTTTATCTATATTCACAGTGATTTACACTAATATTTATATATTTCCATTTATTCAAATTGTCATTTCAATATATAATAACCTAGCAATTCCAAATTAAATAATTTAGCATTATATCTTTTGCATCCTAAGTAAAATGACCTAGATTTTATTATACATGATGTAGTTATTTCATTTAAATGTTGGGTATTGTATATTTGATACTCAGATTTCCAATTTTAACTTGGCATTTTAATGAATGACTCTAATGATTAAATTTAATAATCAACTCATTAATATTTCATACTCAGCATTATTCAAGATAGAGACTTTGGCTTTTCATTGTGTCTCATAATAATGGCTTAGCCACATTGTATAAATCAATGCCAATTAGAGTGAAACACCACCCAAAGAATGAAACACTTTTTCTTAAAGGGAGATGTAAGTCTTAAGAATAAGATGTAGGCTTCTAAAAAGACATGTAGGCTTAAAATGACATAGTCCTTGAAGTAAGACACAGGTTTGGTAATACATAAAACACTTTAGTATGATAGGGAGACATTAATCTAATAAGAGGGATGTAGATCACATTAAAATTTGAATGAAGTCATATCTAGACTAAATGCAATCACAAAGGAAAAGTATGTAGCCTATATATATATATATATATAAACACACACACACACACACACACACACACACACACACACACACATATATAGCTTCTCATTGTGTCTCATAATAATGGCTTAGCCACATTGTATAAATCACTACCAATTAGAGTGAAACACCACCCAAAGAATGAAACACTTTTTTTTAAAGGGAGAGGTAAGTCTTAAGAATAAGATCCAGGCTTCTAAAAAGACATGTAGGCTTAAAATGACATAGTCCTTTAAGTAAGACATAGGTTTGGTAAGACATAAACCACTTCAATATGATAGGGAGACATTAATCTAATAAGAGGGATGCGGATCACATTAAAATTGGAATGACATCCTATCTAGACTAAATGCAATCACAAAGGAAAAGTGTATATAGATTGCCTAATTATATTAATTGTGACACTTCTTACCTTGGCATTACATAGTTTTAAAATCACCTAAAAACCAACCTTAAATTACACATAAATAGTTATATTGCAAAACCAACCTTGAAAATATTTTCTTGAAGAATGAAGTCCCCCTTTTTTCCTTAGATTTGCTTCCATCTTTTCCTTTCCTGTATCTTTTCATTTTTCTTTATCCATCCTCTTCTTCAAATCTCCTCCCCTCCATTTATAAAATTATCTTCTTCTTTTTTTAATCTATTGCCTCTCTTTTTTGCGTGATAATTACTTTTAGTTCCTCCTTCATGCATAGTATTTTTATTTCCATTTAAATTTACTAAATAATAGTTATTTTCTCTCAAATCCATAGTCTTTCTCTTTACTCAACTTAGTTATGCCTTAATTCCCAAAGTTAGTTTAAATTTTAAGGCTAAGTTGGCTAATAAAACAATAATATCTAAATTCTAATTTTTATTGAATTTTATACATGTTGTTCAAAACTAGATTAGATCAACTTAACTCAAGGTTAGCATTTAGGATATTTCAAACTTTTTGAAAGTAATTAAAATAAATGTAATTATTTATTTATCTAATAGATAATTGTGTTTCTAATAGTTTGCAATATGATAACTATATAATTGATTACCAATCATATGTAATAATTAAATATTTATTTTCCTAATTTACTCTCAAAAATTAAGATAATTAATTGAAATAATTTAATGCATATCATGAACTAAATCCACATAAAAATATAATCACAACAATATTTCCTTAATTATGCACTAACATCTAAAACATGCTACATATATAACATTTAAAATCTAATATGTGTGTAGGGTCACTAGTAATTTTCTCTATCATCACCCATTCATCCCATCTAGTCCATCCTTTCTAATGATGCTCTCCCTCATCTAGTTCTGAGGGTAGGATCTATCTTGCATCCACGTCGCAATAAGTAGGTAGTTAGTCTAAGTCATCATAAATATCAACCAATGACATAAAACTAATAAACACATATCCATAATATATAAAATAATAAAATAAATCTATCAAAAGATGTATACAAATTAATAATATCATTATCCTATACTAGTATATGTCATAAAGATCAAGTCAAAGCAATGATAATCAGATAATAATTATACTAATCCATGGATTCTAAGGTTATAGATCATAAGGTGAAATCAGGATGTGACATCCTCCCCCCTAAAATTGGTCATCATTCTAATGATGCTTACTCAAACAATAGTTTTGAATGTCAAAATAAAGTTTAACAGAATACAAACATGGTATCTAGTATTAAATCATGCTAAGAAATGTAAAATTTACCTAAATAACTCATACTAATTCTCCCATTAAACATTATTCTTAGAGTATTGGTCTCATAAGAACCTACTCTATGACATTCTTATTATGCAAATAAGTTCTAAAAAAGTCATTTGCACTAATTGGTTCTATCATGACCACCATGGTGTCCATAACTGGAAATACAAGTATTTAATAACTTGGTAAAAGTTTCACTAACTTCCCCAAAAACATATGACATCATCACAAAAGTCAAAAAAATTGACCAAGAAGAGTTCCACAAAACTTCTAGTCCCTATACACATCTCTCTAACCTAGAGAGTGTAAATCTCATATTGGATAAAAGTATTTAGGGAACCTCACAAGAATGATGTGTATATGTTTATACTATCACTATATTACATAGCTTTAGATAAGTATAACATGTCAATATTGTCACTAATCAATCAAATCTCCTAAAAAGTATAATGATGAATAAGAACTAGTAATAATTTATAAAAAATCATAGAATACCCATATACAAGGAATACCAACCCATAGTATACATGTGTATGGATATATGACTAAATTTGACAAGTTTCACGTATCAAATTTTGAATTTGACAAGTCTGTCTGTCAGATCCAACTTAGTACCCATAATCCAAGTCAATGTGAGGCTAAGTAAGATACCATCCTATCACTTAGAATTCACATTCCTAATTCACTACTCTTTCCTCAAGTCTTCATGACCTGATGATCTCCTCAATGTGCACAAGGTTCTATGAAACATAAATCTATACTAAAAGATCATAGAAAGTAATATTATATGATAATTAATGCCACATGTACTAACATACATACAATAAAAATAATACAATCAGTCCTAGATTGTATCAAGTTATTACTAGCTAACCTTAACTAGTTTCATAATTCACAGCTTAACCTATAGTATTATATTCATAGTTAAGAGATAATAACTAACATAATAATTATCATCACTAGAATTAATATAAATTCCATGTTAGCCACTCCTTGTAGTCAAGTTAACAAGTTAGATAAAATAGTGACTCTAAAAATTCACAAGTAAAAAGTAGAGAGCTAACATCTCATAAGCAAATCTCCTATATACCATCACATGGTAAAAGGAATACCACAATCCACATTGCCAATCACTAATTACTTATCAAACTTGTAAGTTTAGTATTATAACCTACCTCAACAATCAAAAGGAAAATACTAACCTCAAATATGCATCAATCCAAACCAATCCTACAGCGTCTCTCAACAAGAAGTAGAAAACACCATCCCATTAACTCAAGGGAAAACAATAATTTAGAAACAAGTTTTCTTTTTAAGGAAATACTAATTCAACATCTTATAAATATGAATCTTATCAGTAGCTTATAATTATGTAAGAGGAGAGTGAAAATAGAACAAATCACCTCTAAGCTAACTAGGATAGATGACACTTCTTTCTCAAGTCTATATAAATCTAAGGATGTTAATCCATAAATCACACTCCTAACACAAAGGAATTCTTAATAATGATATCTACACTCAACTATAAGAAAATTCCCACTGCACTAGGTGGTTATAAACTAGAATGGTCTTATAAGATTTATCACTCCTAGGATCTATGTAAGTAAGACACAAAACTAATGCATAAATACCTAGTGAGAAGCACTCCATGCTTTTAAGAACACTCACAATACATAAACATAAATGGTGAATGGGATTTAATAAAGACATAATCACACTTGAGGTGTTCAATATAAAAATCAAAAATATGGTAGGAAACTCTTGTTCACAACTCAAGAACTAGCTATGCATTCTCTTATCCATACACCTTATAAAATCATCACCAATGAGACACTCGATAAACCAACCCTTGAGAAATCTATTAAGAGGGTATGAATGCTCATAGGATACACACTCAATGTACCATACATACATTCTCATTTATCCTCTCTACTGAGTAGAAAGGTACAAAAACACTAATGGACTCATTAGGTCCTCAAGTTTCAGCCACAACTCTGATACCACATGTTACAACCCCTCAAGTTGTACTTCAAAAATGCAATATTTTTTTTCTTTAAAATAATTTACTTAACATTCATTACACAAAATAATACATTACAACATATCTTAACTATAAATTAGAACAATAGTACTTCTCAATTCAATTATCAAATAAAATAATTATCTTATACAACTCCAAGGAAAGTAAATATAATAGGACACAACTACGACTGGTCTGCTAATATAATAATTATTGTTCAAATATAAAAAATATAAATTAAAAATATATTTCCTTCAAGCATTCAGCTTAATATAATAAATAGATACCAAGCTATCTAGAGCTCAATTCAAACCAACTCATGTATTACTGAATAATCTCAAGTGTAGTCTCCAAGTAAGTACTACATTATAGAGGGAAAGTGTCATATGAGTGATTTTCCACACCAACCATGGACCAATGATCTCCTAAACAATCCCCTATCAAGGAATGGGCCTCCTTTCATGGATAGGTAGATAGAATGGTGTAGGAATCTAGCGAACAAAGTAGTACCTATGTATGTATAATGCCAAAAAACTAAACATGTAATGTATCATAGAAAACTTGATCTACTGCAAGAAATCATATTGACATGTAAATCATACATACCAAAACATAATGTCTCATTAAACATTATTTAACTACAATAATCATACTAATTACTTCTTCCTAAAAATCATATCACAACACATGCTAAGCAAGGAGTAAGCAAAGCATACTTTTATTCCATCAATGCATAAATGGAATATTTATATAACTCATGCAAGAAATAATGCTTATAGTTCATATGACCTAAGTATTTTTTACATTCATAATAAACTACATATTCAAAACTACTAAAATAAGATCCAAATAACTACACCCCATGATAACCCATATTATCATAGTCTAGTGTTCTAATGCACAACTACTAGTTTTTCCACAATTACTCATACAAGTAATCATAAATCATGGAATAATAAGCTTTTAATCAAGCAAGTTATACAAACATTTAAAAATATACCTAATATTCGATTACACTCTCAAGGTTGTATATAACATACATGATGTCTTGCTAGTTGTTATAAAATGTATTATTCAAGTAATAACCAACCACTAGCTATTACAAAATGTATTGTTCAAGTAATAACCAACATATACATTTAATCAGTCAATGTAAGTGAGATTCTAGACATACAACTATAGTATTTACCATTCAAGCATATATATTTAAGCTAAAGTATTTTATGATATCCCATATTATCATAACTTATTGTGCATGAGTACTCTACTTCAAATATGAATAAACAATCTTACTCTATAATTATTAAACAAGCAAGTACAAGATTATACCATCTGGATATACCCTAGATTATACTTCATAATACTAATCACATGAAAAAAAATCTAAGCACACATCATGATGCACTATATTATTCTATAAATGTCAAATCATTTGCATATAAAATACTTTCATAAATATAATGCACATAATTTTTCATGATGCTACAAAATTTAACTCTACTGACATATTTTCAAACACTACTATGCTGCATATAAACTATTTATCTCTACTAGCAATCATATCACATTACTTAATAGTTATCATAATCTCAGTTAATGGTAGGTCAAGTTATACCTCATTTTATCATAACTTAAGGGGAAATATACATATGATTGAAGTTTTCCACTTCACTATATCTCACTACCAATCTATTATTTTAGATATAGGCATAATATATTTTACCTTATACAAATTATATACTTATATGAATACCTAAGTTTCCATATACATATATTTTCATATGAACACCCGTATACTCTTTAGTTTCTCTAAAGTATTTTACTAAAAGGTAATATGATTATGTTTATATGGATATGACTATGATAATCATGCTACTTAGTTTAAATGTAATTTAAGCTACCAACGCAACTCAGTTAGGTGGGTAACTCGGTCCATAAACTGCTATACCAAAAATTTGAGGCATAAAAAAGTTCCAACCAACATTATATCTTTCTTTAAAGAGGATACATAATTTATTTTACCAATTTAATTTTGAATAAAACTCAACTAATTCTTGAAACTCAACAATTTATGAAGATGACATTATTCAAGACTCAACATTTTATTTCAATGACTCAGCATTCATTATTAAAGTCTTAGTGGTTTGAATATAAGATACATTTGGTATTTCAACCCTATGACTTGGATTTTCACTTTATTGATATGCATTTCATTATGTCATTACACAATTTAATATATTCAACACTACTCAACATTCTAATCAGAAAATCAGCATTCTATTTTTTGTATGATGACTTTAAATTATGCATGTAGCGATTATATATATATATATATATATATATAATCGCTACATGCATAATTTAAAGTCATCATAAAAAAAATAGAATGCTGATTATATTCTATTTTTTGTATGATGACTTTAAATTATGCATGTAGCGATTTTAGATATATATATATTAGATAAATACATAGGGATTCCACTTATACATGCAGTGTTTTCACCAATAAACTTTGTGATTCAATTTAATACTTAGTGACTTAACCAAATAACTCAATGTTAACCTTTTAAGACTCAGTGTTTTAATTATAAACACATCATTCTTTTTTTATTAGCTCAGTGCTCTATGCAAGTTATTTGGCATTCCATATAGAGACTTCAATGCTCTATTATAAAATCATAACAATTTAATATATATATATAGCATTTTAATAAATATTGACTTGGCATGCCAAATAATGATTAGGCATTTTAAAATATTGAACTTGGTGTTTTAAATTTATATATAAATACGCAATGTTCCATTTATACATATGCTACATTCTATCTATATTCACAACAATTTACCCTAATATTTATGCATTTATATTTATTCAAATTTGGATTTCAATATATAATAACCTAGAAATTCCAAATTAAAGACTTCAACATTGCATCTTATGCATTCTAAGTAAAATAAACTGCCATTTCTTATACATGACGTAACTATTTCATTTAAATGCTAGGTGTTATGTATTTGATACTCATCTTTCCAATTTTTACTTGATGTTATAATGAATGACTTAAGTGATTAATTTAATAATCATCTCATTAATATTTCATACTCAACATTATTCAAGATAGAGACTTTGGCTTTTCATTGCATCTCATTTTAATGGCTCAACCACAATGTATAAAGTGCTTCCAATTAGAGTGAAATGCCACCCAAAGAATGAAATACTTTTATTTAAAGGGAGATACAATTCTTAATAATAAGATGCAAAATTTTGAAAAGACATTCAAGCTTCTGAAAAGACACATAGGTTTAAAATGATACAGTCCTTGAAGTAAGATGCAAGTTTGGTAAGACATGAAACACTATAGTATGATAGGGAGATGTTGATCTAATAAGAGGGGTGCATATCACATTATAGGTGGAACATAGACCTGCATAGACTAAACATAGTCATAAGGGAAAAGTATGTAGCCTGTGTGTGTGTGTGTGTTAATCAGGATGATACCTAATTATATTAATTATGATGCTTCTTACCTCAGTATTACATAGTTTTTAATTAATCTAAAACCAACCTTGAATTACACATAAATAATTTTATTTGTAAAACCAACCTTGAAAATATTTACCTAAATAATGAAGTTACCTCTTCTTCCTTAAATTCACTTCCATATTTTCTTTTTCCGTATCTTTTCTTTTTTCTGTGTTTGTCCATTGTCTTCTTTTTTTTAATCTATTGCCTCTCCTTTTTGCATGATAATTACTTTTAGTTCCTCCTCCATGCATAGTATTTTTCTTTCCATTTAAATTTAATAAAGAATAGTTATTTACTCCCAAATCCATAGTCTTTCTTTTTACTCAACTTAACTACACCTTAATTCCCAAAGTTAGTTTAAATTTTAAGGCTAAGTTGGCTAATAAAACAATAATATCTAAATTCTAGTTTTTAATTAATTTTATGCATGTTTTTCAAAACTAGATTAGATCAACTTAACTCAAGGTTAGCATTTAGGATATTTCAAACTTTTTGAAAGTAATTAAAATTAATGTAATTTTTTATTTATCTGATAGATAATTAGGTTCATAATAGTTTCCAATATGATAACTATATAATTGATTACCAGTCATATGCAGTAATTAAATATCTTTTTTCTTGATTTACTCTCAAAAATCAAGACAATTAATTAAAATAATTTAATGCATATCATGAACCAAATCCACATATAAATATAATCATAAAAAAAATTATTTAATTATGCACTAACATCTAAAATATGCTACACATATAACATTTAAAATCTAATGTTTGTGTGTTATGTCACTAGCAATTTCTTCTATCATCATCCATTCATCCCATTTAGCCTATCCTCTTTGATGATGCTCTCCCTTGTCTAACTCTGAGGGTTTTTTATGTAGGATTTATCCTACATCTACCTCAAAACAAGTAGGTAGTTAGTTTGATTCATCATAAATATCAACCAATGATGTAAAACTAACAAATACTTATCCATAATATACAAAATAATAAAATATAGCTATCACATCATGTATACAAATTAATAATATCATTATCCCATACTAATATATATCATAGAACTTAATTTAAAGCAATGATAATCAGATAATAACCATACTAATCCATGAATTCTAAGGTTATAGATCATAGGGTGAAATCAAGATGTGACATTCTTAGGTTCTATGGCAAGAGGTGGAGTAAATGTAGGTTGAGGTGTGATAATATTTTAGGCTTAGGTTCTAGTTAAAGATGGACTGTTAAATGTTACTAGAGGTGGATTATTTAATGGTTGCATAGTGTTAGTATTAGAACCCATTGGGGGAAATTTTTTAGGGAGGACACCATGGTTGTAGTAAACCCTTCAGGTCCTTCCAAGGGCTTGCCAAAAACATTCCTAGAATATTGTGTATGAGGGGAAAGTGGAATATGGATGGCTTGATTACTAAGGTAATAGTTAAGATTGATTGAATTACTATCCAATATGGTGGTGAATTCAGGATCTAATTGAGTATAGAATTGGGGAATACACTCCCCCATAGACTTAAGAGAGGTAGGAATACTCAGGGAGATCTCCATGGATGAAGATGAAATTGGGGATTTGATTTGCTTTAGTGACTACTATCATGTCAAAACCATGTAGAAATGAAGAAAAATCAAGAGATAAAATTTAAAACACACAATAGTTTTTTTGATTATCTTATTTTTAGTGGAAAAAAACACATACACTAAAAAAATGTATTTAAAATATTTACTCTTTTTTTGATAAATTAACTTTAGAGTGTGATAAGGATTAAAGGTTAATGAGGGTACTAAGAAATGGTAATCTAAAGATGTTTTGGATTTTTTTTTAATGATTGGAACCTCTATATACACGAAGGTACATTAAAGCCTGATTCCATGTTGGAAGAATGTATGTGGTTTGGTATTGGGGCCTACCCCCTCACTTCACACACTGTAGTAGTAAGGGTGTTAGGGGCTTAGCCTTTATACTTCTTTCCATAATTCTTATACTTGACTAGTATACCAAGTCAGTTTTCCCTTTGGTGATGAAATCTAAGTGGGTCCACAGTAGGTAGGAAAATGTTTGATTTCTTATTTTAAGATTTATGTGGTTTTGGATGTGTGTGAGAAGGTGTGATTACTATGATATATTAATCTACCAAGATTACTCTACGTGAATTATCTAAGAAAGCAAAAAGATGGATGCAATTATTTTTACAAATTAAAAAGAAGGGTAATTTTTTTTGGATTTTTCTTTTGAATGAAGACAAACAATCAAGAGAAGAGGAAATTAATGAATAAATTCACAATGAAATGTAATAAGAATAATGAGACCTTAGGGGTCCCATCGGGAGTTCCAGAATGTAATAGTATTTTTTTGTTTTTTCCTTTTAATTTAATTATCTACTAAAAAATTAAAGAAATGTAGGGTTTATGGATAACACCTAGAGATAAGAAGATGGTTGTGCATCGCTTGAATCCAATGAATGAGGTAACTTATTTTTGGTTTGGAAGAATAACCTACACATAATGAGACAACTTGGAAAAAATGGATTAATAGATAGAGAAGTGATTTTATTGGTTAAGAACTAGTCTTAGGAAGTTATTAACTTCCTTAAGTGGATGTCAACTCACTATTTTCACAATTAAGTGGATAAATAAACATTGAAATTATAAAATATAAAGATGTGATATATATGTGATAAGAAAATGATTATGAATTAATCTTCATTGAAACTATCAATGTAAGTAAAGTATTCATCCCAATAAGTTGTAGTAGAATTCACATCTTATTGTATAACATCTATTTAGTTAGAAGTGAATTCAACTAAGGGAGAATAAAAAATGGCACAAAGTGATAACTCAAAAGCTATGTCACTCTAGTTGGAAAAAAAGGGTTAAAAGATGATGGGTAGATTAGTGATATTAATTATGTCATGTACAATTCTAGGCAGAGTCATTTATAAGTAAATTCCATGTTTATAAAGATAAAAAATCAAATCAAATTAATTCAAGATAGATTTTTAGGGTTGAATCACTCATATTTTAAAATAGAGTGTAGGGATTGATTCCAATCTTGAAAAATCAATGTCGATTCAGATGAATCAGCATTGTTTCTGTTAAAATTACACTAGATGAAAAATAGGAAGCTAAAGGGTGATAGAGGATAATTAAAAAAATAGGGATGTTTGATGTGTTTTAACACTAAAATGAATATGAAAGAACAAAATGAAATGAGAAAAGAAATGATAAGATGGAGTACTTACTATGAAATGGATGCAGGTAGAATGTATTCCTCCCATAGGTGTAAGTGATCTTCTTGAATTATGATGGTTGTTGTGGACTAGGTTTAGCCTAATTTTGATAGCATAGGTCTAACATTCACCTTAATTTTCTTGATAAAATCCAATAAGTGTTTTTATATTGAAAATTCATGGCCCTAGAACCAAAGAATCACTTGTGTATATATAGATCGATGGTGATCAAGAGAATCAACATTGATCATGGGAGAATTGTTATACTCAATGATAAATAAGTTAGACTTTAGGATAGGGGTATTTAGGATAGTATAATAATAATAAAGGTCTATGACACCAAATAATTTGTATATGACATACAAAATTGTAGTGTCTACACCCTATGCAAGATCTTATTTTTGTCTTACCCTCCTCTTGTGTTGTCTTAGTTATTGGGTTTAAGGTCTAGTCAATTGAATGGACCTAAATCCTACCCACCATATCACATAGGAATATATCACTCTATCATCTACTACATTAACAACATAGGCCCAATCTATGGGTTATATCATATCAAAGATTTTGATTGATTGGGCTCTCAACATGGGTGGTCCCCACTTTTGTTGCTCTTGAGTCACATGTGCAAAGAAATGAGGGCCCTTTGACACATCCTTATGGAGGCAAAAGTACCACTGTACTCGATCAAGCCTATACCTCTCCATAATGAAGTCATGCCAGCTTGTGATGTAGCATGATCTCAGCATATACCTAGACATAAACCTTTCCTCTACTCGACCAAACTGAATAATCATATATGGACACAAAATTAAGTCACCATCTACCATATCATATATAGATCACTGATATAAATATAAGTCTCCTCTATGACCTCAAAGACCTTCCCTCGTATGATACCAACCAAATAAAAGTGGGTCTTGTACTCCTCTCTACAATTGTTGGCTAACTGATCACTCTATAGTGATATACTCCTAGGCCTAGGCCTATAATAGGGTATTGTGCCCAATAATTTAGTTCCTCTAATAGGAAATCAGGTGCAAATATTTATACAATTATGTATGTACTAATATACCCCAAGAAAATTGAGTGTAATAATCAAACATGTCTCGAATAACTCCTATAAGGAAAATATGAAATACCATCCACTCTTATCAAGAAATAAGAGGTCACTAACAATATCCATTAGAATCACTACCTCACTCAGCACTGATGCCTATATCATTCTAAGAACACTATCTGGGGGAAATTCCAAGTGCTCTAGGGAGTCAATGTTTATAGACCCATCCTCAATCACAACATTTATCACCCCTAATAGGTCCTTGAGCATAGATCTCTAGCCTTCAGGAATCTAATAGATCTTATGACCTTGAATGGGCAGCCATACTATCCTTCATACATCCTCAAGTGTCATTATGGCCTCACATATGGGTAAGTGGAAATTTGAAGTCTTAGAGTACCAACACTCTATTAGTGCTGATAAATATGCCCTGTCAGCTCAAATAATAGACATCCAAGCTTATATGAAGTCAACTATCTCTAGAAACACTATCAGGTCCCCTATCATCATCTCAAGATGACATAATACCTAGGACCACTGATCATGAACCATCATGACTGTTACTCACTCTTACATATCACAAAGTAAATCATAATTGATTCAATCAATTGTTTATTTTCCTGTAGCTAATCATTTTACCACTTTCTTATAATTTTTGCCTTCATATTTATATTTTTATAACTTACTTGGACTTTTATTCTATCCTAAAGTTTCCCTATGATTGATCTCATTGTTTTATCCAATGTTCCTATCGATTAATAGGGCATTCCCACCATTTCATAGGGTGATCCCATTATTTCTAGTCATTGGTCCATGTTCTCATTCTTTTTAAGGTCATTATTGTCATTTGGAAGGAAGACCTCTCTATTTATAATGATTTTTCTATTTATGTGCCTTTGTACATGGTTAGGCATTTTCACTGATTGATTTTCATTTCCACCATTTGACCCACATCTTTGTTAATTTCTAAGCAATAACATTGTTTTGGTGATTTTATACCAATTAAGTGAAATCATCATTTTCAAAATTTTTGTTGAGTCTATTGATATCACCAATTTCCTCATGAGTTTGTCATTAGGTCAATGATATTATTCCTCTTGCATGTGATTTTTCCATTTTCATCTTATCAAAAATGGTAAATTCACCATTTCATGATTTTTAGGGCCTAATAAATGAAATAAATGCTGAAATGGAAAAATAAAAAAGGCACCTACTGATTCTTCGCTCCATCCTAATCTCTAATACTTGTGTGCATGCTCCCCAAGGTGCCTATGCTATAGGATATTAGTCATCTTCTCCACTTATCTCGTGCATAAAAACCATAACTCTCAATTTCAATAGTGGAGGGTAAAAATGAATTATTTTTACCCCTTAGAGGTGCTTTTATAACCAAAATTTTCAATTTCCCCTAGCCCTATTTGTGATCCATTTTTATTCCCAAGAGGCTTATTTTTCCCTTATTTATCCATTTTTAATCTTGTTTTCTTCTAATTATTCCATTTTTAAACCTTTTCAATTGAAACATGTGTCATTTTCTCCTATTTGAGGGCCCATCCATCAAAATTATTTTTTCACCCATTCCTTCAAGGGGCATCCTAGGCCTCCCAAACATTATTTGGAGCATCTTCATGAACCCATTTTTTTATAAATCAATGAAAATAGGAGAAAAATTATTATTTATTCTAATTATGATCATTTTAAGTGACCTTTTTATTCTTTGAAAATTAGTTGCTTCACCTAAATGTCTCACCACACCATTTAAAACAAGGGCAAAATTTAGACATCTAATTCTCATCATTGCCATGTCAAAATTATGAGTCAGAATGAATTCTCATAATAACACACACACTAGACCAAAAACCACTTGAACACTCTAATTCATTTGCACACATCACATAAATTTCTTAATTCATGTCAATATGTACCTAATTTGGGAATTACCCTATATGAAATTTTAATATTCCTCAAGTTCATCTCTAGTCAATTTGGAACCTATAAAATTGGTATTTTTGACCAATAGTGCAAGACAACTTATTAAATTTCAAAAATTAAATAATATTTAATCAGAAACACTTAGATAAAAAAATCTAATCAAATGATTAAGTGAAAAAAACATGACAAATTAATGAATATTTAATTTGAGAAAATTAAAATTCAAATATCTCAACCATGACATCACCCATGACATCATCAAAAGGTCATCGTGTACCAAATATTTATGGAGATAAATATATGAATTAAGGTAAGCCATGCCTTATTAATTATCCCACTTTCAAAAATATAAATTAATTTTCCCTCCAACATTAAACTCATTTATGGCCATTCATCTCATTCTTGATTCAAAGGTATAACTGATCTAGGAAACCTTTAAGAACCAAAGCCACCATGGACAAACACAAGCCTTTTAGTGCAAAGATATAATGCATAATGTCTTCTAAATCTTAAACTTTTTTCTTCCATTTTCATTCACAAGCCAATCTAAATGGTGCATGATGAGATGTTAGAGGCACTTGCCCAACCACATTGATAAATATATTGAGCTTCATATCTAGGCACCAACATGCTTATGTACCAACCTTGAATGGAAGTTCATGATAAAGATATAACTTATCTATTTTATACTCTTTTGTTTTCTCATTACTTCATTGACCTTGACTTATCGATGGAGTAGGTTTAATATGTTTATTCTTCTAATTTTTATTTATTTTATTCACTAACACATGGACTGACATATTTTGTAATCATATTCTACACTTGTAGTAAGATAACACCTTATTTTGTTGAAATTTGCATTCAAGAAGGTTTTAGGCCTAATCATCTCTCTCTTAAGCAAGTTTCAACCAATCATTTTTTTTTTCAGATTAGGGTTTTAGTTTTACTTCAAGAGTGATCTAAGGAGAAATATTTTATTGATAAGAGTGAAGATCATGTTATGAAAAATAAACTTTCAAGAAGTACAAAACGACACTTGAGGAGTAGCCAAAGGTGGTGCTAGAGGAGGTCAAATAAGAAAACCAAGAGATGTATTGTTATAGGAGATTATAAAATTAAAAGCACATTTAGAGGAAATATAAGTTAATCAAAGAATAGGTGTTGTGATAGGTGATATGAGTTAGGGATGGGAAGAACTACAAGAAGAGGTTTCAAAATAAGAGGAAAAAGAATGGAATAAAAACTCTTGAAAGCAAAAATTATAGGTTCCAATATATCAAGGTAGTTTAATGGTTGAAGAATTGGTAGATTAGATAGCTATAATGGAAAAATACTTTGATTTTGTTAAGGAATAGATGTAGACAATAAGGTCAAGTTTTCTTATACAAGATTGAAGGGACACACATCTCTTTAGTGGGATAGTGTTTAAGAGGCAATAAATAAAAGAAGCAAAGATAAAATTAAATCATGAGACAAAATGGTAGAAAAACTAAAATCAAAATTTTTGATTGTAGACTACCAAACAAACTTGTTTGCTAAACTCTAAAAGTTGAAGCAGAAAGACATGAGTGTAAAGGACTACAGCAAAGAATTCTATAATTTTACAATTAGAGATGGTCATGTAGAATATGTAGATAAAATAGAAATATATATCAATGGTTTGAGGTTTAATATTTAGGATAAGATCAGTTTGTTATCTCCAATTTTAATTAAATAAGCTTATTAGTTTTCTCTCAAGGTAGAAGAGAATTTGGATAGATGACAAACTCAACAATCTAGAGGAGGAAGCAGAGATTTTAGAGCTAGAAGATAATAAAGTGGTAAAAGTTAGTTATAATTTTATAATGAATAAGCAAGCAACTCTCAAAGTTAAGATAATAGTAAAAGAGGAGGCTATTCATATATAAGAATATGACCACATAAAATAAGTAGAGGATAAGGCTTTTGGGGAAAATATTTCAAGTGTAACAAGTATGTTAGTCATAGGTCATATAAATTTCCAACCCAAAAATAAGTCATACAAGAACTGAAGGCAATAATCAAGTGGTTCACGTTGAAGAAGAAAGTGTAGCATCACCATCACATGTGGAAAAACCTAAAGTGGGAGAGTCCTTATTGATGAACAAATTATTTCTAAAGCCAAAAAATGAGGTGAAGGAACCAACATAAAGGAAGACCTTATTCAGGACTACATGCAAATAAAAAGGTACATGTTGTAAATCTATCATTGATAGTGATAGTATAGATAACTTGGTTTCTTTAGAAATGGTTAAAAAACTAGGATTTGAATATTGATACAACCTACACCATTTAAAGTATATTAGATTCAAAAGGGACATCAAAAACTAATCAATTAGCAATGTAAGGTTGATTTTTAGATTGGTAGTTATAAAGATGAATTACTTTATGATATTATGCCTATGGATGTTTGCCATGTGTTTTTGGGTAGACCTTGGCAATTTGATAGGAGAGTTATACATGATGGAAGTAGTAACACATATACATTAAAGAAAGATGGAAAGAATAATACCTTGACAACATTGAAGGATGGAAATGAAGTAGGTGAAAATAATACTAAGGTGTTGATAGTAGGTGGAAAATAATTTTTGTATTTGATAAAAGAAGAGATTGGTTGTGTATTGGTTTCCAAACCCAAAACAGTCATTACAACCACTAAGTTGATTGAATTACCCTTTGAAATTTAGAATTTGTTGGATGAGTATGTAGATATAGTGGTTGATGAGTTTCATAATGAGTTTCCACCAATGAGGATCATAAACCATTATATGTATTTCATTCCAAGAGCTAGCTTGTCAGATAAATCAGCCTATAAAATGGCACTTAAGTAGAATGAAGAGATCAAAAGGTAAGCACAAGAATTGTTAGATAAAGGCAGCCAATCAAAGGAAGTTTACATAAAAGTCAATAGAATAGGGAAATTTCCAAGTGAACATCTCAAATATATTTTAAAATTTGAAAAGAGAAGAATTTGAATGAGGATAAAAATGTTGTCTTGAAGGACAACAAGAGAGTGAGATTCTCATGTGAAGAGCCCAAAGCCAATTTTAAAAATAACAAGCAATAAGAAAGTTATGAGAAGTCTATAGAGAAAGGATTTATCATGAAGGAAAATATATATGTGATAAATTTGTATAAATAATATGGCAACTATGAAGAGTTACAAATGAATGAAAAGAACATCCAAGTAGTGATGCAATTTTTCATGAAGTAAACATGGGAAATAGAAGTTGTACAAGCTAGTGTAAACAAGAAGATAATAGTGGAATATATGATATGCAAAGGATCTTAAATAAAATATATATATATATATATATATATATTCGGATAAGATAGCCTTGGATATGGTTGATATGGAAAATTGAATAACCCATGATATTATTACAGAGCATGAACAACATGTTAGAAGTGGAAAAGAGTTGAACATGTATTTAAGGCATGATAAAGTGGTTGAAGGAGTATTTTTAGGATATTTTGATTCCTTAATATGTTTATTATATGTATAGGTAAAACAATGGATAAGATCGAAAATAAAAGACATAAGTGTGGTTTAATTCAACATGTTCATATATATGAGAAGTAAAGTGATGAAATAGAACAAGAAGATATTATTGTTAACTATTGAAACAATAGAGGAGTGTCTTTAGAAGTTATAGAGTTGGTTGGTATGGATGTATAAGTATTATAGGAGTATATTTATATTAACATGGAGAAAAAATAGAATGAGAAAATTATGGTACAATAATGTTCTCAATAGGACATACAATATGAAGTTCATTTACAACAGTTAGAGGTGAGAGAAAAGACTCTCATAAGAACAAGTGAAAGAGATTGGCAAGAAGATGAATTACTAATTTTAATGTGTAATATATATATATATATTTACATAAGATAAGAAGAAAAAATAAAATCACCTATAAATTTTGATTAATAGGCCCTTCATTGGGATTAGCATTGAAGATCTCATGAGTAGGAGCTCATGAATGTTTTTTGAACTCAAGGAGCTTGATGCAGGAGAATAGGATTATAATACTCCTTTTTTAATATATTTTTGGTTTTGATTAGGTTTAGTAAGTATTTTTTAAGTCATTAATAATTTTTTCAAATCTCTAGCATTCCAAAATTTGGTCATTTGAACCTAATAATGATTTTCCAACCCAAACTATATTTTTGAATATTTGAATTTGTAAAAGACATTTGAAGGGTTTTTATCATCTCTTATTGAAACCAAATGTCATGATCCTTCATGGAGGGTTCAATGAAGGTATTAGACATGTTTAGAATAGTTTTAATGTCTTTATTCATAACTAATTTTGTCAAACTCAACTAAAGTTAAGACTTAGGTTGAGTTGGGGAGTTAGTTAGAGATAGTTTAGGATATTGGAGTGAAGAAGGGATAAGGTTGAGATAATGAATATATTTGAGTAGTAAGTGGGGAGGAGAAAATAAAAAAAGATGCCATGAAATCCAAAATTTGGATAAAAGAAAGAGAGAAATCTGTAAAAAAAAGATGTAAATAGGAAATTACATCAAAAACAAAATTCCACTATTCAATTTTAAGCTCATAATTATGTGTAAATTAATTTATTATTTATTTTACTCATTTTATTTAATTTTAATATTGTTTATTCATTTTATAGGTAAGAAAACATAGTATATGACTTTTGACAGTCAGAACAAGGTTATAACAATTAAGTAAGGTAGCCTTCTAACATTTTTCAAGACTAGTTTGGTGAAAATTTTGTGTGACAGGGTAAGATACATGTGTTATTAATTTTTTACAATTTAAAATATTTCAAAATTTCTCTTGAATATTTAATTTTCATTGAACTTTAGCTCATTTCTTGTATACAGTCAAGATAGGGGTTTCTATAGTAAAGAAAAGTTATTTTTATCATGTTTTGGGATTTCCATAGGTGCCAAGCTAAATGATAGAGTAGTCAGTATGTGTGGATAGTTTATTTAAATTTCAAAAATTTCAAAAACATATTAATAATTTTAATTTATATTCATTTTATGTTTGTTGCCTGTACATAATTTGTATACCCCGAACTAGGGTTTTAAAGCATAAAAATCCATCTAACTTTAAACCAACAAGTTAAAATTGATATAAAGGTGTATTGGGATGTTATTAAGGTGTTAAAATTGGTTTAAAAAAAAATTCATCTATAAATAAATTTATTCCAATGTCTCTATCTCTAGGCCTAATTCCTAAGCCTAGAAACCCTATTTTTGAATTATCTTGTATTTACAAGTTTGAATAAAGGAATAAATAAATATGTTCCATTGATTTAACATCCTATAAATGTGTAAGAGTTTATTGTAGTAGGATAACACCTTCTTTTTTTTTAAATTTTCATTTAATAAGGTTTTAGGTCTAATCATTTCTCTTTTAAGCAAGTTACAAGCTTGGTTCTCCTTAACCATTCACCGTCACTTAGTAATGTGACCATTTTCCATAAGAAGTCATGCACCTTTTCCATATCATGGTAATTACATGGAAACAATTCATTGATATCATCGATAAGTTATACCATGTGCATGAACTTCACATAATTATATTAATCTCTAACTACACCAATATGTGGCTCTTCTTCTTCTCCCACATTTTATTCTTTTATAGGCAAAGGTTGGTATTAGTAACTATTTATATCTTAATGATATCATCTTTAAAAACTATTTATCTAATGGTGGTCTCCATATTTATATTATTTATTTCATCATGTAATCCTTTTTCTCCTAAAAATTTTACACACATATATTTCTCATGAATTGTATTAAAAACATTTATGTCTTATAAGCACATATTGTACACGCATTCATTCATTTTTATTTGAATACTCCCCCTCTTAAAATAGTCTTGCATTACCATAATATTCTTCATGGTTCATCTCCTTAAACTTACATTTCATTTGTGAATAATGTTTTAACATTACTATATATAGTAATTTCAGTGGCTTATTCAACTTTTCATCATATGATCCAAACATGAAGTTATTTTGAAAGTGTTCCTTGACATTATTCAAATTTTTAGCCTCTTTTACTTTTCCACTAATTATGTACCATCTACATTCCCTATGAATTCAATTTGGAAAATAAGACATGTACCCATATAGAAAAATAATGTGTTTCTTGATTCATCCATTCCCTCTCATATCTATTTAAGTGATTTTTAGGGCTAGTTTCCCTCAAGAACATTGGAAAAACATTTTTCTCCTTTCCACACCAAAATTGTATGCATAAAGCCTCCTTACACACCATCCATCTCAAAAAACAAGTTTATTATGTTTCCCACCATTGTGTAGTAGTACTATGCAATGTATATAAAAATCTTGTAACTCAATCTACCTCTTTGGATAGACATGATTTTATATCATACACATATTTATCCAAGAAAGTTGTGTCATAATATTAGGGTAACTTTCCAAACCTTTATTTTATTAGTATTAACACCCTCCTAGGTTTTTTAGTAACCTTCAAAAGCCACTTCTTGGTCATCATTTTGATCACTCTCAACCTAGTTGTATTAGGTCCACATTTGAATAGTCCATTCATGATATGGATTAAAACCACATGATTCACACATGACATGCCATTCCAATTAATTAATATTCTTCTTACACCCATATTTTACATGCATGATTAGTTTTATAAAATATTTACACACCACTATTCCAAATTAACTCCCCATTGTCCCTTATGTATAATTACTTCTTACCTTGTGTGGTAAATTTATAAAAGTGATTTATCTCTTCTTCAACACTTGTAATCTCTACATATGATGGACCATGATTACCACTCAAAGGGATTAACAATCTTTCCACACCATTTTCAAAACTCATATACCATTATTTAAATCACATATATAATGCACTCTCGTAACATCATGACCTTCTCAATAATTAAGGGTTTTGGTTTTCCTCTTCCAATAGAATCACCTTGAATTTGATGTTAAACTATGATCCCATTATGATCAAATTTGAATTCTTTAATATTCCCAATGGTCATATACTATATTTATCCACCATAATAAACACATTATTTGAACATGATAGCTTAAGACTATCCATATTTTATTTGGGTGATTAATTCCCCATTATAAATAAATGATTAATATTTAATTACTCATAGTAGATAGTAAATAATAATGTATGTGACTAAATTGTCATTACTCACCATAGGAAACCATAAGTAGGTTAATATGAAAAAATAAATATTTCATGTAATATTTGGGAGATAGGTGGTTGATAAAATAATCTATAATTTTTATTGTTGATACTCTCGTATGATTTTTGGATTGTGTTTATTGTAGTAAATTTTCTATTATGATCATTATATTATGTATAATTAATAATCTCTATAAAGCTTCCATAATTGGAATATAATACATATTCTTATTCCTTGAGATCTGGTATTATAAATACATAGAAATATTTAAACATGTGCATGAGGAGAATCGTGAGCTCTCCCAAAGTGTTTACATAGCTTTTGATATTTTGGTGAGTCTGACCATGGCTAAATAAATTTTATAAAATCAAGGAGAAGCCTACTCAAAATTACTGGCAGTACTACAAGTATTATTGGTTCGAATTAAATCATTTTTCTCCACAAAATAATTTAAGGATTGTTATAAGAGTATTTTATTCCATTATTCTCATAAAAAATGATGCAAATCATAGACCTAAGCATTGGAATATTTAACCAAAAGGAGTGGCAATCAAAGTTTTCCATCAAGAGCTATTGAAGAATAGTTTGTTATATGGTGCGACTATCCATTTCAATTATAAATTGATATTAGATATATCCATTCAAAATCATACCAAGAGGTTGGTGGTTTTAATTTGTTGGTTTTAGTTCATATATTTAAAAAAAATGTTTATAGCTTTAAAACTATCTTAAGATGCCATGTAGTCTTTCTATGCTCAAAACCACCATTTTGTGCTCCAAAACCACCATCCCAAATTATCATTTGCTGAAATTTTTTTCAAAAATGCCTATCAAATCCCAAAACCATCTTCAAAAATCTTCTTTTGTTACAAATTCAATATAAAAAAAAACACTCATTTGGCAAACCCATGGTATTAGCTAGGAAGTGTTTTGCTCCAAAATTAAATATTGTGAGCATTTAAATGTAAATTTTATCTTATCTAAAATTGTCATGATACATATGCAAGTTTATGGGATAATATATTTTAATAGAGTGGAAGTGGGAGATTCAAATCCTGTAAAAGTATTTTTTTGGTAGAAATTTTAGCAGCTCCTCCAACTTTTGTAAGCCTGCTAAACTTAGTTACAACTATCTATGTTAGAAGATAATATCATATTTCAAAATTTAATAAAAAAAAAACATGAAAAAAAAGGAAAAAGGAAAAAGGAAAAATTAAAAAATTATATTTTTTTACCAAAAGAGGCCAAAAAGGCTCAAACACAAATTTTCTTTTTTTGGGAAAAGGAGTGCACATTTCTTTCTACATTTATTATAAATTTCATTTTCAGATTATATTGCAAGAAATGGTAATTTTCATTGTATTGAATAAAATCACACATTTTTTGAAACTCATTCATGGTGTTCAGTGCAAGTGATGCCTTTGATTCACATTTATAGGTAAAGTCATTACACTTGAGTTACAACATACATAGCCTAACATAACCACAACAATGACATCTGGGCATCAACCCTTTAAATTCTGGGGAGAAATAAGGCACATGCACTCTTAGCCTTCCCTTAATTCACCCATTCATTAATGTCAAAATACGTAAATCTTGGAATTTATAATTTCTAAGTATATAGGGAAGTTATTCCCACATATGTAGAATTCCTTATAAGCAGGTGTTAGTGATAGAACGAATCTCTTTCATGTACTATCTAGGTACCTAGTACCATTCTACTCTAACTTACATTAAAGTCTCTTTCATGTATTGATAGGTATATCAAAAAGACAAGCTCTTCTAGTACCAATGGGTATATAATAAGGTGCACATATAGAGAGGTCTGGTATATTAGTTTGACAGTATATAGATATGGGAACCTTTTGGATTTATAAGGTACTAATCTATCATCAATAGTCTTGATAATGGTTACACGATCTCCAAAATTATTTATGTCAGATTCACAACTACTCAAAGGTGATAACCATTCTACTTAGAAGACAAAGCTTATAACTCAACTGAATTTGAATAAATTTGGTTTGTAAAAGATGGCTCATATACCTGACATGCAATAGATGTTTATTAACAACATAAGTTTGACAAAGCCAACCAAAAAGTTAAGTTGATAATCATGTTCAGAGTATTGGATGAAGTCCAACCACACATCTGTGAAGCCAATATTGTTACATCCTGATTTCATGCTATGAAAATTTATTTGATTATTCATGTATTTTATTTAGTTAATAATTTTATTTGATTATTACTAAGTTCTAAGTCATATTTTGTTATGGGACAGCTGAATATTGCTTTGGTTTCATGATTGTATTGCTATGAATTAGTTGTATTATATATTCTTTAAATTTTGATCATGTTGATTTATTATTTTAGTAGTATTTTATGATATATATGTTGCCATATTATGGACTAACTACCTATTTATTATGAGTTTGATGTATGTGAGACTCATCTCTGAGAGCATGATGGAGGGAGAGCATCATTAGATAGGATGACGTAGATGGAGGTGTTATGGGACAACAGAGGAATGGCTAGAACATTGCACACACCAAATTAAATAGTAAATGTTATATGCATATTTGAATGGTTATTGTTAGTATGTTGTGATGATTGTTTGCATTTAGATAATTATTTGTGCATACTAGTTATATGTTAGTTAAAATTTATGCTTATGTGGAATTAATATTGTGTGATTGTGTTTAAATGTCATGCTAACATGTTTATGACTATCATTGTTTTTAGAAATATAAATTTCCATTAACATGGATGTAGACTAACCTATGAACTAAACCTAGATGTTGTTTGGAATGCCTAGTTGATTGCTTAATAGAAGAATGAATGCATTGACAAAATGAGTGGGCTAATTATTATTAAATAATTATATAGATAGTTATGCTTTAAAGGCTTTTGGAAGATAAAATTAATTGATTCCATTATTATCATCTTAGAATCAGAAAATAAAAAACATGAAATAAAATAAATAATTAGGAAATAAAAATAATAATAGTAATCTTCTAAAAAAAAGATAAAATACAAGCTTTAAAGAAAACTCATAATTTATGCAAAAGGAAAGAAAAAGGAAGAGATTGGCATGATATAAAAGGAGAGGATAACAAAAGAGAGAATGAAAATTGGAGAGAGAGAGAGAGAGAGAGAGAGAGAGAGAGAGAGAGAGAGAGGATAGTGGAGTATGGAGGAGAAGGAAGAGCCAAGTGAATGAAGGATATTTATTAGAAATGAACGATTCCAAGTGGAAGCTCTTGTGAGGTAGGTGATGTTGGTTAATTATGTGTGAATCATGCATTACTATGACATAATAATTATTTTGGCCTTACCTAAATGTCCTCAAAATTTATGCTATTGATTCTTACTAATTGGAAAATTTGATGAATTGAAGGATTGTATGTTTTGTTATCATTTAAAATGATGATCTATATAATTAGCAAATTACATATATAGGGCGACCTAAGTTTAGGAGTATAGTGAAATAAATATGCAGTAATATATATGTAATTATCTAAGAAAAATAACATATGTAACAATTTATATATACAAGTAATATATACAAGCATGTGCAAGCTTGATTTAGATGTTACCTATTGGAATTTACATACAGTGATATATGTATATATAGACCTCCAATAATAGTGATATAGTTATTTATAATGATTTTTATATAGTGAATGGATATACGGTAAATGGATTTATATAGATATGTATAGAAAACTACCCAATATATGGTGAGTGAACTATGTACTTTTTTTCAAATGGAGGCAATATATAATTAAAAACTTTGTGACGAATACTCAGACAAAATAGATACCAGTAGAAGTATTGTGTAGGTACTAAGTGAGATAGAAGGCACATAAGTTACATAACTAAGCACAAATTAGAGAAACTCAAGTATATAATTAAGTATATAAGTGGGTATCTATGATGGTATGAATTGGATAAGAGTGTCTGTTCTTTTATAAACATGAATGTGTTTTTATAAACTAAAATAATAACATATATGCAATATAAATTTATCATTTTAATCTATATTCCTACTACAATTGTTTTTTAATTCTAAACTAGTAATGATATTTATACATTTAAATGTTGTTAAAATCCTAGTCAATCTTAATAATATCTCTTCCCAGGGGATGTGTTTACCAATCCAACTGAAATTGCTAACTTCTCATAATAGGGTAGAGGAATGATTTTATTTTATTCTAGTAATAGATATACACACACCTCTATAATTTCTTTTAGTGAAAATTACCTTACATGCATGACATGAAGCCAATAAAAACTTTTATTATATATGTATTCTTATAATTTTACACTATGCATTGTGTTGATATAAATCTGTAGTTAACAAATGGCCTATATGCATCAAATTGCCTATACATAAAGTTGTAGTTATATCTACATGTTACATCTTCATTAATATACCTAGTGATCAAAAGTAATACACACACACACACACACACACACACACACACACACACACACACACACACACACACACACACACACACACACACACACACACACACACACACACACATGTGTATGTGTGTGTGTGTATATATACATACATACATATACATACATACATATATATATATGTATGTATGTATGTATGTATGTATGTATGTATATATATATCTATATATATATATATATATATATATATATGTATATGTATATGTATATGTATATACACACACACACACACACACACACACACACACACACACACACACACACACACACACACACACACACACATATATATGTATGTATGTGTGTGTGTGTGTGTGTGTCTGTATGTGTGTGTGTGTGTGTGTGTGTGTGTGTGTGTGTGTGTGTGTGTGTGTGTGTGTGTGTGTGTGTGTGTGTGTGTGTGTGTACACACACACACATATATATATGACAATGAAGGTATATTTTATAGTAGATTAATTTAATGTTATATATATATATATATATATATATATATATATATATATATCATCGACTTAGAACCACTTGAATATTTAAAGAAACTATCTATTTAGCATATTAGCAAGTATAGAATATATAGTGTAGATCCCATATCTTGATTAAAAACAATAAGCAACATAATGTTATAATGGATATATAATCTTAATTTAATGTTATATATACACATATTTAAATCATTGAACATAGGTATATCTTTATTATTTTGTCTATATAAAGTTATAAATACATATAACTAGTCCTAAAATAGTGGAGAGATGTACATATAACTATTTACATAACAAATTAGTTGTAGTGGCATGTTCATAGCCATAAGATTTATTTGATAAATTTTTAGGTATATAAAAATATATAGGTATATGTTTCTTGTAAAATAATAATAAAATCATAGACCAACATAGATTGATTAAGAATATGCAATGCAAAACTTTTATAGACATGCATTTCATAATTATGGGCCATGTCAATTGTAGCTCTTAGACTGTTTGATTATTTCTTAGTAGAAGTTAATGAAATAGTTATTGTTGGGTATAATGTACGATTATATAAATGAAATCTATACTTATATAGATTAGATAATCTAAGTATATATATATTATTTTACCAAGTATGGGTTCTAGTGCAGTACCTAACACTATGAACATGGGTATGGAGATTAAAATATTGGATACACCTACTAGCTTAATCATACATTCATAATTATAAAAATACCATATTTATGTACCATTATAATCATAGTGTTTATATGTCATAATCATTATGGAATGAGATAGACATAATGGGATAGACATAATGATTTGATTATATTGGATATATGACATTGTATGTTCACAATGCTCTTGTAAATTTTTGAATGATGACAATGATTAAAATATTGGATAGATTAAACTCATATATTAGGTATTCCATAATTAATATTGGTATCTTGAGTAAAATATATGTATATTTACAATGTCTTAGCTCTGTAGATACATAATTTGGTATGTTTTGAGATAATAAATACCCGATAAGTATAGAGTCTAGGAATAATGGTGCAAATGAACAAAACTAAGTTAAGGTTAGTTGTTTATATATTTCCTTTATAAATATATTGATATATGTATATTACTAAAAATATGTCTATCAATATATTCTTTATTAGGTATATTGTATTTGTGGATATTGATCATGTGATTTTGATTTGCAGATATATCGTGATATTATTTACCGAGCAAAGATATTCGGTGATCTATGTGTTTCTATGATCTATTTATGCATGGATAAAACCAAGAAAAGGTATCATATTGGTACATTTAAATCTTATAAAATCCTTCATTATAATTATAGATGATTGTTGGCATTTACATATTGTATTTATATATTACTAAAAACTTATGTGTGGTGCATACTATGAGTATATTAATATATAGCTTTTATTGGTACATTGGGAGGTGTGTTTACATTTGTAGTTTATTTTCTGTTAAAAAATTTAAGTAATAGATTCTTGAAGGATTGGAGACTATGCATATATCCTCTTAAATATATAAGTTTTTTAAATACAAGATTACATTTTCATGAGAATTATGACTTTATTTATCATGACTAGCTATTGAAATGGAGTAATGTATACATAAAAATGATGGACCGTGATATTATTGCTTGTCATATAATATGCTATGTATTAAAATCTATATATGAAAATTAGATTATGTAATTTAAACATAGATTATACCTAGTTGGTATGAATTGTACATGTTTGCTTATTATTTATGTGATAAATAATATTGTGAAGATTCATTCATATGTTTGATGGACTAAATGTATTCATTATGATTATTATTGTGTTTAACATGATTTATTTCTACTAGTATGAATTAATATAAATGAATCTATTGGTTTGTGTGTGTGTGTGTGTGTGTATGTGTGTGTGTGTGTGTGTGTGTTAATTAAATCTTACATTGTTGGTATTGAGTAAGTAGTGAGATGGAATTCACTAGCTTGCTAGCATCATTAATGCTAGATGAAGGTAATTCGATCAAGTGGTGTGTATGAAATTGATGGATCTTAGAGATCAATAACTATTGAAAACTTTGGCCAGAGTAATTTTTAGTTAAATATTATCATTTTATAATATGATTTCATGTTTTTTTAATATCATATTAGAATGGATTTATTTATGGTACACTACATTTTCTTAGAAATCATATAACACACAGTTACTATCTTGTCTCTTTGGATTCTCGTAATGTCACTATTTACTCATCCATGAAGGGAGGGACATTATATTATGGGGGATTGTGTGGGGGATAGATGGTCTATGGTTGGTGTGAAAAAGTTCTCAAATGATGTTCTCTCTCCCCAAAATAGTACTTATTCAGAGACAACACTTGAGATTGCCATAGATACTGGAGTTTGAGGAACTCATGTTCTATGGAGCCTTGTATCTTATAGAGACATTATTATGATGAGATGTAATTAATTACTTATTGTACTATAACAATAGTGGCTACATGTTTATACTCACTATGGCTAGAAATATTTAATTGCTTTTTATATTCAGTTATGTTTTATTTCATTTGATGATAGTGATCAGTGATGAAGAAATGTCACATGCTTATTTTATAGTTAATATACTTAGAGTTTTTTATCTGTATCACTAGTTAGATTCTCATGGTGAAATCTAATGAAAAAATATATTGATTAAATTTTTAAAAAATCATGTTATTCTATGTAGATATTAGTGGAGATGTTACATGTGGTATTAAAGTAGTGGCTCAAACTCTAGGACCTAATGAGTCCACTAACATTTTCATATCCTTATGGTCACTAGAAAGGAGAATGGTAAAATCTAGAGTATTCAAATAATTTCCTTCAAATATCAATGATATTAACCCTTTATTTGATCCTAACTAATTTATCGCTAAGCAAGTAACAAAGTTAGATAAGATTGTCACAAGCCATGAATGAAACTAAGGATCAAATTTCAGCCCTGAAGCAAAAAGTTCATGGCCATGAAGAGGAAGAACAACAGGATAACATAATGGAATTATGGAAAGGATAAGGCATAATCATATGTGACCTATTTTATGAAGTGACAAGGATTGATAGTTGATTTCATGAAATGTTATGTGCTACATTGAGTGTGTACCCTTAGGAGCACTCATACCCTTTTAGAGTTGTTAAAGGGTTGGTTTATCAATTGTCTAGATGGTGATGGTTGTATATGATGATTGGGTAGGTGAGTTCATATCATAGTTCATGATTCATGAATAATATATTCTTACAATATATTTTATCACTTAGATCAAACATCTCGATAATGACTACATCCTTGGTAATCAAGTCACCTCCATCGCTTGTGTTGTGTATTGTGAGTGTTCAAAAAGTATGGGATGCTTATCACTTTATAATATGTGCATTTTAGATAGAGTTTTATGTCTTATGTACATTAATCCTAGGGGAGGGAATCCTAAAAGACCACTTATAGATTGGCACCACCTAGTGCAGTGGGATTTCTCCTTATACTTGAGTGTAGTTATTTTTGTTGAGGATTCTTATGTGTTAGGAGTTTGCTCAAGGATTGTCACCCCATATGTTTATGTGGATTGGGAAGAGGTTTCATCTCACATAGATATCATAGAGGTGAGTTTTTACTCTCTCACCCTCCTTTGACATCATTATAAGCCCATTGAGTAGATTCATATTTTCATGATGTTTATTAAGTGTTCCCTTAATCAGAAATTTGTTTTTAAAATGTTATTTTGAAAATATTCCCTAGATTTCATGGGATAGTGTTTTCTACTTATGGTCAATATAGAAGTTTTAGGAATGGAATGGATTGATGCATCTATGTGGTTAGCATTTTTTCTTCTTGTTATGGAAACATGTTTTAATACTTCATGTACAGGTTTGGTAAGTGTGTAGAGATTTTAGTAACTTGGGGTGTAGTTTTTTCTTCATACCATGTGAGGGTATTTAAAAAAAATCTTTCCATTTTTGGCTTTTTAGAGTCATACTTTCTAGTGATACTTTCTCTAAGCTAATGAACTTTGACCATTTAGAGTGGTTAACCTTGAATTTATAGTGATTCTCAATTAAGATTTATAAGTTGATTATAATCATTATGTTATGATTCACCATTGATTGGATTGGTATTATTCTCATCTTGCTTAAAACATGTTGTTTTGATGAGATATTTATGTACCTTTTTCCTAGAGAGAATATGGAATAAGATGTGTGGAACATCTTATTAGTCTAAGGGATTAAGATAATATTATAACTTGTTATGTAACTAGCTGAGAAAGCGGGGAGGCATCATCTTGCTTGTTCCTTTTATAAGGTTATAAATATGGTGTGATCCTTTTCCTTTGTTTGTTATGTTAATTTTAAAATTATTTTCTCTTAACTATGAATATAATAGAGATGAGTTAAGCTATGAAATTTGATACTAGTTATAATTTCTAAATAGAAACTTAATACAATTATGGAATTTTTTCATGTTTTTCTTGTGATGGATATTGATACATCTTAAATTATTTAGCATATATCATTGCACTCTAGGATCTGTTAGTATGGATTTATGATTCATTTAACCATGTGCACATTTTTGATATCATTAGGTCATGGAGACCTAAGGGATGAGTGATGAAATAAGAACATGAGTACTAAGAGATGGGAGTAGATTCTAGTAAGTCTCACATTGACTTAGTAGTTAAATTGAGTTTAGATCCGATAAGGGGAGCTTATCGAATATAGGATTTGGCAAGGGGAACTTGTCAAATTTAGTCATATGGTCATATGCATGTATACTGAGAAATGTTTATTCTTTAATTTTATATACATTGAAAATGTGTTATTTCTAATTCCTATTAATCATCATACTTGTCAGAAGCTACATGGAGTAGTGGAAGTATTGACATGTCATACTTATTAGGAGCTATGTGGATTAGAGATGGTATTGACTTATACACATCATTCTTGATAGGGTCTCTAAACATTTTTCTCAAGAATGAGAAAAACACTCTCTAGGTTAAAGAGGTGTGCAAAGGGGCTATGAGGCTTTGTGGAATTCTCCTTGAGCATTTTTTTTAGCTTTTATGATTATTTCATGTGTTTATGGTTGAAGATTAAATTTAGGAAGTCAACAAAATTATTATTGAGATATGTGGGACCCTTCAAGGTGTTAAAAGTGGTCAATCTTATAGAATATAGGCTTGCATTGCCACCAGATATAAATATATTTCATAATGTCTCCCATATTTTTTATTTTAAAAAGTATATATTTGATCATTCACATGTGTTGGATTAGAATGCTTTGTTGGTTCTAGACCCTGAGGTGGTCATATTAGAACCAATGAGAGTATTTGACACTCGCAAACTATGTTTGCATAATAAGGAGATGTCACAGTGCAAGGTCTTGTGGGACCAATACTCTAAAGGATAGTGATACTTAGGAGGAATATGATTAGTTCTATAGGTAATTTCCACATGTATTTTCTTGATTTGATGCTTCATACTATGTTATTTTTCTACTGAATAATATTTTTGATTCAGATCTTATGTTTGAATAAGTGTCATTTGGACCATGACTAGTTTTATGGGAGAAAGATGTTATATCCCAATTTAACTTTAAGTAAATTTATTTGATTATCCATGGATTTTAAATAGTTGATAATTTGTTTTTATTATTACTAACTAATCTATAAGTCATATGTTGTTATGCAACAATTGAATATTGATTTAGTTTTATGATTGTATTGCTATGAGATAGTTGTATTGTATATTATTTACATTATAATCATGTTGATTTATTATTTAAGAAGTATTTTATGATATATATGTCATGATGTTATGTAATAACTACTTTTTTTTATCATGAGTTGGATGCAGGAGATACTCATCCTTTAGAGCATGATGGAGGGAGAGCACCATCAGAGAATGTGACATAGATGGAGGTATTGGGAGATGACAGAGGAATGGCTAGAACTCTACACACACCATGTTAAATAGTACATGTTATATGCATAGTTGAATGGTTAGTGTTAGTATGTTTTGATGATTTTTTGTATTTAGATAATTGTTTATGCATACTAGTTGTGTCAGTTCAAATTTATGCCTATGTGGAATTAATCTTGTGTGATTGTGTTTATGTTGTCCTAACATGTTCATGATTATTAATGTTTTCATAAATATAAATTTACATGAACATATATATAGACTAACCTATGAACTAAAGTTAGACGTTGTTTGAAATGCCTACGAGCTAATTATTGTTAAATCATTATAGAAATAGCTATGCTTTATAGGCTTTTAGAAGATAAAATTAATTTATTTAATTATTATCATCTTGGAATTATAAAAATAATAAATAATAAATTAAATAAATAAAAATAATAATTAGAAAATTCAAAAAAAAGAATGGTAAAAAAAATTTTAAAAAAAAGAGAAAAGACAAACTTTAAAGAAAACTCATAATTTATGCAAAAGGAAAGATAAAGGAAGAGAGTGGTGCAACATAAAATAAGGAGAGGAGAACAAAAGAGAGAAGGAAAATTGGAGAGAGAAAGAGAGAGAGAAGATAGTAGAACATGGAGGAGAAGGAAGAGCTAGGTGAATGAAGGAGAATTCTTAGAACTGAACGATTCCAAGTGGGAGTTCTTGTGAGGTAGGTGATGTTGGTTAGTTCTATGTGAATTATACATTACTCTGACATAATCATTATTGTGGCCTTAGCTAAATGTCCTCAAAATTTATGCCATTGATTCTTGCTAATTGGAAAATTTGATGAATTGATGGGATTATATATGGACTATATGTTTTGTTCTCATTTAAAATAGTAACATATATAAATAGAAAATTACATGTATAGGGTGATCTAAGTTTAAGAGTACAGTGATATATATATAATTATCTAAGAACAATGACATATTCAGTTATTTATATATACAAACATATGCAAGATTAATTTGGATATTAGTTGTTGGCACTTACATACATTGATATACGTATATATAGGCCTCCAATAATAATGATATAGCTATTGATAATGATTTGTATAAAATTAATGGATATATAGTGAATGGATTTATATATATATGTATAGAAAATTTCCCAATATATGGTGATAAAAATGTGTACTTTCTTTTTTAAATGGAGGCAATATATAATTAAAAACTCTATGATAAATCCTCAAACAAAATAGATGCCAGTAGAAGTATTTGCGTAGGTACTAAGTGAGACGGATAACACATAAGTTACATAACCAAGCATGATTTGGAGAAACATAATTATATAAGTGGGTATCTATGATGATATGAATTGGATAATAGTATATGTACTTTTATAAAAATGAATGTGCTTTTATAGACTGAAATAATAACAAATACGTAGTATAAGTTTATCATTTTAATTTATATTCCAACTGTAATTATTTTGTTGTTCATTTTCTAAATTGGTGATGATATTTATACATTTCAATGTTGGTAAAATCCTTGTCAATATTATTAATCTCTCTCCCCTAAATACATGTTTACCAATCCAAAAGAAATTTCCAACTTCTCACAATGGGGCAGAGGAATGATTCTCTTTTATTCTAGTAATAGATATATACACACCTCTATAATTCATTATAGTGATAATCACCTTACATGCATGACATGTAGTGAACAAACACTATTATTATATATGTATTCCTATAATGTTATGCTAAGCATTGTGTTGTTATAAATTCGTAGTTAACAAATGGCCTAAATGCATCAAATCGCCTATATATAAATTCGTAGTTATATCTACCTATTACATCTTCGTTGATATAACTAGTGAGAAAAAAGCAATTTAAATATTATATACATGATAATGAAGGTATATCTTATAATAGATTAATTTAATGTTATATATAGATTATCAACTTAGAGCCACTTGATTATTTAAAGTAACTATCTTTTTAGTATATTATAGAGTATGGAATATATAGTGTAGATCCCATTTCTTGATTAATAAAAATAAGCAACATAATGTTATAATGGATATATAATCTTAATTAAGTGTTATATATAGACATATTTAAATCATGGAACACAGGGATATCTTTATTATTTTGGATATATATATATATATATATATATATATATATATATATATATATATATATATATATATATATATATATATATATATATATATATCCAAAATAATAAAGATATCCCTGTGTTCCATGATTTAAATATGTCTATATATAACACTTAATTAAGATTATATATCCATTATAACATTATGTTGCTTATTTTTATTAATCAAGAAATGGGATCTACACTATATATTCCATACTCTATAATATACTGAAAAGATAGTTACTTTAAATAATCAAGTGGCTCTAAGTTGATAATCTATATATAACATTAAATTAATCTATTATAAGATATACCTTCATTATCATGTATATATATATATATATATATATATATATATATATATATATATATATATAGTCCTAAAATAGTGGAGAGATGTACATATAACTATTTACATAATAGATTAGCCGTAGTGACATGTTCATAGCCATAAGATTTATTTGATAAATTTGTAGCTATATACAAATACGTAGGTATGCAGTTCTTCTACAATAATAAGAAAATCATAGAATAACATATATTGATTAGGAAGATGCAATGTAAAACCTTTATAGACATGAATTTCATAAATATGGGCCGTGTTAATTTTAGCTATAAAATTATTTGATTGTTTCTTATCAAAAGTTAATGGAATAGTTATGATTGGGTATAATGCACAATTCTAGAAATGAACTCTATATTTATACAAATTAGATAATCCAAGTATGTATATTATTTTATTAGGTATGGGTTATAGCACATTACCTAACACTGTGAACATGGGTATGGAGATTAAAATATTGGATACACCTACCAACTTAATCATACATTCAAAATTTTAAAAATACCATATTTATAGATCATTATAATCATAATGTTTATATGTCATAATCATTATGGAAATGAGATAGACATAATGATTTAATTATACTAGATAGATGACATTGTATGTTAATAATGCTCTTATATATTTTTGAATGATGATAATGATTAAAATATTGGATAGCTTAAACTTGTATATTAGGTGTTTCATAATTAATCTTGGTATCTTGAGTTTGATATATGTATAGTTACAATGTCTTAGCTCTGTAGTTACATAGTTTGATATGCTTGTATGATATGTTTTGAGATAATAAATACCCGACAAGTACATAGTAGGAATAATGGCACAGATAAACAAAACTAAGTTAAGGTTAGTTGTTTATATATATCATTTATAAATATAGTGATATAAGTATATTCATACAAAGATATCTATCAATATATTCTTTATCAGGTATATTAGATTTGTGGATATTGATCATGTGATATTAATTTGTGGATATACCTTGATATTATTTACCGAGCAAACATATTCAGTGATCTATTTATACATGAATCAAATAGATAAAAGTCATCATATTGGGAGGTTGAAATCTTATAAAGTCCTTGATTAGAATTATAAATGACTATTGACATTTACATACAACATTTATATATTGCTTAAAACTTGTGTGTGGTGCATACTATGAGTATATTAATATATAGATTATATTAGTATATTAGGAGGTGTCTTTACATTTATAGTTTATTATCTATTCAAAAAATTAAGTCATAAATTCCTGAAGGATTGGACACTATGTTCTATAACTTCCTAAAAATATAATAAGTTGCTTAAATGTAAGATTATGTTTTCATGAGAATTATAACTTTCTTTATTATGAATGGCAATTGAAATTGAGTAGTGTATACATGAAAATGATGGACTATGATATTATTGCTTATCATAAAATATACTATGTATTCAAATCTACTTATGAAAATTAGATTATGCAGTCTAAACATAGATTATACCTGGTTGGTATAAATTATACTTATTTGCTTATTCTTTATGTGATGAATAATATTATAGAGATTCATTCATATGTTTGATGGATTAAATTTATGCATTTTTGTTATTATTATGTTTAGCATGCTTTGTGCTTGATATTAGGAAGTAATCTACATGAATTTGTTGGTTATATATATTTTAACCAAATCTCTCATTGTTGGTACTGAGTAAGTAATGAGACAAATTTTACTAGCTTAAAAATATCATTAATGCCAGATGAAGGTAATCTAAGCAAGTGGTGTGTATGAAATTAACGAATCCTAGAGATCAATAACTATTGAAAACTTTGTCTAAAATAATGTTTAGTTAAACATTATCATTTCATATGTATGATTTACATGTTTGTGTGATATCATGTTAGAACGGATTTTTATATGGTACACTGCATGTTATTAGAAATCATATAACACACAATTACTATCTTATCTCTTTGTATTCCCACACTACCACTATCTATTCATCCATAAAGGGAGATAAATTCCTTGATAGGAAATTATGTGGGGGATCGATGGTTCATGATTGGTGTGGAAAAGTGCTCGGATGATGTTCTTCCTTGCCACAACAATACTTATTTGGAGACAACACTTGAAATTACCATAGATACTAGAATTTGGGGAAGTCATGTTCCATGGAGCCTTGTTTCTTGTACATTATATTATGTTTATTATTATTGAGACATTATTCTGATGAGATATAATTATTTACTTATTGTATCATGATAAAGTGGCTTCATGTTTGTACCAGTCATGGCTCAAAATATGTAATTACTTTCTATATTTAATTATGTTGTGTTTCAACTAATGATAGTAATGAATTACAAATAGATGTCACATGCTTATTTTACAGTTAATATACTTAAGAGTGTTTTATGTGGATCACTAATTATATTCTCATGGTGAAATCTAATAAAATAATACATTGATTTTTTTTTAAATAAGTTATTCTAGGCAGATCCTAGTGGAGATGTTACAAAAATAGCTAAGGAAGCTTGGGACAATCTCCAAACTGTATATGAAGCCAATAATGAGAGAACTATTCTTCATCTACAAATTCAACTCCACTCTCTCAAATTGAGATTAGGTGAAAAATTGGAGGGATTTTTAAGATGTGTTACAACATTGAGGGTGTCACTTTAATCCTTAGGTGAGACATATTTTTATTCCTCAAGATATTTTTCCACACATCTTGTGTTATAATGTTAACTTGAGCACTTATGTTGATGGATATGTTACATAAATCATAGTCATTCACATAAGCATCAATGTTTATCTCCTAGACATACTTCACATTATCAGTATCATGAAATTCCTTTATCTTTAATGAGACTTGTGCATACATGTCCCTTCATACTCATGTTTAGACAATTATTCAATAGTAGAAACATCCATTATTTATTTATCATGTATATAATTTTCATTATATCCATCATTATATATTTATTTTTGGTACTCTTTTGTTTTTGACTCTACATTATCTTCACATTTTTATGCTTAATTGTGTGCATCTCTTACTACAAAATCTGCACAATATCATTTGTATAACCTAACAACCTTTTATCCACTAGTGCATCTGAGTAGTCCAAAACCATGAGTCTTGTCTTTCACATCACCTTTTGTATAACTGGCATCTTCTTTTCAAGGTTTTCCACTCCTCCTCACGTGGTTATTTTCACACTTGTCTATAGGCCTATATTATGTATAACTTCCTTTACTGTGTAACTCCTATCATAATGTACAACATGTATGTTTCCCATGCCTTTTGTTTGCATATCCTTCTATAGGGTCTTTTCTTGAATAATCAAAAAATCCTTTAGTCTACATTAAGGACAAGTATGGAACTTTGTGCATGCCCTTTGGTATTTTTTTGACACCCAACACTTAAAACACATTCTTTGAAACTTATATCCTCCTCTTCCACCACTTCATCTTTCAATATTATTTCCACCATAATGGAGGTCATTTGGTCAAATCCATGTTTATGTGCATCTATTACCTCATCATTGACCTAAAAATTTACCATGTCATGATTATGTGTTTTTTATATTTTACACCAAATAACCTTAACTTTCTTGGCCTTTTAAACCAACAAACAAGTCTTTATTTTGTGACCCTCCTATCATATTTCACTAAAAAAATAGTAACTACTTTCACCTTCATACACATGAAACTATTATTTGTATGGACATTAGTTTCATAATATGTGGACCATAGTCCTTTATGCAACTCTTGTGCATTGTTTAAAGATAATTTCTAAATCTGCATAACCATCTTTTAAATTTGATCCTTCAAGAAGGAACTCACTCTAATATCAAATTTCATTGCAACTTCCAAATGAAATTCATCATCTAATGTTTCTCATACATCGACAAAAGACTTAAAGGCTAGTTATCTTTATAATTTTGTAAAAAAATCCTCCCAAAAAACATTGTGCATGTTTTAGCGTATGAATCACATAAGAGACCTTGGAAAGTAATGTCTTATAAACACACATCATATTCACACATGCTATCAATGACATCTTTCATAATATCATTCAAATAAATACTTTACTACTTGAACTCTAAGATGTGGAACTCCCTTAAGAAAAATGTTTTAAATTGGATAAATTCCACCACATATTGATCTATATCAAATTTTATATACCACTTATGTGCATGGTCTATCAATGTTGTGTAGAAACCTATTAACTCTCTCTCCAATTCAGTCACTCCCTTTATGCACCATGAAATTTCACACTTTTATATGTGATCCTCCACATATTTAGTCCCATGATATTCCATTAAACTCATCAATATATAATATCATATTTTTACCTATTGTATAAGTTATTTTACCTAACCAAACTACTTCTAAAAATATCACTTTCACTTCCATAATCTTTTTTCCTATGTTTCCTTGCATGGTAACTGTTGACGTTGGAAAGTGCACCCAATGGCAAGAAAACAAATTCCTACCCTTTCCTCGCAACATGGAAACTCCTCTCTCACCTGTGGGATGACAAAGCAGGAGAGGAGAGTCTCTAGATAAGGACTAGCTCCCTTTGATGTATCATGTTTTTTTCAGCAAGTGCAAATACATACAGGTATATATATATATATATATATATATATATATATATATATATATATATATATATATATATATATAGCTATATAAACTGGGGGGGATGGAAAGGGAAGAAAGGTACAGGAAAACAAACTACTCTAAGGAGGTTATACACCAAAATAAGGTGACCTTCTCACACCCACTCTCAAAATTAGACAAAGACAACAAACATACACTTAGACTTGGTAGAAAGACCAGGCTACAGGAAAATGGCAGGGAGGTTCTTATGAAAACACAAGAACAGGGACTCACCAAGATGCTGTGAAATACATACTGTAAATGACCTCCTCTATTCTATACCTCCAAATGGAACTCTTCTCCTGTCAGCTGCAGACAATGGCGCCTTGTAGATAACTAGTGTGTTGGTGCTAAACTTGTGAGAGCATCAAAAGACAATGATTGGACACAACTCAAACACTCAGACATACACAGAATATCTATCCAAGAATAGGTAAAAAGCTGCTTTGATTGATTCAGGTGGAAATTTTAACAAGGTTGGGCCTTGTTAAATTCATGAAAAAGATGATTACAAATGACTAAGTTTGCAATATATATAGGAAGCAAAGAGGCCCATTTGGTGCTCCTGCTCTTACAAGTGGCATACGCGTCCCTTTCAAAAGAAAACAAGTTGCTCAAAAATATTTATGAGCTGTTCATTTGCCTACTCGAGACCTGCATTTCCTGCTTAGGTAACTTACACAGTTTGCCTTTCAATTTAATGTGAGACAAAGGAAACAGTTGCACTGTTGGCCGCTATCATTCTAAATGATCAATTTTGTGGATGCCATCTCACCTGCCAAAGATGTTTCCCCATTTCATGCCAGTTAGACTTAATTGTTCATTCATCTTTTGCTTGCTACTTTGTCCAATTCATTCTTTACGCCATCAGGCAGTAAATGCCTTCTGTCTATGCCATTGGGATCGCTCAACTGCCCCCTGCCCTGCCATATTTGCTTGCCACTTGGAATTTGTCTCTTTCGACCGCTTGGCTCCTTGGGCGAATATACTGGAGGGTCGCTGCATACTTGGGCTAATTCCATGGTTGGCGCTCAGGCATTTAAAAAACCAACAACTTTTTTTACTGGCTAAAATTTGACGTTTGCACACCCGTCATCCTTGGGCCCTCCTTCGACTTCCTACTTTGATCTTTTCACTAAGAGCACATCTACCCTTGACACGTGTCATAATCTACAACTTGGGCACCTAAAAGACACTTTGAAACGTAGACATTGACATGTGGCAGCTTCCATCGAGCCAATAATGGGATGTGGCAGCATCTGCTTACATTAGAGGGCCCTTTTAGAGTCAGGGGAAGTTGACACGTGGTCACTTCCGCATAACCTTTAGCTACCTTAGGGAAATTTTTGGGCCCTTTTTTGGTTCCTAGCGGATGTTGACACTTGGCACACTCTGCATAGCTCCTAGCAACTCATTTAGGCCCACCACAGCCTTCTTTGAAGCCAACAAGGGAAACCTACAGATATTGCCACTTGTCAGCTTTTGCAGAGCCCTGCAGGAGACACTTGGCACATTTCGCTGCTCCTAAAATACCATGTTGAAGTCCTCCGTGGTTTCCACTTGGTACTTTCTACGCTCTGGCTTCCCTTGTGTAAAATTTGACATTCGCGGGCCCGTCACCATCCTTGGCAAAGTTCATCAGGTCCTTTTTGCAGCTTTTCTACTTTGGGTACTTTTGTTGAATCATCCATTGAACCAAAGTCGAAGAACTCTTTGAACCAGAAGCTGCCAAAACACTTGAACTAGGCCATGAACCAAACATATTGAACTTTCTGAACCCAAAAATGACTGGCATTAAGACAACAGGGGAGAAGTTGACCGAGATTTTGCCTGTGGGAAAAATTGGTCAACAGTAACTTTTGCATTTCTTCTAAAAATGTTGCCACCAACAAATTTACATTACATAGTATCCCCTCCTATAGTTTCACTCATTATCACAAACACTTCTACAAAATCCTAATGTATGGAGCCCAAATAGCTACCACAATTTCTCTCAATGAATTTCCAATATTATGTTATCCTAAAAAGTTATCAAAATAAACCCAATTTGTACATGCATTAACCATAGGCAAACATAGAGTTGATATCTCCTAGAATTATTCATCAACATCTAATTCATTTTGGATCCACATCCTTATTCATAAATTGGCTTTCTTTGCCTAGGGATTCTCTATTGTGTACCATCTTTCCCTCATTAGAGTGAATATGTTCTCCATGTAATCATATATTTTCCCAACTATGTGTAGGTCCCAATGGCATTTATATGACTTAGTTACCCCTTCTTGGTGGGGTTGCTAATTTGTAATCTCTCTTCTCTTTCCATAGTCATCCATCATCCCTTTCTTTCTGCTAAGTCAAAATTTCCTCTAGCTCCATCATGGCTAGCCTTTATGCAGTGCAAGGCTTAACTAGTCATGGATATGGTCATAGCCAAAAAAAAATGAATGGAAATTCATCATAAATATTCTACTAATCTCCACAATCTTCAACAATAGGGTCCAAACAATGAAACTAAAATTTTATGTTTTATCTTGATCTTTCTTAGGCTTGCATAGGCTAGATTTTACATAATAGATAAATGAATACTCAAATCATTGACATATCATATAAGCCCAAATACTTAAGTCTCACTTAAGGTGCAACAAGAAAATAATGAGAACCATATATATAAAAATAGATATAAAGAAAATAAGCATGCACAAAGATAATTCATGTACAAACCCTAAAAACTATAAACGCAAAGGAAACAATACATCACTTCACAAATATCCTTACATTTCATTATCAATAATTGTATATGTATGATATACAAATAAGGACATAAGATCCATTACTAGGATTCTCTAATAAATTAGATCTGCAATGCATGATCAATGACTACACAAGCCTTACATAGGTAAATACATGAAGCAAACCCTAAGCTTTGGATCTTTACTTCCTCTTAAACCAATAAAACATGTAACATAATTGTCTGTCTCAAATGAGAGGTCAAGGAATATATTTATAGGTTTTTAGGACCCCCTTGACCCCTACTAGCTAGCATTGAATAAACTACCACCTATTTGGCCTACCAACTCATACATATTCCCATGTATATTCTTCAATCCATGGTCAATCCTTAACCATCCACATGATTTTTATCATAGTGTTTATCACATGTTGAATCTATGTTTCTTTGTAATCCATTTTGTGTTTTTTTCAACCTTAAAAGTGTATCATCAAAACTATGTTTTCTCCAAGTCATGCATAATGTGTCATCATTTATGCATGTTTTACAACACTTGTGTATGTAGTGTAAGATTACGTAGTATAAATCCATTTATGTCAAGCACATATACTTAGTCATTGTTATGGTTTCCTTTCATATACAAAATAGAGATTTAACAAATTTGGAGTTATTTTAATTTTGTAATTTTTTTAATCAATATATTTGATCTAATTGAAGAGGTTTGACTATAAGAGTATTAGAAATTACTTCACACTAAGCACCCAATCCTAATGTATACCCTTAAACATTATTTTTATTGAGACATTAGGTCGAGTAGAATTAACTCACTATATGAATACATGAAATGTACCAAGAGAATTTACTGCAAGGAAGCGGAAGAGAAAACGCAGGTGAACATATCTATAAATTCAAATTTTAGCTAGTAATCACATATTAGGCGTGTTTAAATAGTGCTGATATCTTATTTAGATCATTCTTATAATTTTAGACAATCATTTTGGTGGTGTTGGTCATATGTTTTTAAGTTCAAATTATAGAAACATATTCACACATTCTATTTCCATATTTATTTATATATATTTGATTATTGTAATTAAATTATATTATTTGATATATTCTTTATATATTTTGAATGATTAGTTATAATAAATTCATAATATTTATGTATATATAAAAAGTTGATGAATTCAAAATCCTATTGTAATATATATATGGCAAAAAAAAAATTAAAAAATAAAAATAAAAATAAAAATAATTAAATTAATTTAATTTTAGAATGGTTGAAAATGTAGTATAATGGTTTTGTTATGTTGCGAAGAAGTAGAATGGTTGAAATTTTAATAGTAAAGAAGTAGGATGATTGAAAATATATATATATATATATATATATATTCAATCATCCTCTATATATATATATATATGAGTCTTCATCTAAGTGTAAACAACAATCCATCAATGGTTCAACAGAAATATTAGACAGTCATACCAGTCATTAATATAATCCCACTAAAATAACCCACCCAAAAACATATCCTTCTCTAAAACATCCTCCACCACCGAATCTTCACTTTTGTTGCCATCCGTCTCGCTTTTTCAAAAATCCCACTCGCTGCTTTTGCAGCAGCGTTTTTGGCCTGGAATGACCAAAAAACCAGATAAGACACAACATAATTCGTGTCTATTTTTGACATGAAACTTGCCTTAAACTGGTGTACTAATAAACTAGACTTGCTTGGCCTGTTCGACTGTTGGAATATAATAGTTTTTACACCCGCATCAGATCTTATGCAAAACTTTTTTTTTTCGTTAGCCTTTTCTATCTGTTCATCTGCACTCACAATTTCATGATATATTTCACGATGATGATTTCCTTCATTTTTAAGGTCACATTCATGGCCTAAATCTGTTTCAAGAACACCTTGTTCTTGATTGCAATTTGATTTTTTCGTTTCTTCTCCATGAAAAGCCATGCAAACCATGCCCTCGATGGCAATCTTTTCTGTTTCATCTTCATCCAAGAAAATTTTTCCCTGAGATTGAATTCCATGTGCTTTATATGTTTCAATCGAAATTTCTGTATCGATTATATCTGGAGTGCTATCACTGGAAGAAAAATACATATTGGAGTCTTCTCTGATGAGTTTCTTGAGATCATGTACTTCATCTGAGCCCCTATCAGATTCTCCGCTGGAGCTAGAGACATCAGGAAACTTACACACAAAAGAGTAATATGGGAACCTATATCTTTTATCATGACTACCATTTTTTTTCAATGAGCTGTTGCTCTTCTTAAGTTTGATGTTACTCCAAGTTGAACTGGTTTTGGTATTTGTTTCAGTTTTACCAGATTTTAATGGTATTTTTTGAATTATAAAGGGCTTTTTAACCACCATTAATCCTTCGTCTGTCTTTGCTTTTTTACGTGATCTGCAAGGGCAACATTTACAGAGGAGACGAGTGATCCATTTGCTTCTTTTCTTCTCTGAATTCCTCTCGGTCATGGCCATGAAAATAACGTGGACAAATATTGTTAAAGCAAGAAAGATTGTTTAAAAAGGATGGAGATGACTGTAGCCTTTGCCAAACGTTAGCGCCCTTTCATTACTCGCGACTCTAAATCGACTTTAGTGGTGGATTTTGATTAAATCTTTTAGACTTTCGTTTTGCACCGTGTGAATATATATAACTCCCAAATTCAGCCCATTAATTTTGATATAGAATTTTTTATTGAAAAGCTATTTAAATTATATTAAATTTTTACTAAGAGAAGTTATCTGCACCCCCAAAAAAAAAGTGAGTGGAAGAAGTCATATTCCAAAATTTACATTGACGGGGCTGAGATATTGCATCAACATCTTAATAAAATTCAAAGTACTTTTCAATCAAAAAGGTGGTGAAACCAAAGAGTTATATAATAGAACTACAATTCATAATATATACTAAGTAGTAAGAGCAATGATAAATGAAGGAGAAGGAGAAGGTGGGTGACCATTGGGCTTATCACTCTATCCTCCCTAGCCTCCAAATAGCTGGAGGGTCTAAAAATTAGGTGAAACTCTTCAACTGTCTTCTTCCTTTTATTTATCTTTATCTTCATAATTATCTACCCTGGTAGGAGAAATAGCAAGAGCCAAGTGATTAAGCTTCCTTGCAATGGTGCGGACCACCCAAAGTGACCAACACCACCACCTCTGTCATCCCCACTAGCACCTCTACTCCCATCATCCCAAGCACTACCACTTGTACCTCCATAGCCAAGAGTTTGAAGCCCTAAAAATAGGGAAAATCTCTAGAGATTACCACTGTGGTGCCTACTATGTGAATGAGTATTCCCTTGCAACCCATGTCTACGGTCCCATAGGGGTAAGAGGTGATAGGAGGAGTCCAGAAGGACTCTAATAACTGCACAAGGTATGTTACCCCAATGATCAAGAAATTTCTACATGTGGGTAAGCTTAAAACACACTTTCTCAGCTTGAACTTAAATATGTAGCATAGCTTTAAATGATACATTAATCATGTTTGCAGTGGGAAAAAATCATCCAACATAGTCTAGTTTAAAATAGCATCATTTCAATATTTTCATAATTGAAAGAGAATTTCATCTCAAAAGTATGCCAAATTTGTGCAAAATTTATAGGAATCATGGTCAAGTCCCATAAAAGTACCATCTTCCAAGTAAACATCTCAGGACAAAAGGGTTAGAAGATGGTGTGAATCCAATATCAAACAAATTAAAAGAAAATATGCTTTAAGGATTCTATGTGTTTACACATAGAGAAAATTGGGTGAGCCATACCAAGGTGTACCAAGTGAGAACCAATAGGGAGACCTTGGTAGAGAATACACCACAAAAAGTGTGCATGTTTTGGCTCAAATATTTAGAAACAACCAGTTAGCAAGATCAAAACTATAAAATGTTATGACCAAGTTCCCCACTACCATGGTCTTTAACAAAAAAGCATGAAGACTAGGTTCACAAAAACATAAATGATTTCTTCCTTTTACCTATATTTTTTTATTTTCTAATAATTGTAATACATAATGATATATTTTCAAATTATATTTGATTGTGTAGACACCTAAAATTATCTCTAGGCATTTATTAGTTGTTAAATTACATGCTACTTACATGGTTGTGTAATTTCAGAATCTTGATTAAAATTAGCTATTATTGTTACATTTACCAAATTTTAGTGGTCCATGCACCTTCTCCTAGCACTTTCTAGTTGTTTCCTTCCTCCTCCCCAAGTCTGATCACATTCTAGGATCTTTGTCCAAAGCATGCATTGATATTTTAGACATGTCAAAATCCTTAGTGTACAATCCTATCAATGTTCTTATGATCTCTTCTACCCCTCACCCCATGTGATCATTAACACATTTATTTTTATCTGATTATTTGATGTCAATTTTCATGCCAATAGGGTCATAATATTAATTTAAAATATCTATAAATACACAAACACCATAATGTAATTATGCATCTAAAAGTCATCTAGAAATCATATTACAATCATTGATCACCTATAACAAATTCATTTATTGTTCACAAGAATCTATTAAGTGTCTAATAACATCCTAGAGATATTAAGTAATCATTAAAGCACTAAAGTTCATTTTAGTGATACATTACATTGCATTATTTTTTTGACTAATGAAATACTACTAAAATTTTTGGAACGTTATTGTTGATATTTTAAAAATATTTAGGGGCTACATAAACATCAAGTTAAGTATGACATGTGACCCAAGTCAAGTGTGACAAGTTAAAGAAAGAAGAAAAAATCCATTTTCCCAGTGGTTTGAGCAAAGGCATGAAAAACTAAATGAATTTTTCTAAGCCATGTATCAAACAAACATAGTCCTCAACATGGATTTCTCCTCCTTAAATTTTTATAGGACCAAAAGTTAATGATCTTGATATTACCATATTTTAACTTGATGGTTTGGACGTTATTATCCAATCGTCATGAGTTTTTGGATCATCTTCTAATTACTATTGAGCACTATTTTATTTGGATCATCTTCTAATTACTATTGAACACTATTTTAAGTATCAAATTCTAATATTTATAACTTATTCTCATAATATTTAAGATATATTTCTAAACCATGCATATTCCTTTATTTTTTGGTAGTATAATTAATTAATATTATATATTAATTTTTATTTAAATGTTTTTAATTTATTCTCACTTAAATTTTAATTGATACAATTTAGATCATAAGGTGACAAATAGTCTTAACCTATTATATCCTATTAAAGATATTCCTTATGAAATGTATTGGAAATTCATTTCAAAAATTACATTTTTACCACTTTGAGATGTATTGGAAATTCATTTCAAATATTACATTTTTACCACTTTATATCCACTTTCCTATTTAGTACATGGAAAATAGAGATATTAGGAACACAGTTAGAAGGTTCTCTAAAACAATGATTGGATTTTTAACTTTGTAATTCATTTTTATCTCCTCACTTTATATTTAAAAAATATGGGTCTTTTTCTTAACAATCAATTTACTACTTATTTGATACATTTTCTAATGGTTTTTCTATTTCTTCATTGAATTTCATTATCTTATAGATTTTATTCTATCTTTCAATAATTTTTATGCATGTTATGTTAACTTATTTTAATTTTTACCATTTTTTAATAATATATAAAGTTTTCTTTTGGTGTACTAGTTTCTCCATTGAAATTTATTTTGTATCTTAACTTTTTCATGAAATGGATTTATGAAGAATATTAATTTTATTATATATTTTCACTTATGATTCATGGTTTTAGTATTCGATCTTATAACTAACTATTATATGATATTTAAGAAGGTTACTACTACAGTTGAAACTACAATTGAAATCTAAATGGTGGAGGTTGTTTGGTAGAGGATCCCAAAAAAAAATTAAAACCACCACTTTTCACACATATAGTGAAGTATCTAACATTATTGTAAACTTACTTTTATTTTTGATAACTTTTAGTATTTTTTTATATTTACTTTTAATTGTGAAAGAAAAACATATAATTATTTTTATCTTAAATAGTGTGATGTGTGTTAAAATACTCTTTTATCATAATTTTTAAAGCATAAATAACTAACTTTATTTTTAATTTAGAGGTATTTATATTTTCCTTTTTTTGGAGATAGGTATAATAAAGATTTAAAGTTTTAAATATATTTTAAAAAATAAATTTATTGGTGTTTTGTGTTCTAATTTTTTATATTTATAATTTTTTCATATACTAAATTTGAATATTTTTTGTTCAGTAATGAGGGTTAACAAGTCCCTTGCCCATTTTATTAATACCAAAGAAACTAGAAAATAACAAACCCAAATTAACCACAAATATAATCAAACCCTAATAAGTAGAACACTTCCCAAAAAACCCCATACCTAGGGTCCCAAACAAAATGAGGACACAATTACCCTCAACTAAAACCCTTCATCTTCCTTCTCATTAAGAGAATGTAGAGTCCTCGAGGATGGTTTAGGGAGTACACGCCATTTATTTTTCTTCCTTACTAGTGTCCAATCCTCACTTTCCCATAAATCCCCTAATTTTGTCTTACCAAGAATTGAAGGGCCACCAACAACCACTTTGCAATTATCATCTATCATTTTAGAGCCAACAATTCCAATGTCCTTCACACCCTTCTCCACTACTAGAAGCAAGTGTACAGGGGTTTCATTTGCTTCACTCATCAATAATTCTAAGGTGGAGGCTGTAAATACTATAAGATGGGAAGGAAGAGAATATTTTCCACAAAGGGGATTCAGTTTTCCATTTAGAGCTTCAACAATCTACAACTACATGGCCAATCTTGAAGCATTTTTGACATATAAAATGTATCCACTCGATGTTCAGGGATTGGATCTAGTGTGATCTTTGACTTTTAACATTATAATAATTAGAAGATCATGAGTTGTATCTAGGGATACCATAATACATGTGATTCCCCACCCTTTTTCCCTAAGCTATCTCTACTCCTTTAACCCTAGATTTCACAATCTAGATTTTAAGGTTAAACAATTTGATATGAAACTTGGTATTGGATGTAGTCAATGTGTTTGTTATATGCTTAATCTTGTTCAATTAAATAAGTTTCCTTTCTCTATGTAGAACAATATTACATAAGTCATCAAAAGATTTGAACTTATTGAAAATAACAGACTCATGTAAGGGAGTAAGTAAACTTTGTTTAAAGATATATTGAAGTTCTTTATCTACCATTGGATTTGTCATTTTTACCAATATTATCTTATACCTCAAGACATATTCATTAATAGGCCCATGGGTTGTTATTTGAATGCTTTAGACATGTAATATTACTGATATTGTGATTGATATAGAAATAAGAAATAATAGGGAAGATTTGAATACCTAAAATGTGTCTTTGCTAGATGTGTGCTTGGTAAACTCTTAAATATGAATTGATTTTTTACTTTATTATAATAAATGGTATTTTACTTGTATTTATACAACAAATTTTAAAAATATTCCCTTAGATGGGTTAATGAAACTTACTAGGCCAACCTGTACATATCAAAAGATTTTAAAATTTAAATGATAACCCTAAAATGATCTAGATTGGGGTTATCTAGATGTTAAAGGGGTATATAGAAATGAAATGGCATAGGGGTGATAATTAGATCTATAGTAGGCCAATTAAATGCTAAACTCAAATATAAGCGCGCGCGCGCGCACACACACACACACACACACACACACACACACACACACACACACACACACACACACACACACACACACACACACACACACACACATAACACCATTATTTCTATATTTCTCTATTTTTATTTTGTTTTGTTTTGTTTTGGGGGTCTCACATGGCTTAGACTATCACTTTAAAATGCTATTAAACTCATTGACTCAAAAGGATTGGGTGATTATTTTTGAAATTATTAAAGTTATTGGTTCATAATGTTTTAGTAATTATTTTTTAGATTAGACTTATGGGCTCATAGAGTTCAATGATAACTATTTCTAGATAACCCCAATATAATATGTGTTTAACCCTAAAATGATCTAAATTGGGGTTATCTAGATGTTAAAGGGGTATATAGAAATGAAATGGCATAGGGGTGATAATTAGATCTATAGTAGGCCAATTAGATGATAAACTCAAATATAGGCATACACTAAATTTATTATGTTGAGAAAGTTTAAATATGGAAATTACAACTATACTAGATACTAAAATGATAAAGAAATGATGTACTTAGCTTGTTTTTATGTTAGCACGGTTTTATATCTAGAACAAATAGAAAGAAGGTTGAAAGATAATTCTGGAACAATTTTTGGATTTTGACTCTAATACTTCTGGCTCTTTAGATAGTAACATCAACCTAGTACGGTTATATCAATGTTACTATCTAGGTTCAATTCTAGTGTCCTATACAAAACATCTATTGAAATAGGATATGACCACCTAGATACTTTTGGGTTTTGCTTCACCTTCACTTTAGTGCATTTAGATATGGATCATGGACTATCACTCTTTGAGAAATGGTAAAACCCTAGTTTTACATCTTCAATGTGATCTTAGGGGAAATGGGTTAGTGGACATACAATGTCAATCTAACCCAAACACCCCACTATTAGAATGCACTACCTAAATAGCCAATACTCCAAAAAAGGGCCTTAGACTCATGTAGTTATCCCTTATATGTTATCTTGTGTGTGAATCATATAGTATGTGCAAATCAATTACAATAGTGACCTAGTTTGTAACTTGGATAATTAGGATCTTGGGCTTCTCTTTTAGTAATTTAGACCTACATATGTGTTGTGCCTATGACTAATATGGAAATAGGGAAGCTTTGATCGATTAAATGCTTGATAGAGTAATTTTGATAATTTGTCTTAGTATCTTTGGTATTTTATAGGTGAGGAATGAATGAGGATTGATCTTGTATTTATATTAAATCCTTTTGGAGTAATAACTCACATTAAATCACTTAGGCCAACCATTATACATTTCATTTATAAATTGGATGATTTTAAGGCATTAGACACTTGTGTTAGGACATGATAATAATATCGACACTACTATCTGCCTCAAACATTAGTGCCTAGGGAGTAGGAAATCAGGTACAAGTTCTAAACTTTTAGAGATGGAAAATAAGTATATTTTAAGCATTTTGGGAAAGATAGAAGACATATGTCATCAATATAATACTAGTATGACTTATATATATATATATATATATATATATATATATATATATATATATATATATATATAGACCAAGGGGTATAAATATAGAGTAGATGTGAGACATATGAAAAGAGGGAAAGGTGTAAAACTAAAAGGAATAGCTAAGGTCTAAGTTTGCTAAGTTTACAAGACTAAGGTGTTATATAATCATAAAATATCATCTATATTTTCCCCCCTTTAAAAAAGTAATAAATTACTATTTTAACAGAAAGGAATTCATACCTGGGTGTGTATGCACACTTTATCTTTGTGTGTGTCCAATTTGAATGATTTTCTAGTGACTTACATGTAAACATGATCATGTTACAATATAAAATCAATGCAGATAATCTGGGTTGAAAGTACTTGAAATTGATTGAAATTGAAAGATCAAGGTTTAAGAGTACACATGTATGTCAATGCAACCGCATTACCTACTAGTAATTTATTTTTAAAAATATATATCATTTTAAGGCTCTGAAAATAATATTAGGACAAATATAGATAAATATTTAAAGTACATAAATCCAAGGAGATAGATAGATGGAGAGAAATATTTGAAGGCACATGCCCCCAACTTTGGACCAAAAATGAGTTGGCACCTAGCAATTGAGATTAGCTCAACTATACAATCCAATGATACTTATAACCTAGTAAGGTTGGATGATCAAGTCCAACCTAAAAACTTAGAAAGATTGAATGATTTGATAACCTCAACCATACCAAAATTTGAACCAACTATTGCAGTAGAATGTCTAAATAAAGTCCATAAAAGTCCACATGGTATCAATACAAAAAAGTTTATGATGTAGTAATAGTCCATAAAAAAGAATCTGAAATTGATTTGGATTTTGAAATATTAGGCACATGTTGCATAGAATATGCATCTTAGATATGTCTTATGTTGAGACTATGTATAATAATAGTACCAATGTATATAATTCTACCATAACTATGAATCTGAATCATATAATTGTGTGATCTAGTCAATTCAGATAATTGTAAGTGTGGATAACATGATTATAAATCATGCCCCCACTATATATGTAAAAATCTAAAAATTGATATAAGTACCAATGTAGAGGACATGTTTTTAAAACATTCCCCCACTATAAAATGGAGATGTTGAATACTAAATAGATGTGGAGAACATGCTAACAAATCATGCCCCCACTAAATCTAAGAACTGATATAAGTACCATTTATTGAATGAATGTGGAAAACATGATTCTAAGCATGCCCCCACTAAACCTGATAAATTTGAATGTGTGAAAGCCATGCCCATATGACATGATCCCACTAAATCTAAAAATTAATATAAGTAGCATATACTAAATGAGTGGAGAACATGCTTCCAAAGCATGCCCCCATTAAATCTAAAAATTGTGACAAGCATGGAGAACATGTCTCTATGACATTCCCCCACTAATATGCCTCCCTTTTAGGTGAGGTAAATATAGAAATTGATAGTTTCCTCACCTTAAAAAGGATAAGATAATTGTATAATCTCCAAATGTAACTATGTATCATATAGATGGGAACATGTCTAGGTAGATCTATCATTAAAGTGCATAGAACTAATGTGATCACATGTAGGCATAAAATGCACAAAAACTATCATGACAATGTCTATATAGTAATAGAATAAGCTAAACAAGCAAACAAGCACACACACAAGAGCACTCAAAAAAAATTAAAAAGGTAATGGTCAAAGGAGATTGCAAACAAGGGGCATGTTCAAATACTACACAATTGAAAGGGCATCACTTAGTCAAATGTTCATAAAATCAAGAATGACATATTCAAATGTCTATACAAAAAATAATGGAATATATAAATGTCAATTAAATCATACATAGGCATGGGGGCTATAAGAAAATGAGCATATTAAAATGCTCAAACTAATGATATAATATCAAGGAAAGACACTCAAGGAAGTGCATAAAGTAAATCATAAGAAACTAGTATAAACATGTTATAGTAGCGTCTAGATCAGTGTATTAGGAAGATTATGTCAAGTGTCTAGCATATCAAGTACCCTATGTAATATATAATCATGGATAATAGGCATGTGTAACTAATGATGTAATCTCAAACATGATAATGTAGAGTGATCATTAAATCATATAACATGTGTGTATTAAGATCAAGAAGTGGATGCCCCAAATGTTGATATGACATGAGCAGAGGGAAAACCCAACATATGAAATAGGAATGTATCACATATCTATGTATGCATGTATCACACTCAAGTAGAAGTGTGACACATGTATGTATGATTAATTGAGTATGTCATCCATCAACATGGAACTAACACATGGATGTCAAGGAGCCAATATAACATGAAATTATCAAAAGTGTTTTTGGATTTTTGAATGTTTTCATATTTTTAGAATTTTTGAAGAGAAAATGCCATCTTATGATGTCATCCAATACATTTTCATAGATATCTTTTACATTGTTTGCATCATGATTGGATAGGTTGAAAAGGTACATAGAATTATCCTTCTCACAGTTTGTATGCATAGTATAAGAAGTAATGTGATCATTTGAAATATGTATTAATTTACCTTCATGAGGAAAGGAAATACCTTACTAATTTTAATCAATTTTTACTTCCATTTGATATATCGAAAGAGTTCCAAGTGTAATTAGATATGGATATGTGGGTGGCATAACCCAAACCAGTGTTTGAATTAATTTAGGACCACAAGAAATTGGTATTAGTATGTTGTCTAAGGAGTCTTTTCAAGTGACCTTATTTTTCAAGTCTTGTAGATCAAAACCAAGTTTCTAGAAATACTTTATATGGAAAGTGTTTTTTATTTGTGTAGGATTAATATTATTATGCCAAAAATAATCACCATCCATGTATAATGTAATTATTAAATCTTGTTGGTTTGGATGTTTTTTGAGTTTTTGTGAGTATAATTCCTTTAGAGGATCCTCAAATGTAAGCTTTTGGTCATTGATAAGATCTTGGATCTTGTTCTTCAAGGTAAAGCAATAGTTCATAGAATTCCTGGGTCCTTGATGATAGTGATAATAAACATTCTCATCATATCTTTTGGATAGAGTTCAACTCATATCAACCTCTATAGGATAAGGGAGAGATATAAGCTCATACTCTATTAACCATGAGAGTGATGAAGCCAAGAACTTAGGTAAATGTGTAAATTATCTTTTTGGTATCTTAGATAACATAGTCTGATTATGTTCATGTACTAATGTGTCAATTTTAGACTCATATTCAGAGTACTATGGTGTTGGATTATCTATTTTTTGGACCATTGCATAGTGTTTAAAGGGATTAGGATCTATTGGAAATGTATAAATGATTCCCTGATGATAAAATTTTAATCATGAATACAATGTAGAGGTAACTACATATATTTTATGTATCTAAGACCATCTCAAAAGAATGTTATAGTTCAAATCATTTGGCATAACTTGGCACAAAGTGGCAAATGCATAGGGACCCATAGTATCATTCAATGTAATTTGACCAACTAGAGGGTTTTATGAATTGTTAAACCTTTTTATTTGCATAATTATTTTTTGAATAAAATTTAGGTTAACACCCATGGTGGTTAGGAATTGTATGCTACAAATTTTTAGGTTTGATCTATTATCAACGAGCACTCTTTTGATACATTTAATTTGTATTGTCACTTGTATGAATAAAGGTAAAAAAATTTCAACAATATCTTTGGATGGAAAATATGTTGGAATAAAGGTAATGAGTTTGTTATAGTTATTGAGATCTTTCATGATATCCATAAAATGGGTAGGATCAATATATGTTGGAACTTGTGTCTCATGCATTGCCTCTTATAGGATATCCTTATAGACATTAGATTGTTTTAGGAGCTCAAGGATTAAAAATTTTAAATGTGTATTGCTCAATTGGTCAATAATATCATATCCCTTAGATTATGATTCTATGGCATTTCAAAAGGAATTTTGAAGAGAGATCAAGTGTTGCTTGTTATTTAAACCCTCTTATTGTACACAATAGAATAAGGAGGAGCCTATAAGATTGCAAGTTTTACATCTTCTATAGATTGGAATGAGCTAATTAGGCGTGAGATAAAATAATTAATAACCACTATAAGGTAGTGGACCATGAAATAAGTATCAAAGCTATCCATGGAAAACATGATTACAAACATTTTATATAAATTTAGGGATCAACAATATAAAAATCAAAAAACCCTAAGTGTCCTAGGATTTTATGTTCAAAGATCAGGTTCACCAAATGCTTAACAATAAAATTATCTAGATTGGGGTTATTAATATGTTAAAGGCGTATATAGAAATAAAATGGAACAAAGGTGATAATCAGATCTACAGTAGGCCAATTAGATGTTAAACTTAGATATAATCATACCTTTAATTTATTAAGTTGAAATGGTATAAATATGGAAAGTAAAACTATGTTAGATATAGAAATGAAAAATAAGTGATTTACTTAGTTTGTTCTAATGTCAACATAGTTTTAGATCTGGAATAGGTAGAAAGAAAGATGGAAGATGATTCTAGAGTGGTCATAAGATTCTAGCTCTGATGATTTTGACTCTTTGGATAGTAATTTTATCTCAGGATAGTTGCATCAAATATATTGTCTGGTTTTGATGCTAGTGTCTCATTTTGATGCTAGTGTCATGTATAAAATATCTATTGAAATAAATTAAGACCACCTAGATGCTTCTAGGTTTTGATTTACCTTTGTTCTGGTGTATTTATATTTTGTTCATGGACTCTTGCATTAGGTTAAATGGTAACACCCTAGTTTTCCATCTTTAATGTGACTTTAGTCATCTAAAATTCCATTTAATGCAATGAGTGTCACTTGAGACCACCCTATCCTTAGCTTATCCCTAAACCTATCCTGGGACCTATTTCAATCCTTTTCTAACTTATATTCACATCCAACCCATGCCCATATATACCAAAATATTCATTAATCCATCTCCTAAGTATCCCAAATCCTTGCACACATGTACTAGTAACTTGGACAATAGTGTGGCCCCTTTGATCTAAAGTGTAGTGTGATATTGGTAAAGGGGGTAGCGCTATTTACCCTCACCTTATTTTACCCTCAATGGATATTTTTCCATTCCTTGAATCATCTTAGGATTATCCTAGACTCATTTCATGTTTTGATAAGCATCATAACACTATATAAAAGCTACTCTCATTCATTCATTCCTTAGATGGAAATTGTCATAAACAATTGTGAAAATTAAGGTCATTGATCCCTATTTACCCTTATTTCTACATACATCCATCTAAAATAACCTAGAGCTTAGGTATACTCAAATTTATAGTTTTAAGTCACACTCAAAGCATTCAAATTGGAATTCATATTTAGGCATAATAACATAACTCTCACTTGCACCAGCACTTAGATTGGGAGAACTACATCAGGCTAGATCCCCTTTCAAGGTATTGATATGTAGGCAATGCTCAACACATGGGGTTTTGAGTTCATGTCCAACCTACCCTACTAATGCCACTCTTATTACACTTATGTTCATCAAAACCCTAACAAACATGGAGGCTTAGGGTTATATAGTGAAATCAATCAAAATAAAGCACAAACGATGATCCAATTCTTGGTCATACAGGCATAGGATTCCTAAAAAAGTGCAAAGGTTTACCCCAAGTTTCATTATTTTATCTACACAAGGTCAATAATGCCTTACAAAAGGTTAGTAGCATAGTGTACTCTTGGCAAAGAGGGTTTCACTACTATATAAAGGGGGTTCTAATACTTGTCTCCTTCTAACAACACTCTGCCCTACTCCTACATCACTTTCTAGCCTACCACTTGTCTATTTCAATCATATTTCCCAACTAATTATCTCTTTTATAATTCATTTATATTTATAGTTTAATCAAATAAGTCAATTATTGTACAAATCAATGGTTATTGATATTGTTGTATTTTATTCCCTAGTTTATATACTCAGTTATTTTATCTACTTAAGGTTTTACATTAATTCTAAAAATAGTTAAATCATTTGGTGAAGATGTCGTGTATGCAACACTCCATGGCACTAGGGTACTAAACACAACAAATACAGATTATGTTTGTTCTATAATCAATACTATGAAATGGATTGAAGGGAATATTTTCTTTGAAAAATGAGATCTTCCACCTCAGCACATCATAGATCAACATATACCTCTTTACATCCAGTTGTGAATTAATGATGTGGGTGTTAAATGAGTGTTAATTAACAATAGATCAAGGTTAAACATTTGTAATATATCTTTTATCTAACTTATTAATATACATGATAAGGATTTGGATCATTCTGATATGAACATAAAAGGATTTGATAATATTCCATGCAAAGTTTTGGGTCAGATAACATTAAATCATACGTTGGGACCTAGAATGCTACCTAAAACATGTCAAGTTATGCCCAATGATCTTAATTAAAATATCTTTCTTGGGATACCTTAAATTCATGATATACACATAGTCCCCTTAGCTTTACATACATGTTTAAAATTTAGTTACAAAGGTTATATATACACATGCCATATGGATCAGGAACCATTCAAATATTGTTATAATATAGAGCCTACACATAACAATATTCCTCACATGTATTTTGCTATATCACTTATATATTCTACTATTTATAGTGCATAGATGACTCCCAAACACACCTTGGGATTACATGATAATAAATTTACATCTCTATTTATAATAAAATATTTCAAAAAAGTGGGGTACACAAGACAAGGCCTCAAAAAACATGAATAATGAATTCTTGATCATATTGAGGCATTTGATCAAAAATCTAGGCAATGAATCAAATATAACACATCTAATACTAAGTCTTCCCACCATGTTTTTTATTATTTAGTGTTTTATCTATTAAGTACAATCACTGAGAGGAGCGAGTGAATCAATGAGCCCAAATCATTCAAATTCAATTCTGATCTTTACAAATCTTAACTAGATACCATAATAATTCATGAAGCATAAATAGCATTCACAATAATAAGCAACAGAGATAATGCAAGATCAATCACATAGCACATGACATATGTGGGAAACCCTTTTGGGTAATAAAACCCACTAGAACTAGTAATTGGAATATTTTCCTATAATAACTAGATTCAATTTAGACCAACTACAACTGATCAAGGAACTATAATCCCTATTTAGTGAGATACCAACCCCACAAGGTGCTACCACACCTGTCTAGTTGAGATACAACAACCAAACCTTTTAGCAAGTTTTACCATGTAATGAGGCTATAAACACCTTAGATGTTGAACACCTATGAAAAACTTCCACCTCTAAACTAATTTCAATAACACCTGATGATGGACCTCAACTAATCACTTTTCTCCTTTGCTCACACTTTAAATAGCAAGCACACTATTCTCTCAATAGAATTATGGCCAAAGTCATACCAATAGTCCTCAATCTATTCTAATCTTCAACACATCCTCAGGGTACTCTACCCCTCCTTCACTCCATAAAACACACACACAAGCCTATCTACTATTGCTCCTTAGTCTCTCACTTACAAGTCTAGAACCCATCATCTTTAGTTCTACTATATATAGAGAAATCTTGATCAACGCCATCTTGGTCAACCATTAGGCATGTATTAACCCTTAAAACATCTATCATATGAAGATAATGATCAATACAATCTTCATTGGTCATCCATATCATCTATGGGTCACCCTTAAGTAGCTACACATTTTAAATAAGGCACTTGTAGCTCTTATAGGTCTCATGGAGACCTATTCACCCATATAGATCACCCTCAACCAAAAAATTAACAGAAGACCACTTCCAATTACATAGGTCTACTCCTTATGTCCCCTAGGACATACTCAAATGATCATTATCAACTTAGATTTCCTTTACATATGCTCAAATAACTCAAACACAAACTTTATGCACACAGTCACCATGAACAAACACACAGTCAACTTATTAAACATTGTTCATACTCAATATAGATTGATCACACCTCAAACATCTACACAGATATTCCTCATGGAGACTACAACATGTTCTAATACTTAATGCATCATGAGAGATCAAAATAGCATCATTACAATTTTGAATATTCTTTTTGGGTCACTTACAGAACATATACGAAAACATAGTCAAATTTAGAGCTTCATAACTACGTCTATACACACTTTCAGATCTTCAAATCTATATTTCCAAATGTGCCTTGAAGTCCTCTATACATTTTATTTTTACTACATGATCAAATTCCTCTTCTATAGAAATATGGTCTAAATGCAGAGCTCTAGTTTTCCAATGTTAAATTAAAATATTTGAATTGTAATAGTTACAGTTAACCTTTGAACACAATGCTCAAATCTCATGGACTCTCAGCTTAGGATCAATATCATACCATCAATATTGTCTGAGATTTAACACATAGACCACCAAATCCAATTATTAAACATCTATCACATTTACATCATCTCATGTAATCTGGGAAATTTAACTGCATGCACTCTATCGATCTATGTAGATCAAATAGGTCCTTATCAATCAATTCTCACCATTGATCAAACTATATGAACACCCACTCATCATTGGATCATTATCCTATACCTATGTTTAGAGGTTAAACATTGTGCACCTATCCACATCTAGCTACCTCCTAACTCCTTGGATCACTCATGCACCATTCATCATTCTTGATATTTAACACCTTCAAAAATGACTATGTATGGGGACCCTATCAATATGTATGAGTATCCATTTTTCCACCTAAATAACTTTTTATGTGCTTACCCACAGGATCTCAAATTTGGACTAGATGATCTCCTTCCTTAGGAGAATCCAACCATGTAACACAATGATCCTATAACTCTCACACTTGTGAGATATAATTCCATTAAAATACCTTCTAAAAAAATTATATCACAAAGCCAACCATATCCAAATCTACTTGAGAGGCCATCTTTGAGCAATCATAACTTTTTCCATGCTTTAGGGGATGGTCTTAAACTTAAAATAAATCATCTCTGCCTAAAACTAAATAAACCCATATGATCAGATTATCTTGACACCTTCACATGTGTAAGATATAACACCATCAAAATTATCACTTGACTCTTTCTACCACATTGTAAAATTGGCTATGGGAAAACACAGTCAATTTTCTTGGGAGCCCAACTTTTCATATACATATCTTTTGATGCATTACATCGCATGATTTAGAAATTCGTGCAAATAAACTAGGTCCAAAACTAAAAAAACCCATATGATCACCTTCTCTTGAAATTTACACATATGCAAACGTTGATCTCATCAACATGCTTACTCAGCTCTTCCTAGCCACTTTGCAAATTTGGCTAAGTATGGGAAAACAATGAAATCTAACTGAGAAGCCAACTTTGCACCCTCATAACATTGACTACACTTTGATGCATGACTTGAGATATGGTACATAATAAATAGGTACTACAATGATCAAAAACATATAACCATCTCCCCTTGACTTACTCCCATATGATAATGGTGATGTCATCAAACTCTCTACTCAAATTTTTTACCACTAGACCCAAAGTGTCTAGATGAAAACTATGGATAACCAAATGAATTCCACTTATTCACATAAGCTATCAAAGCATGTATCACATCTTATAGGATTCCTTACTCATGCTCAATCATCCATACCCATCCCTGATCCTCTCAAGTTATGTCAATACTAATGATTAGCCACCCATACATAAAACACACTAGAATAAGCACATTGCACACTTTATCATACAAGAACAAGCACATTAAAAACTTTGTCATTGTCACATAGACTATTAAGGCTCTTCATCCACTCAAAAAAACACCTCCATGACACCATCATGACATCAACATTACAACTCTCCAATAATATCCCCCTTTGTCATTGATGTCAACACTTATCAATATAGCAATATATAGATCACCTTCTCCCTCTTCAAAGCACTCCTACAATAGGAACTCTCTCCCCAATAGGAACTTTCTCCCCCTTTGACATCATGAAAAAGTGGGCACACACTAATCTTGAGGACTTAAAAATACTATCAAAAAGGAAAGCACCATCTTAGAAAGATGATACAAACTCCCCCTTACCTTGATCCAACCTCTTCTTGTCTTGACAACTTCCTCTTGTTCCATGCCAACACTCTCTTCAATAAATCACTAAAACTAATGAAAATAACACAAAAAAAATTAAATATAATATCACTTCACCAAAAAATAGATAATATGGATGCCCCCTAATAAATCTGAGCAATTGCACCTTCTGATCATCTTCATATCTCCATACACCATGAAGAACCACCATGCAGGTTTACTAGCATTCTATCTCAAGACACTTCCATGAATACCAACTCTACATCTACACTATGAAAATAGGAAACATGCACTGAACCAACTTGAGAACATATCTTTAGATACTCATACCTTGTTGTTTTGGATAAACTGAGAAAAAAACACTCTTCTTCAAACTAGGCTTGTCTAGCCTCTATGTAGCCCTACCTAAAACTTGCAGAGCTCACAATTTTTATTAGACACATCTTCAAGACCTAAAACTCCATATATATAAATCTCATATACCCCCTCAATCACACTAATTTTCATCACCAAGATCATCCTTTAAAACATACTTCCCTCACAATCCTACTAGCCAATTAACCTTCCATATTGATAAAAACTTGAATAACTAGAGAACCACAAACCTCCAAATCTATTTGAAGCTTGATTTGACTACCCATTTTTCCCATTAAAAATATTAATAATCCTTAAACCTTAATTCATAAGGAAAACCAATTTTATAGTAAAGCCAAAAACCCTAGAAACTCAAAGCAAATAGGGTCAACAAACCTCCTAGTCAACACACATCTCTAAAACTTATTGCACACCTGGGGACACCTATCACACAATTCTAGACTAAAAATTGAGCTTCCATACCTTTGATAACCCATACATCTTATAACCCATTTGAGGCTTACTTGCTCTTAAACCAAAAATAGAGAAAATTGAGAGCACTCAAACATCCTTAATTGACACATATATACCTTCAGACCTCAAAAACCCCTAGAGAATACCACAAAGAAATGGATATACCTTTCTAAGAATCAAACTCATTAATCCACTTGGAACCACCCAATCTGACTCTGTACTATAGCTCTTTCACAAACCTCTAAAACAAGATCATGAACTTGTTACTCCCCCTTAACCAAAAACCTTATTTAATTGTCATAAACATCTTGATCACCTTCAATATGATCCTATAAACTATTCTAACTAAAAAAAAGTATAGCAACACTTTCTTTTCCACTTTGAAAGGAGCCTCTTAAGAAGCATAAATAGAGACACCTTCTATACCATAATACTCTAAAATAAAAGCAAATCCTCATCTTCTATCCCCTCCTTGCTCATCTAATATTTTTAGTTCTTCTTCTTCTTCTTCTTCTTCTTCTTCTTCTTATTCTTTGGCTTTAGAGAAACATCTTCCTCAACCAATATAGCATCATCCTTTTCTTCTATGATTAGATTATCAATACATGAGGACAACACATATTCATTACATACCTTTTCATTTGAAGAAACTTCCTTGCATATTGGAACCTCATCATTAGGTACAAACAATTGATGTTCTTTACATGATATATGCTCAACAATATTAGGATGTTCACTTGGATCCATACATACCTTAGGACTGGCCTCAAATAACACCTTGGTCTTCTCCTTGAGCTTGATTTCTTCATTCTCAAAATGAGCAGAAAATGAGACCTCTTGGGACTCTTTAACTTTAGAATAATTCTCCACCATAGAAAAAAGATTACTTGGACTTGTAGTTTCATCAAGACTCACACTTTTCACCTTTGGCTTCCATGTGTTAACTTTTCTTCTTTATTGAACTCTAGGACCCTAATTAAATCTACTTTATCTTGTAGGTCTTTGCTTGAAGAACCTAGTAATGTGACCTCTCTATTCATAATTATAGCACCACATATCTTTTACAAGAAATATATCTTGCCTTACCTTATTTGGATAGAAATTTGTAGTGTGTCTTATGTCATGACAAATAAAACAACCTCCCCTTTTTGAAGAGGACTCACCTTTCTAATCTTATATGGACAATGGTTTGCAATGTGTCCCACATCAAGACAGTTAAAGAACTTGATTCTATTCACATATTTTGATTGATGACCCCAATTATAGTCCCATACAAATTCATTTCTAATAGGTCTCTTATAGTCTCTATCCCTATGACCAAATTGATTACATGTATAACAATTACCATTGAATCTTTCATACCTCATGGCATTTGGCTATCTGATCTAAATTGCATTTATTTTACCATCACCTTTAGTCCTTGTCTAATGATTTGTCTTCAAAGTATGATTGTCCTGGTTCACATTAGTCTTCATCTTGTCTTGAGTTACAGTCTTTTGTTCTTCTTCATATTTAAGGCTATTTATATCACTAGCATGCTTTTGACCACTCATAATATTTTTTAGATCATATGTGATCTTTTCAAATCTCACAAATGTCTTCACCTTACTAGTTGTCTTTTTTATCTCATATTTCAAAGATTCATTTTCAAAAACATACCTTGAATATTCATCTTCTTTAGCTTTTAGGCTTGTAGACAAAATTTCCAATTGAAAACTAAGATTTTGATCATATCTTCATGTTCCTTGGCATCTTCATCTTCTTATTGATCTTCTTCTCAATCTTCAGTTCTTTCAGAGCATTTACCAAAATAATCTCATAGTCCATCTCATCTTCATCATCATTTGAATCACTCCAAGTAGACTCCTTATGATGTGAGCAACTTCCTTCCTTAGCCATGAATAAAGTTTTATCTTCAGTAGGACCATCATCTTCATGATCATATTATAAATCATTGTCTTCACTCTCATCTAATGAGATGTAAACTTCTTTGGGGTAAAGACTCTTCTTGTTCTTAAAGGATATATTCTTGGTGTTATACTTTCTAAATCTTTTCTTCCTATATGTATTATTTTCTTAATCTAGTCCTTCATCAAACTCCTCATCATCTTTCTTCTCATTCTTATAACGGAACTTCTAAGGAAAATGTCCTATATTTCCACAATTAAAACATTTGAAGGGTAGTTTACCCTTATACTTTCTTGAGCCAGTGTTGAATTTCCTAATAATCAAAGCAATTAGTTCATCATCATTAATGTTAAATATGCCATCCTCTTTGGATTTATCACCTTAGAACTTCTTCTTAGGCTTCATCTCTATCTTTAATGTAGCTTTCTTCTTTTTTAGTATATCATCATTCTTCCTCATCTCATATGTAGTAAGGGTTCCATGTAATTGATCCATCTTCAACTAAATAAGGTCATGACTCTCTTCTATAGCAGATAATTTTAGAACAAACTTTGAGGATAGAGACCTCAATAACTTTTAGACAATAATAATCTCTTCAATATTCTCTCCAACTCCTTTAGTGATGTTCACAATCTCATCAACTCTCTATAGAAAGGATGCCACAAAATATTCTTCATTTATCTTGAGACTTTCAAATTGCCTTCTATGAGTCTACAACTTAGCAAGCTTAACCTTTGAATCTCCTTTAAAAAAAGTCTTCAACTTATCACATATTTATTTGCTAATTATGAAATTAATTACTTTGGTGAATTTATTTTATGTAAGACCATAAGTGATGGCATTCATTGCCTTATAGTTTTTCTCAAACAGCTTCTTATTTGCAACACTAGTTGTAGGAATAATAGTAGTATAACCATTCAGAATAGATTGCCATACATCAAAACCTAGGGACATAATGTAGGTCTTTATCCTAGCACTCCATAATGAATAATTGGATCCATTGAACATTGGTTCTTGCTTAGTAAAGAAACCACCTTGCACATTCTAACTAGCCATTGTACCTTGGATCACCTTCAACCTATCAAGATTTTACCAAAAGACCTAGTTCTTATACTAATTATTAGAGGTATAATTATTGAGAGGGGGTTCAATCAGTGAACCCAAATAATTCAACTTCAATTCTAATCTTTATAAATACTTAAGCAGATACTAAAATCATTCATGAAGCATACATATCATTCACAACAATAAGCAACAAAGACAATGCAAGATCAATCACATAACACATGACATACGTGGGAAACCCTCTTGGGGAATAAAACCCACTAGAACTAGTAATTAGATTATTTTCCTATAATAACCAAATCCAATTTAGACTAGCTACAACTACTCAAATAAATACAATCCCTATTTAGTGAGACACCAATCCCACAAGGTGTTATTATTGATAATTTGACCATAGGTCAAATTATCACCCTTATCATTCTAAACTTTACATAAACAAGTTTCTTTGTCCCAATGTTAGGAATTGGGCTTGTTCATATTTTTCAAAGGGTTTCTTTTCCTTTTAGGAAAATTCATCTCAAATTTATAATGGTGCATTTCACAATTCGAAAGACCTCTACAATTTTTTTGAAGACTATTTCATAGAGGCAAAAAGGGGTTCTCTTTTCCTTTGGAGAAGTCCATTTTACTTTTTCGAGGGGAAATTTTACTTTTCTGAAGGTTCACTAGCAAAAATTCCAAAGGGTATGTTCCCTTTGGGAAGTTACTTTGCAAGGAGAAAAGGCACTTCCGAAAGGTCGAAGGACTATTTGCAAATATTTGAAGGGTCAATTTCATCGAAAAGTGGACCATTTCAAAAAGTCCAAAGGGTAGGTGAACCATTCCAATTTTTCCAAAGGGCTCTTTCAAAAGAGTTCATTTCAAACTTTTGGAAGGATCAAAGCCCTAAAAGGTTCATTCAAAATCCTGAAGGGCTATTTCAGAATGCTGAGGGGTATCTACCCTTTGAAAAAATACATTTGTAAAAAGTCCAAAGGGACATATAGAAAGCCCAAAGGATCTCTTTCCCTTTAGGAAAGTCATTATCAAAAATTTGAAAAAGTACAATTGACAAAAATCTAAAGTGGCCATTTATAAAAACCTAAAGGGTATATACCCTTCAAGAAAGTTATTAACAAAAATTGAGGGGACACTTTAAAATCCTGAAGGGTTGTTTCAGAAAATAAATAATTCATTCAAAAAATTTATCTAAAGCAAATGCAAGAAGGAAATAATTTAGAATTTTTATCTAAGGAAAAATGCCAAAGGACCTTTACAATTTTTTTGAAGGGTTACTTCACCTTCGAAAAAGACCATTCAAAAAAATTTGAAGGGTAGAATCCCTTTGGAAGGATCAATTAAAAAAAATTCAAAGGGTTATTAGCCCTTTGGAAAAGGACTTTACAAAAAAGTTGAAGGGACATTATAAGAATTCCAAAGGAAATAAAAGCCAAAGGAACTCCTTCAGGCAAAAACCCTGAAGGGTATCTTCCCTTCGGGAAAGTTTAAAACACAAAGGTCCAAAGAAGGAGATAGACAAGTCTAAAAGAATTCTTTCAGATAAATTGTCTGAAATAATTATTTTGGAAGATTTACCCATGGGAAAATATACATGGACAAAAAGTCTGAAGGAATTCCTTTAGACAAATTGTTTGAAAGAATTCTTTCAGAAGGTTTATCGACGTGAAATTATGAGCACAAGTAGAGAATGAGATACAATTCCTATGGATAATTTTTCTATGGGAAAGTGACAAAGATAAATATCCCAAACGTAGAATTCCTTCGAACTTTTTATCCAAAGGAAATACAAATGAACAAAGTTGTGAGCAATAAGCCTGAAGATAAAAAGTATACAGAAATAAATAATCAAAGGCCAAAGGGAAGAGCCCAAATAGATTGTCCATAGGATATATGTACAAAAGGAAAGAACCAAAAACAAAATTTAAAATATTTCAATAGCCAATAAATAGATTAACATGTTATACAACATGCAAAGTGGCCCAAAATAGATTAGACACGTCCAAGATGTGTAACTATTTCAAACATGAAACCTTCATTTCTAAAATGGAGACTCATTTACATGAAGGACTCAAGGAGTTTAATGTTGGAGAGCTCAACACAAAATTTCATGCATGCACTCTCATTAATTTGAGCCTTTCAAACATTTCTAGCAGTTCAAGCGGAGTTCTAAATTTGGATGTGGCGTAGCTTTTTTATGGAAGTGGAGTTGATTGTTCTTAATTTATAGAGTTGACTGGTTATCAAGTGTCACATCTAATCATTCTTTCCATGTAAAGGAGGACTTATCTTATTCCAAATCAGCTTCAAATCAGTTCAATCTTGAGTTAAGACATCCAAGATTGGCATAGATTTCATGTATGAGGTAGATTAGTCCAATCTTGATCCCACCATCCATTTTCAATGCCAAAGGGTTTTTCATGCAAGATAAAAGACAGGAAAATATTTTTAGAAGGATTTTTTATCTTGGCATAGCTGAAATTAGACTTGGGTTTAAGTGAGAGTTGACTTCCTCTTCTATTTTTAGTGCCAATATTTAGCTTATACATGCTTTTCTATATAAGCTGGCTTCTTGGCCTTGGATTGGATCCCTCTTTTGGCTAGATCAAATTCTACCAAAGATTGATTTTGTAACATTTTTTTAGATTAATAGAAGGACCATTTTTATTTTCCTAAATGTTGATATAGTGTATTCATTTTAGTGATTTGCATAAGTGATAGAATTTCTCTTCCTTGTCAAGTCTTGATTCTTACCTAGCATCATAGTTGATTAGTTTATGTAGGTCATGTTTTGTGTTTAATGTCTCTTAGTTGATTTTATAGTGGATATAAGTGGTTGGTTAGTGCCTTAAATCAAGCCTATTCTTTCATTTCCCTCAAGCTTAGATCACCAAATAAAACCTTTTCATAAAATACTTATGCATATCAGTCAATTAGAGTTAAAAGTTCAACCCTTTTCTTGTCTAAATCAATGTTCTTAGGATCTCAAATTGATTGGATCAATTAAAAAATACATGTGTATCACCATCATTAGATAGGATTTTTGTCCAAGTTTCTCTCTCTTTTCCTGGCAGTTTGTAGCGTAGAGCAAAGATCCTAATTGACACACCAAAGGGAGCTAGCCCTTAGAATCTAGAGATTCAATCTAATGATTAGGTCACCCATAGCCTAGGAATTTTTCCATATTTTAATAGATTGTGAAGGCCTGAAACTACCTTCATAGGGGTGCAAGTCTAATTGACAATAATTACCACACCTGTCTAATTGAGTTGCAACAACTACCAAATCTTGAGCAAGTTTTACCTTGCAAGGAGGCTAAAACCACTTTAGATGTTGAGTATTCACAACAAAACCTATGAAATACTTCCACCTCTAAACTAATTTTAATAACACCTAATGATGGACCTCAGTTAATCACTCTTCTCCTTCACTCATACTTCAAATAACAAGCACACTATTCTCTCAATATAATTATGACTAATAATTTATACCATCAGTCCTTAATATATTCTACTCTTTAACATATCCTCAAATCACTCTACCCCTTGATCCATAAAAAACACACGCAAGCCACTCTGTTATCACTCCTTAGTCTCTTGCTTACAAGTCTAGAACCCATCATCTTTGGTTCTACTATATATAGAGTAATATTGATCAACACCATATTATTTTACCATTAGGCATGTCTTCATTGGTTGGCCATAGCATTTATGGGTCACCATTAAGTAGATACACATTTTAAACAAGGCATTGTTAGCTCTTATAGGTCTCATAGAGACCTATTCACCCATATAGCTCACCCTCAAGAAAAACATGAACATATGACCACTTATAACTACATAGGTCCACTCATTATGTCCCCTAGAACATCCTCAAATGATCATAGTAAAATTATCTTTCCTCTACATATTCTCAAACAACTCAAACACAGACCTTATGGACATAGTCACCATGAATGAACACATAGTCAACTTCATAATCATTGTTGATACTCAAGATTGATTGATCACACCTCTAAAATCTACATAGAGCTTCCTCATGGCATCTAAAACATGTTTCAATACTTAATTCATCATCAAACATCAAAAAAACATTATTACAAGATTGAATATACTTCTTAGGTCACTTCCATAACATATATAAAAACATAATCAACTTTGGAGATTCATAACTATGTATGTACACACTTTTAGATCTTCACATCTATATTTGCAGATGCACCTTGAAGTCCTCTACAAGTTCACTTTTTACTAGATAAGCAAATTCATCTTCTATCAAAATATATGGTCAAAATACAAAGCTCTATTTTTCTTAGGTTAAATTCAAATATTTGAATTGCAATGGTCACAGTTAACCTTCGAACACAATGCTCAAATCTCATGGACTCTCAGCTCAAGATCAATCTCACACCATCAATCTTGTCTGAGATTTAATGTATATACTACCAAAGCTAATATTTAAACATTTTTCATGTTGACCTCATCTTGTGCAATCTAGAAACTTTGATGTCATGCACTTTGTTGATTTTTATAGATCAACTAGGTCCTTATTGATAGAAGCTCACCATTGATCAAACTATACAAACACCCACTCATTTTTAGATCATTATCTTGTAGCTATGCTCATATGTTAAATGTCATACACTTGTCCACATCTCATTGCCTCTTGACTCCTTGGATCACTTGTGCACCATTGATCTTACTCAATATTTAACACCTTCAAAAATGACTAAGTATTGGGACCTAATCAATATGCATGAGTAGCCATTTTTGTACCTAAATAACTTCTTATGTGCTTACCCATAAGATCTCAAATTTAGACCAGATGATCTCCTTCCTTAGGACAATCTAACCATGTAGCACATTGTTCCTATAAATATCATGATGGAAGATATAATTCCATTAAACTTCCATCTAAAAAACTTTTGTCACTAAGCCAACCATATCCAAATCTACTTGAGAGGCCATCTTTGAGTAATCATAACATTTACCATGCTTCAGTGGATGATCTTAAACTTAGCATAAATCATCTCTACTCAAAATTGAATAAACCCATATAATCATATTATCTTGACACCTTAACATGTGAAAGATATAACACCATCAAAATTCTCACTCGGCTCTTTCTACCACACTACAAAATTGGCTATGGGAAAACATAGTCAATCTACCTAGGAGCCCAACTTTGAATATGCATATATTTTTTCGCATGATCTAAAAATAAGTGCAAATAAACTAAGTCCAAAACTTAAAAAATGCATATAATCACCTTCTCTTGAAACATCCACATGTGTGAAAATTGACCTCATCAACATGCTTACTTAGCTCTTTTTGGCCACTTTGCAAATTTATCTATGGGAAAATAGTGAAATATGACTAATAAGCCAACTTTACACCCTCATAACTTTGACTACGCTTCAATGCATGACTTGATATTTGGCACATAATAACTAGGTACTACAATGATCAAAACTATATGACCAACTCCCCATGACTCAGTCTCACATGGAAATGGTGACATCATCAAACTTCTACTCAAATTTTTTACCACTGGACCCAAATATCTAGATGAAAACTATGGATAACTAGATGAATTCCACTTGTGCACACAATCTCTCAAAGCATGGATCACATATTATAGGACTCCTTTCACATGCTCAATCCTCCATACTCATCCTTGATCCTCTCAAACTATGTCAATACTTAAGATCAACCACCCATACATAAAGCACACTAGAATAAGCACATTACACACTTTGTCATACAAGAACAAGCACATTGCATACTTTGAAATTATCACATAGACTATCAAGGATCTTCATCAACTCAATAGAATACTTCTATGAAACCACCATGACATCAACATGATAACTCTCCAACATTGTCCACCCATTCCATGGATAAACAATATAGTAAATCATATTTCTACACTCTTAGTTGTGTACCCTAACCTTATTGACAATACCATTTATCTAGATCTACTCATTTTTTATGATTTCCAATGATTAATCTCTCCTAGAATTCTTACGGGCATATGAGGATCTCCCTTAATTCTATCATAAGAATAGGTTTCCTCATTTCATGAATTCCCAAGCATAATTTAGTGAGAGTTCTAACATTCCAGATAATATCCTAACTAATGTATATGGCACCCTACTTACAACACCTTACATTATCGATGAATCTACATTACTTAACAAAGAGACAACTAAATTCAATTATGTCAAAGGTACTAATTTTTTCATAATATTATTAATTATCACCCTGCATAAAGAAGAGGATGTAGATATTATATAGATTTTAAGGTACTTCCCTAAAATTTTCACTTGGTCCTATTTAGATATGCCAGGCATTGATCCTTCGATCACATTATATAGTATTACACTCTATCCAGAATCAAAGCTAGTTAAACAAAATATTTAAAATATGCATCATAAGGTGGATCTATTAGTCAAAGATGAGATCAAATTTCTCCTTGATGCTGGATTCATTCGACTAGTTTCTCACCCCAAATGAGTATCCAACATTGTACCAATTGTTAAGCCTAATAGCCAAATTTGATGTTGTTCTAACTCCAAATATTTAAATAAATCATGTCCTAATGATGACTTCCCCTACTTAACATTTATATGATATTAGACTCTACATCAGGATACAAGATGTTATCTTTCATGGACATTTTTGTTAGTTATAATCAAATCAATATATCTAAAAAGGATCAAGAAAAAACTTATTTTATCACACCATGGGGTAACTTTTGTTATATATTCATGTCTTTTAGATTAAATAACACTAGAGAAACATACCAATGAACTATTACCCACATTTTTCATGATCTAATTCATAAAATAGTTGAATACTATGTTGATGAATTATTAGCTAAATCAAAAGAGCAAAAATGTCAAGTAGTTGATTTATGATAGATTTTTGAAAGGTTAAGACAATACAATGTATGACTAAATCCAATGAAATACATGTGTCACATACAATAAATTATTTGGATTTATAATATCCCAACATAGCATCAAGGAAGATCTAAATAAATTTAAAGCTATAATGGATATGTCTCCTCCTACAAACTTAAGGCAACTTGAATCTTTACAGGGTAAAATTCAGGGAATACATCCTTTTATGGCATAACTAGTAGAAATACTCAGTCATTCAAAAGATTACTTAGGAAAGATAAAAAAAATTAATGGGTCATTTCATGTCAAGAAATATTTAATTCACTCAAACAATATTTGTTGAATCCACCTGTCTTGATGCCACCCATACCTGATAGGCCATTTCTCCTTTACATTTATGTGACTAATCATGCACTCAATGCACTCTTAGCACAACATTATGACTAGAATAAAGAGTGATATATTATTATAATAGTCTCACATTTTTTTATTATGAATGATATTATTCCAAAATGGAAAAACTTTGTTTAACACTCGTATTCACTACACAAAATCTTTGACACTATATGATCAATGATGAGACACGAGTTATTACAAAAGCAAATCCTTTAAATTTTTTAATGTCAAAATCTCACCTCTCTGGTTGTATAGCCAAATGGGTAATGTTACTCACAGAGTTATATCTAAAAATGATGTTACAAAAATTAATAAAGGGCTAAATAATTGTAGACCAATTGGCAATAACAACACTATTACATATCAATCCTATCAATGATAACTTTCAAGATGATTTAACATCTTATGATATTACTTCTAACACATGGATGATGTTCTTTGATGGTTTTAGATGTGAATCAGGTGCCAGAGCCAAAATTGTATTTTGACTCCACTAGGGAAAATAGTGTCACTTACATATTGATTAAGTTTCTCATGCACAAATAATATCATATAATACGAGGCACTTATCCTTGGCCTCTATGTAGTTCAATCTCTCCAAGAAAAATCTATTAATGTCTATGGGGATTCATAGTTAGTTGTTAATCAAGTCACATAGGTCTACCAAACCAAGGAAGAACACTTAATTCCATATAATAATATGGTTCAATATCTATGCTCTCAATTTGAATACTTTTCTATCAAAAAGACAATTGTCATGTCTATGTAATGGAAAATAAATAAGTATCTGATAAATAATGGCATCAGAACAATTCATCAAACCTCTCCCAAGTGATTGTGGACATATCCAGATTCTCTATTCTTTCTTGAAAGTCCCACCATCGGGATAATTCATCAATCAACTAGAAAATAACCAACCTGGCCTTACTATTGCTGGAAATATATCTCAGCCCAAAGCATTTTTTATGCAAACTAGCCAAGTTCAACCTCCCTACCAAAGTTTCATACATTGAAATTTGGAGGACAGGATTTCTTCGGTTCACATATGATCCCTTCAATGCTTTGATGTGTGTCACTATTATCATGAGCTCCACTAGTGGGTGTTATTTTAATGGACTAGGTTAGGGTCTCTCTTGGTAAACACTATGTTCATGTTCCCACTCTTGGAATGGCTCAATATTTTCCTCTAATCCAAAATTTTATTATGGAGGCATTATATCCCTAAGGTCTCTCAGTATAAATAGGGTTTCTAAGTTAATGCATCTTGTCAGTACAACCTCTTGTCTACCTCCAAAAGATTCCTTGGGTAGTACAAGTTTAATCAAAGTCTCGTGTTCTTTTCCCTATCTACTCTAATCATGATTCATGTTTGTATACATAAAATACAAGAGAGAATACATTCAAATTTAATTTTTAAAGGGAAATCCTTCCAATAAATTTAAATTTTCAATTATTAATGAAACTTAATAAAATGCATGGTTGGTCTAAAAAGGCCAAAAGTGTTGAACCATGTTGTGATACCAATATGTATCATCCTCATGTGCCACTCAAAAACAAATACAAAATTTATCCTTATTAAGATGATAAAACATGTTAATGGCATGTTATATAGTTATACTCTCATATAAAACACACATTCATGTTTTCATAATATTATCTCAAGAGAACTTCCATAATTAATCATATTAGATTAATATGAGTAAAATAGGTAAGTTATGATAACACACATACGTATCAAGTTAAAATCCCAAAACATGTGGGTCATAGACCCATAAGTCAAAAACCATCTAAATTTCTTCAAGATTAAAATAGAGCTCACCATTAAATTTGAAACATCTGAAAACCTATAAATCTCTGACAAACTTGCTTAGGTTTTCTTCTAGAAAGGAATCCTCATTAGTTTCCCATTATCTAATTTTTCATTAAGGCCTTACTTCAATATTAATTAAAATCATGGCTCTTATGATTTATCCACACCATTTTGAGTTGAATTTGGTCTCTTTTTGATATATAAAATTTCCTGACATCTTTTCTTGGATTAAATCACTAATCAGTGCCACAAAGGACATTCTTTGCTAGATTACTCTATTATCTCCATCAAGTTTAGTTTAATGACTTTGCCCTTGGCATCTGAATTAGAATCAAATCAAGCTCTCGGGATTTGGAGTGTGTGACTTGCATTTTACCACTAATGACTCATATCTTACTTACACTTGTTTCATTCTCATGTTCTCATAACATTAAAATTTGTGGGTTTTTTAAGTCAATGTGGCTGACTCTCACTCCTTCACATTTTTTGCACTTAAACTTATGATCCCTCTAAATACTATATTATCATAATATTTTCCTCCAAACATGAAGATATTTTTGGTTTTATTTTATTTAATTAAACTTTAAAAACTAAGCATACTTTCATTTAACCATTATATATAAAATAAATTATAAAAAATTATATAACTATATTTATGTGTGTGTGTTTTCTATATTTTATTTTAATATATAATGACTACGTATAAAATTATATAATCAGTTTTAAAACAAACTAGCATTAAAATATATATGTAATTACATTTAAACTAATTATTTAAAAAAATAAATAGGAAACCTTATTTTATATATATATATATATATATATATATATATATATATATATATATATATATATATATATATATATATATATATATATTTGTTATTTATATGCATATATATTCAAATATATGAATTTACATAAGCATATATGTAAATTTATTTAATATAAACAAAATTGTGAAACCTTAAAATTAAAAAATGATACATATAATATATTTTAGACATATAAAATTGGTATTTATCACTTGATAATGTTATTTTTTACCTATCCTTAACATACATGATTTTGAATACACATATGACTCTTTCTCATATTCTCTCCTAACAATTTACCAAGCTATGATATTGTCCTTCTTAATTTGTTTTAATTCATATAAAGGATTACACTAGTCTGTGCCTAAATGGTTTATCATCTTAATTAGATTGTTTCAATATTCAAGATCACTATTTTTTCCATCCTACATAGTGTTGGAATAGTTGAACATTTTTAATTGTCAATTTTGTCCACCATCACTAGTAGTATCCAAAGTTTATCAATTTACTATTTTTTAAAATAAAATCCATCCCTTGGGTTTCCCCACATGTTTCACATGTCAATTACAGAAGGAAATTACCCAAAGATTCATCTATTTCCACACATCAATCATAAGGCTATTCTTATCTATAGATCACTTGGAGAATGACTTCCATATTGAGGAATACATATACACATCCTTGAGGCACTATCCCAAAGCATCCAATTTTAGAAACTCCTTAAAGGAGAGTCCCTAAGCTAAGTATAAACACCCAAAAAAATTCAAAATTCCATTTTATCATGTGTCTAAATCCAAAAATAAACTACATTTCATTTTATTGGATCATTGTTGAGCACACATACACATAAGTGAGAGAACCACATGTGGTTTGATACCTCTTCAGAGTATTTGAACATAGGTAATACTTATCCACTTAGTAGGGTGTGGTTTGGGATATCCAACCTATATTTACAATTTTTTTTTACATGCCAAACAACTATCAAAAGTAGAGATATGGTTTCAATGCAAAAGAGAAAAAACTTATAATCCACACAGAAGACCATAAATTTTTAAATTACACATGCATCATTTTGAAAGGAAGGTGAAAAAATCAATAGCATAATAGACTAGAATTTTAAACAAATGTAATTCTGGTATACACTAGACATATGTGGTTGTCATGGGTGCCTCAGCCCTACCATTAGTGTCTTGGTAAATGTTGATACTATTTTTCCTGATCCAAGCAATCATAGATCCATTTTAGAGCATATCATGTGATTATAAACAGATATAGAGCATGGCATAATAGAAATGAGTTAAATATCATATCCTTTTGTCATTTATATAAATAGTAATCTTAATATCAGTCTTATTTTTTACATTCAAATCCTCATAATATATTTTATATCTTATAAAATTTTGATTATCCTAGTTTTGTCTTTTTTAGATTGCTAAATCAAAATAAGTTAAAACATTCTAGTGAACCCAAGCATTATTTCGATCATGGAAAACCCTATGAATCCCTTAGGTTTTTATCCTACCTTCATAAAGTTTCATATTGTTTTTACATTAATGTTTCAAATATGATTTTTGGTTTTTCCTTATTCACATAAATAAATCAAGGCTATAATGGATATACATAGTATATAATTTGTGATTCAAGCTATGATTGTCATAACTACCTATTACTTCCATAACATATGTAATATCATTCAAAACCATGTAATTAAATGGGTTAAATTAATGTGTAATAAATCCAAGGCTTAAATTAATTATGATTAACCCTTATCTCTCTTTAGTAACTCATATTGTCTAAATATCTAATCTTAGATGCTTCTAGAACTACCACTTGACATCAAAGGGAGTGCATGAGTCCTTTCATTCCTCCTCTCCCTAGACCTCTAGGTGGTGATATCTATCATTCCACCTGAATTGTTTTTCATATGCTTATATTGGATTATGTGTTCCATGTTATCATAATTCAAAGAGGCAAGGCACCCCATTATGTACAGCCAAATAAAGGTAGTCAAAATTGTCCTCCTCATCCCCATCCACCTCCCATGATGCCTTCCAATCCGACTAAATGGTATGTCATTATTGATAAAAATTAATAATTATCTACCCAAAATATAAATTTTATATTTTTTTCAAAAAATGAATATTTATAATGATGTCCTTCATGTGATCAAGATACGACTTTGTCAAGTGATACAGAACTAGTTTGTGTCACTTTTATTATCAATAAATTACAATAAACTATCAATAGTATATATTTTTACAAATAATAATTGCCTCATAAACACATTATTAATCAACATATCCCATTTTATATTCAATTAAAAAGCCTAAGTAAGGAGTTAATTAGGTTTTATTGGATGATGGATCTAGACTTAATATTTGAAATGTCTTTTTCCTTGATCTACTTAGTATAAAAGCCAAGGATCTTGCTTACTTTGATATGAATATATATTGCTTATATAAAAATATTAGAAAGTGCTAATCTAAACCACATTTAATATAATTTTGGTTTAGATATAATAATAACTATAGTGTGTTAGGTTATGCCCAATGACCTCAATTATAATATTATATTGGGTAGACCATGAATTCATAATATGAATGTAGTCCCTTTTACATTACATACATGTATAAAATTTGGTCATGAATTATATGTACACACTTGTATTATGAATTATGAATCTTTAAAACCTTTTACAATGATAAAACCTATGGGAAATTATATACACAATACACATCCTTCTCTAGAATTTGGACATTCAATTTTTAGTAATGATGTGACAACATTGGCATTTAGTAATGCTACTTATCTACTACATGAAATGTATTTAATATAATATATTTATGAAATAAAGTATTTATAAAATTTTGTATACAATGGGAAAGGATTGGGAAAATAATAAAAAGGTGTTATTATTAATGTACCACCATCTAATTGTAAAGGTAGACAAGGCCTCAGATATATGAATTACTTAAAAGTTAATAAGAAAATTAAGACAAAGAGGGAAAATATTTGTATACTCTTCCTAAAATCAACATATAATCCTGCATAATATTTGCATCAATGTATCAACATTAGAGTGGTTTATCATGGCCTCATTAATGATATAGTTTCTCCAAAAAATTTGAGATTAGATGATTTCAGTAATGATGAATCTATCTTTGAATGTTTTGGGGAATATGATGATCTTCCTTCCATATATAATAATAACCCATGTATATTTATGAGAGACTAAAAAACTAAATGATGATGTATGATTATATGTCTCAGATACAATTCCTATTACACCATATGTGAAAGATTGAATAACATTGTTTAATGAAGAAATAGTGGATATCAATTATGGAATAAATAGAGATCTTAAACTGGTACATATTTTAACCATGCTCAAGGATGAAGGTAATTTTCTAAGATAGTTACTACATAATTTCCCTGAGCTATTTGATTTGGATTATTCAGACATGCAAGGAATATATCTTAGTGTTGTGATGCACAATATAATTCTCTACCTAGATATAAACCAGTAAAGTAGAAAATAACAAAGTATGCATCCAAAAATAGCCTATTTATTTAAAATTAAAATTCAAAGGCTACTTGATGGTGGATTTATTTGATCAATTTATTACCCCTAATGGTTTTATAGTAATATGTAATATTCACCAAGCCTAATGGAAAAACTAGATGTTTTGTAGAATATTGTGATCTTAACAAAGCTTGCCCAAGGATGATTTTCCATTACTAAAAATTTATATGATTGTGGAATATACAACTGGTTATGAGATGTTATCATCTATGGATAATTTTTTTAGATACAATCAAATGAAAATTAATCCCAAATCTTAACCCAAAATTGTATTAACCACACTTTGGTATACATTTTTCTATGTGGTCACGCCATTCAGATTAAAGAATGTTTAAGCCACTTATCAAAGGGATATGACACATATATGTCATGAATTTATACATAAAACTATGAAATATTATGTTAACTCCCTACTTAAAAAATATAAACATCAATAATATCATGCCATAAACTTACGATAAATATTTGAAAACTTACATAAATATAATGTACGCTTAGACTCAAATAAATTTATATTTACAGTATCTTTAGTAAAATTGTTAGATTATATCATATCTTAAATATGCATATAATTTGAACTAGATAAATTAAATGATATTGTGTACATGCCTACACCTAAGGGTTTAAATCAACTAAGGTGTTTACAGGTAAGAATTGAAAAAATTAAAACATTGTGTGGCTTAGTTAGCTGATAAGACACAACCATTTACATGGTTGCTAAATAAATATACTATTTTTTTTGGTATGATTATTGTCAATAATTTTTTTATTCAATCAAATAATATCTATTTAATCCACCAATCCCAATGCCTTTAATTCTAATTAAGCCTTTTATTACAAATCATGCATTAGGACCTTTATTGTCATACTATAATGATGATCATAAGGAATGTGAAATATATTATATCATTTATACACTTTTGGATTATGAAAATAATTATAATACACTGGAAAAAAAATGGAAAATCATAAAACATCAACACTACATACTTAATAATGAAACACATGTTATTGCAAAGGATTATCCACTAAATCATCTAATGACAAAACCACACTTATTATGATACATATATAAATGGTTGATGTTACTTATGAAAATTGACCTAAATTTTATATATCAAATATTTGTAATAGGATGGGTAATTGTAGATCAAATAGTTTCTTCCCTAGTACTCAACATGATATCAATTAGTGATAATTTCAAATATGATCTTACTGTATATCATATTGATGATGATATTTGGTATATAATTTTACGGGCATGTTGAATAATTTGACTCCCTAGTTAAATTAAGTCAACCCCCTATAATTTCAAATTTTCATAGGGTCTCCTAGGTTGGAAAGTAGTTCCTCATGGTCATAAATGAGGTCACAAATTATGTTTCATCTTGGTTACACTTGTCCATTTGTCCTAGTGTCATTTTATGTCCTTTTGGGTCACTTTAATGAAATTTTACAATTTACATGAAAGGAAAAGTGTGTCCAAGTGTAAGTGAATGTGTCTCATGCCAAGGAATGTTAGAGAGTAGTTTTGTAACTGAAAACTTGCAGGTTCAATGTTAAAAGTAATATGATCACTTACAAAAAGAGGAGTTTTAATTATTGTATAGACTTTAGGATAGTTATAGCATGTGTGAAGGCTTTAGGAGAGTCTATTCAGATCCCCATAGTTTAATTTTAGGCTTAGGAAGATTTGATAGATCAAAAATTAATAAAAATTGATTCTTTTCCCTCATCACTCTCTTGAACAAGGTCAAACAAGTCAATTGATTTTCAATCAGTATGGATAGAAGGAAGAGAGTTGGAGTGAATGCATCTATGGTAAGTTAGTATACTTTATGGCCATCCTTTAAATGGAAATATTTTATATTTTTTTTTTATGCTTCATGAACCATCACTAAGAATGTTATTGACTCTAAACTACCTCCACATCCATAATGGCTTCAGTTTTGCTCCTCTATTTAGATTGGTCTATGCAAACAAAGAGTTGTACATGTACTTACAGAACATTTCCTTCCTTTCCAAGTTATTTTCATCTTATTTTTTAGATGTGAACATTGATCTATAGGCAAAATCACTCCATTATAATAGAAATGCATAACTATCATGGTCTACAAAATAGTGTTTCACAGTTGTAGAGTTCATCTTTTAGGTATGAAATGGATTAAGATCAAGAAAATATGCATTGGTTTAATCCCCTTAGTGTAATTTGAATCCCCATATCATTTTATCATGAAATTATCTACTTGAGGTCATGGTGGACCTACTTTCTCACTATCATCTACAAGTAGAATGTACTTTGAATATGTATGTCTCAAATATGGGAGGTGACAAAGGCCTATGAGGGATTCAAAATGCATGTTCAAAACCCTAAAATTAGTCCCCATTATGTCCAAGAATCATAACATATTTTTCCAACTCAAAATGAGAGCCAATTGTTCAAGACTATGAGATGGTTACCCATGTGTAGGTGGTCAAAGTATAGATTCCTAATGATATTCATTGAAGAGGCTAAAAAGCTTGGGATGTAGTAAAAGCAACCTATTTTGATATAGGATTGATATTGTGAAGTGGTAGAAAGAATACAATCTAATATCATATATAGTCACCTATAGAAGGATTGATAAATTAATTGATGGGTTTAATTACCTTAAATTCTCTAAAGAAGTTTTATGCTCTATACATTGTCTTTTTTTTTATGAAGGTAGATGGGTTTGTGTAATTATAATGGTCTCCTCTTTGTATATTAAACCTAAGAGGTAACATATGAGTATATAAGTAAGTTTTTTGATCAATAGATAATGAGGATTAAGTGAATTTAAATTGAATCAAGTTTCTATTTTAAACATTTAGAAAACACAATGCCAAAAGTGACATGAACTTATTCTTGCAGTGACACCTAATAGGTTGATAGTAAGGAATGAGAACATGAACTCAAAGCAAGAGATAAGATCATATGGATGTGATATGGTACTATGGTCCTTATAGGAACCAATGGATTGAATAAAAATGTTCAAACAATAAATTCCCACCTACAAGAGTCTCACAACTTCCTTAAAATGCACACCTATAGTTTGAAAATCTACATAATAGCCTAAGAAAATTAAAGGTACAGGTTGAGAAGGTAGGTAAATGTTTAATATGGATAATCACATTAAATAAAATATCATATTGATAATATAATATTATTTGAGATTCTCATATACATATAATCAAGAAGGAGTTTGAACAAATAGTTTTTTAACCTTAACCTATAGTTAGTCCAAAACCCTGCAGACTCATGTCATAAAAGCTAGTTTTGGGAATCAAAGGTGTTAAAGACTATATGAGTGTTATAAAGAATTTAATATTGGTATATAGTATATTCATGACCTAAAATATACCTAAATGTTCTTTGTTTATTCATACCAATATGGGAGGTGCCCTTTGTTTTGTCTCAAATAGAGGGCACTCCATTAGTAAGATAGCCTACAGACTCGGTGTATGAATGTTGAAAGGATGAATGAAGAGTATTGAAATGATAATAATATGGTGTCTATAATTTTATTTAATTTGAAAAAAATGATAATAATTCCCACTTTCACTATAATACTTACATATGGTCAAATATCATAAATACACAATCTAGGCCTATTAGGCCTAAAACTGAACCTAAACCCTCAAGCTTCAAAACTCCATTCATATGATAATTATATACCTAAAATAAACTTAATTACTTTAAATTTAGATTATAATATTTTTAAAATCAATCATTTTGTATTAAACCATTCAAAATTGGTCATTCAAGCCTAATTTCCTCTTAAGCCTACTCAGAATGCATAGAAGGAACTCAAAGGCCACTTTCTTTTGCTCACATCTATACGGTAAATATTAATGGTGTCTAAATTAATTATGTATAGTTTAAGGGGGTCCTTAAATTATTCCCAATGAAATTTTTTTGAGAATTAGATGACTATATTGTATGAATCATCACTAAGAGTCATAATGACAAAAAATTATCTTAAAACCCTTTCTTGAACCTGATGGAGAAGAAATGAATGGATATGTATATAAAATTACTTGTACATTATTATCACTCTCTCAATATCCTCACCATCCACTTTTGTCATACCATCACTTGTACAAACAAACCTAATTCTAGGTTTTCTACAGGATTTGAGGTGTGTTGTAGGTATAGATGGAAATTGATGAATAAGAAACATTGTAGGAAGTGTGGAGGGATTTAATTCAACTTATAAAACTCAATTATCACCATGTTATTTCATTAAAATTCATTTTCTATTCCATTCATTGAAGGTAGTCTAAATAATCATAGTGAGAAGACAATGTGACTGTGAAGGTTGATAGTGAGAAGTGTTGTTTGAGTGCCATAAAGGTTTATATAATATACCAGAGTATAAAAAAGGTCTAATATAGTTTAATAACACCTCTTAAATGATTTTACTTGAATAATTTTAGGATACCTAAGTGATAGATGTGAAGATTGAAGTCTAGATGGTTAATGAATGACTGCAGATAGTGAATGACAAGTGGTAAGGGGGAGTTCATCAATTGAAGAGGCATAGATGACATATACTAATATAATTTACATATTTTCATGTCAAAGTATATGTTTTAATAACTCCTATGGTAGTTATATATAGTCAATTAGATGATTCATCATCAAGGCAATTGTAAAGCAAGACAATGAAGAGTTCTATAACAACTTGAGGAAGATGTTATGTTATATATTAACACATGTTCAAAACAACTTCCTAACCTATTTTATAACTCATTATCTTTAATTATAACTAATTTTTAAAGTTTTACACTTGTCAATGTGACCCTTCATCTTCATTTATTCTCTCTCCTCTCTTATGTTATATATATTCAAGCCTTTTTAGCTATGTAATGGATACACAGTTGGTATGGTGAAGTCCTACTAGTTTTGACACCTAATTTGCATTTAATAATTTTTTATGAGGTTAATTCATTATTTAAATCTATTTCCTAAGTGTGTCAAATTTTTTGTGATTAACAAGTGATTAATATGTTCTCCTTGCTTCCATTTTTCTCTTGCATGTTTTGTGTGAGTGATATCTCTTCTAATAGGTTTCATATAGTGTATTTTTTTGTGAAGTGTGTCTTTAAGTGTGAGAGGTACTAGTACTGTCTAATATTAGACCTTATTTTCACCCACCTCTAGATATACATAACAATCTAACTCTATGATAAATACTTATGCTAGGACATAAAGTTGAGGTCAATTTTAGTAGTTTCATTTCTTAGTGTAGATGCATGTGTTGTGTGGAATTATGTTTGGTGTATCACCTTCATTAGTTTAGGTTTATTTATGTTTCCTTGTTCCATTTTCACCCCCAATAGTGATTATCCTAGTGTAATGTGATCCTAAAATATAAATCAAGGGAGTTATCCCTTGTAAGAGCTTGTATATGAGGAGAGATAGTTCCATGTTATCCTAAAATTGAAAAGGTCTACTTGATTTCTATAGGGTGAAATTTTAGGATATAAAATTTTTGGCATGCTTGATGGGACATGAAGCCCAAGAATATTTTTTCAAGGTGGATGTTGGCTTTAAAAATAAGGAGCTATAATAGTCTACTTCTTGTAGTATCTGGGGACTCCAACATTTCAATTTTGGTTATAGACTAGTGCACTATTTCATGCCTAAGGTAAACACAAGGTCTCTCACCAAAGGTATTCCTTTTGAGTTTCAATAGATTCCTCATTACTCCTACAAAGCAAGCATATTTGAAAACACCCATCCTTATCCAAATAAGCCATACCTTGCTCACAAGCCCATAAGAAAGTTCTTTATTCCCCCATTCTTGAAAATTCCTAAAGCTACCATGGTAAGAAACTCTTATTTTATTTCCTTCAATGTCTATAGTCCTCTAAAACTTTCCCACTATGATGATATCCCCATATCTGCCCTAAAAAGTGTTCCATCATACACTGATGAGACTACCATCACACCTATTAAACATATTATAAATATTTATAAGTTTTGTAATATCCATCTCATCATAGAGGAAAACATTGAAATCATGTTTTTTATTGTCTCCTTCAAATTTAAATCTATTGATGAGTATATAACAATTACACTTGAATCAATCACCACTTGGGATGAGTTAGGAGATGCATTGAGAAGAATATTTAAGGATAAGAGTAACAATTTGTCACTAACTTATTAGCTAACCATCATAATGAGAGCACCTCAATAAGTCATTCAAGACTTAAAAATAATATTTTATAAGACATGGGATAGGATCCAAATCTTGGTAAGACCCACATCTCACCATGCTTTCCTTTACTATCTTAAATAATTTGATAGTGATATTGCAATGATGATATAATCTATGGGAGGTAACACTCTACCTAATTCCTATGAAGTGGCCATTAGGGCAGAATATTATTTGATTCAGGCTTGGAATATTACCCCAAGACCTCCCATGCCTCTATTTCCTAATTTTCAATCTCTTACGCCTGATGTTTTTATTCCTACGCCTAAACACAAGCCTATTTCCACTAATCAACCAAGCAAGTCTAATGAGGTAGAAAATATGAGAGGTATGGATCAAGAGATTATAGGCCAAAAGAAAATCATTTAATAACATCAAATAAATCCTTTTCAAAGCCACTATAAATCTAATCATTCATACCCTTCATTTCTAAGGTCATTCCCAAGGTCAAGGATAACTGGTCCAATCTAAGTCATATGGTGTTTACAATCACAATGCTCCTTCCACCTCAAGGGCATTAGTGCCTACTCAAAATAACCTTGCCCAAAAACATAATATTCAACCTTCATTATACCAATGTTATGATCCATCTTCCTATGTCAATAAGTCCTTCAATCAAGCCTTCATGGCAAGCTTGGGGACTATGCCAACTATGACTCAAGATGACATACCAAATGGAGGAGTGACTAATGGGACGAGTTCTCAATTGTGGTCTATATTGGGAAATTGGTATAAAGATGATTCATGTGTAGTCAATTATCAAGAATAGTCAAGCATTGATGTAAATTCTATAGCTGTAAACATAAGGAGTAAGAGAAAAGTAGTTGAAGAAGTTTAAGGGGTTGTTAATGGTCAACCAATGAGTTTTCAAACATCTCAAAGGGAAGGTATGTCTAATGTTTTTTAAAATACACAAGTAGTCTAAAGAGATCATAATTTTATAAGTTCTTGTATACCTTAAAATTATCAAGGTACAAGTAGTACTATTCCTCTTAGTAGACAAGCAAAAGTTAGTGGTATTTTCACTAAAATTATAGAGCAAATAGAAAGGTTTCATGTGAATGTATCAATGTGGGATATATTGGTAAATCTTGGATAAGTAGACCTACTTATAGAGGAGATTTCTAAACTTAGTTTTATAACCAAATAGACTAGTGATAATGAGGTAGCCTTGATAAATACCATGAATCCTAGAAAAGGATAGTCAAAAAAAGTTTAGAAGGTAGACAAACCTCCTCCTTTATATATATCCATCATCATTGGAGATGATTTGGTACATAATTATCTTATTGATAGTGGAGCTAGTACTTGTGGCATGCCCAAGCAAGTAACTGATAAATTAAACTTGAAGTATGAGCCTCATGCTAAAGGAGTGTTACAATTGGATGGGTCAACTGCCAAGACCATTGGCATAATCATAGGTTTGAAAATTATTATTTGTTCTTGTCCTACCTTCACCATTTCTCAATATGTTATAGTGGTATATGTGCCTCCTCATTTTTCACTTTTTTTTTCAAGAGATTTCACTTTTAAAACTGGAGCTTATCTGACTTCAAACTGGAGGTTATGGGATTTAAGACTAGGTATGATGCAAAAGTGACAATCAAGTCAGAACCTCTCTCTAGTTTTCATGTAGAACCATATGTGCCTTATACTTATAACATTAATTTCAATGTCATTGAAGAGGATGATCACCCTAGTGATCAATAACCTCTAACACTCGATGGCATATCTAATTTTTATCTTGATGAGTGGGGAGATGAGCAAGGTGGATTTAAAGAAACTAGTCTTGGAACTTATATACTTCATGAATATTGTGATGGAGTCCTTGAGGTAGATCCTGATAACATTCTAGAGAAATTTTCATGAGGAAAATATCTTTTATACATGAGTGATGATGTTGATCTCCCATCTATGATAAAGCATGATAGTCTTAGTGAAAATTCAATTCTGCCTACCAAATAAGATATTCTCTTAAACAAGGACCTCAAGAAGAGGTAGATGATATGTGGCAATAGTTAAATGACATAGTTCAAGTATTTGAAGAAGTTAGCAAGTCTTTAGCTCTTCAAAAATAATGAAGACCTGATGATGAAATCAATCATGATCACTATGAACACAAGGAAGAGCTTGGTGTCTTTACCAAGCAAGAAACAACCTTGGTAAAATAAGAAGTATTTGATGAGCATAAGCAGGACAGTATTGATGACTTACAAAAATAAGCATGTCATGCTTCATAGTCACTTGAATTTGAAAGGGTATTGATGATTTCCAATTATCTTATTGAAGATTGTCAAGTGAGCATGTCAAATTTCAAGAAAGATGCTAGCTCAAATAAGCTTCTAATAGAACTAGGTCGAGTATCCATGAGAGCTCCAAGTGATACCCTTGCATTCAACATAATATCCAACCATGGTAAGTATTTTGACTATCTCCATAATTAAGTGTTCATTGATAAGTATGTATCATGTGAGGATCTATTTTATTGGATCAATAGTGATGTAAGAGGCATTTCCTTTGACCCTAGTTGAAGTAATGAAGAGTGTTCTTCACCTTAAGTGTCTTGAGGTATTGTACATATTGGGATAGGTGTGTTTTCTTTCAGTAGGTGTGTGTTTTCCCTAAGTTTTCATGTTAACACAAGTGTGTGTCTTTGTCTTTTTTTGAGTTTTTGTTTCTTTTTTTGGTCTAGTTTTGTTGTTATTTCAAAGGCTTATCAGTGTCAAAAGCAGTGTATAGGTGATTCTATTGACCAAGGATAGGAGAAGGCTACTAGTCCTTAGCATAGAAAGCATACTACCCTTAGGAAATTGCTAAAATGTTGACTAATTTGACCCCCTATTCAAATTAATTCAACCCCCCTATAATTTCAAACTTTCATAGGGTCTCCTAGCTTATAAAGTAGTTCATAAAGGTCATAAATGAGGTCATAAACTATGTTGCATCTTGAGCACAGTTGTTCATTTGTCCTAGTGTCATTTTATGTATTTTTGGGTCACTTTAATGAAATTGTATGATTTACATGAAATGATAAGTGCATCAAAGTGTAAGTACATGTGTCACATGTTAGGTAATGTCAAAGAGTAGTTTTGTAACTAAAAACATGTAGGTTTAATGTTAAAATTAAGAAGATCATTTGTAAAATGAGGAGTTTTAGTTTTTATATAGACTACAAGACAATTATAGCATGTGTAAAGGCTTTAAGAGCATCCTTTTATGTCCCCACAGTGTACTTTTAGGCTTGGAAACATTTGATAGACCCAAAATTGAATAAAATGGATTATTCTCTCTCATCGCCCTCTTGGATAAGGTCTAACACATTAACCCATTTTTAGTCAATATGGACAGAAGGATGAGAGTTGGAGTAAATGTACCTAGGGGAAATTAGTAGCCTTTATGACCTTCATTTCCATGGAAATATTTTCTTTTTTGGTGGTCTTTGCTTCATGAACCATCACTAATAATTTTAGTGACTCTAAATTGATTGAACATCCCTAATGTATTTAGTTTCCCTCCTCTATTTGGATTAGTTTATGCAAATCAAGAGTTATAAGTGTACTTTCAAAACATTTCCTTCATTTCCATGATGTTTTCATCTTATTTTGCATGTGTGAACATGGATATATAAGTAAAATAACTCCATTTTGATATAAATGCATCACTATCATTGCCTACAGAATAGTGTTTCAAAGTTATAGAGTTCATATTTCAAGTATGAAATGGCTTAAGATCAAGATAATATGCACCATTTTCATTCCCTCAGTATAATGTGAATCCCCACATTAGCTGATTATGTAAGTATCTACTTTAGTTCATGGTGGACCTACTTTATCACTATCATTTCTAGGTATAATGTACTTTTAATATGTATGTCTCAAAGATGGGAGGTGACAATGGCCTATGAGGGATTCAAAATGCATGATCAAAACCATGAAATGAGTCCCCATTACCTCTAAGGCTCATAATATATTTTTCCAACTCAAAAGGAGATCTAAGTGTTTAATACTATGATATTGTTACCCATAGTCAAACATAGATGAAGACCTATAGGTTTCTATGTGTATGTGGTCAAATTATAGAGGCCTGATGATATGCCTTGAAGAGGTTATAAAGATTTAGATGAAGTAAAAGAAACCTGTTTTGATATAGGATTTATATTATGAAGTAATAAAAAGAAGACAATATAATATCATAAATAGTCACCTATAGAAGGATTGAGAAATTACTCAATGGGATAAATTACCTTAAATTCTCTAAAGAAGGTTTATGCTCTATACATTATATTTTTTTTAATGAAGGCAGATGGGTTTAAGTATAATGGTCTCCTCTTTGTATCTTAAACCTAAGAGGTAACATATGATTATAGAAAAAAATTGTTTGATCAAGAGAGAATGAGGATTGAGTGAATTTCAATTCAATCAAGTTCCCACTATAAGCACTCAGAAAACACAATGCCAAAATCCACATGAACTTATATCTTGTAGTGAAACCTAGTAGGTTGATAGTAAGGAATGAGAACATGACCTTAAAGTAAGAGATGAGATCATATAGATTTTATATGGTCCTATGGACCTAAGAGTAACCAAGGGAGTGAATCATAGTGTTCAAACAAGAAATTCCCACCTATAGGAGTCTCATAACTTCCTTAAAATGTGCACCTATAGTTTGATAGTCTATAAAATAGCCTACACAAATTAAAGGTGCAAGTTGAGAAGGAAGAATGATGTTTAAGTTAGATAATCACATTAAATACAATCTCATATAATATTTATTTTATATTCTTATATGAAAATAATCAAGAAAGAGGTTGAACAAATAGGTTTCTAACCTTAACATACAGTTAATCCAAAACATTGCACAACCAAGTCATAAAAGCTAGCTTTGGGAATCAGAGGTGTTGAAGGCTATATGGGTGTGATCAAGAATTTAACCCTGGTATAGATAATATTCATGACATAAAATAGACCTACATGATCTCTATTTATTCATACCAATATGGGAGGTTCCCTCTATTTTATCAGAGACAAAGGGCACTCCATGAGTAAGATAACCTATAAACTTGGTGTATGAATGTTGAAAGGATGAATGAAGAGTTTTAGAATTATCATAGGATTATGTCTACAGTTTAAATTAAGGTGAAAAAAGTGATAAGAGGGCCCACTTTCACTGTGATAATTACAGATGGTCAGATATCACAAATACATAGTCTAGGCCTATCAAGCCTAAAACTGAACCTAAACCCTTAGGATTCCAAAATCCATTCATATGATCATGAGATACCTAAAATAAACTTGACCAATTTTATGGGAGATTTAAATTCTAATAGCATCCATCAATTTTCATGAAACCATTTAAAATTGGTCATTTAAGCCTAATTTCCTCTCAGGCCTACTCAAAATGCATAGGAGTTCGAATGCCACTTTATTTTGCTCACATCTGTATAGATATTATGAATGGTGCCTAACATAGTTTAGTAAATTGGGTCCCTAAATTATTCTTATTGGAATTTTTTTTAGAATTAGATGTCTATATTTTATGAATCATTACTAAGAATTTGAATGACTAGAAACCCTCCTAAAACCCTTGCTTGAACTTGATGGAGAATAAATGAAGGGAAATGCATCTAAAATTGGTCAAATGGCCGAGAAAGTGACTTGGAAATTATTATCACTCTCTCAAGCTCCTCACCATCCATGTTTTTCATACCATCACTTATACAGATAGACCTAATTATGTGTTTTCTATAGGATTTAAAGTGTGTTGTAGGTATAAAGGGAAATTGATGAATAAAAACCATTGTAGGAGGTGTGCAGGGACTTGTTTCAACTTCTCAAAATAAATTCTCACTAGTTTATGCATTAAAATTCCTTTTCTAGTCCATTCATTGCAGGCAATCTGAATAATCATAGTGAGAAGATAATATGACTGTCGAGGTTGATAGTGAGAAGTGTTGTTTGAGTCCCATTGAGGTCTATCTAATATACTAGAGGAAAAATAAGGTCTAAGTGAGTTTCCTAACACATCATCAATGAGTTTCCTTGAATAACTATATGCTACCTAAGTGACAAATGTGAAGATTGAAGTCTAGAAGGATAATGAATGACTATAAATAGTGAATGATAATTGATAAGGGGGAGTCCATTAGTTGGAGATGCATAGATGACTTGCACATATCTCATTTTCATCTTATCATGTTAGAGTATATGTTTCAATGACTCTTATTGAATTTTTAGATAGTCAAGTGGATGATTCATCATCAGGGTAGTTTCAAAGCAAGACAATGAAGAGTTTTATGCCAACTTGAGGAAGATGTTATGTTCCATATTGACACACGTTCAATAAAACTTCCTAACCTATTTTCCAAATAATTACCTTGAATTATAACTATTTTATAAATTTTGACACTTTCACCTTGTGACCCTTCATCTTCATTTCTTCTCTCTCCTCTCTTATGTTCTATATATTCAAGCCTTTTTGGCTTTGTAATGGATCCACAATTGGTATGGTGAAGCCCTACTTATTTTGACACCTCATTTTCCTTTGAATAATTTTTTATGAATTTTATTCATTCTATATAAATCTCTTTCCTAAGTGTGTCAAGTGGTTTATGTGTTTTTCACATGATGAATATGTTATCCTTGCTTCCATTTTGCTCTTGCATTTTTTTGTGTGAGTGATATCTCTTCTAATAGGTTTCATAAATTATATGTGTTTGTTAAGTATGTCTTAAAGTTTGAGAGGGACTAGTAGTTTATAGTATCATACCTTATTTTCATCCACCTCCTGATATACATATAAATCTACCTCTATGAGAAATGTTTATGCTAAAAGGACATAGAGTTGAGGTCAGTTTTAGTAGTCTCATTTCTTAGTGCAGATGCATGTGTGTTGTGTAGGCTTATATTTGGTGTATCACCTTCATTATTTTAGGTTTATTTATGTTTAATTCTTCCCTTTTCACCCCCAATAATTATTATCCTAGTGTAGTGTGAGCTTAAAATATAGATTGGGAGTTATCCCTTTCAAACCTAGATATGTATCTCTTGTAGTAGCTTGTCTATAAAGAGAGATAGTTCCATGTTATCCTAAAATTGATAAGGTATAATTGAATTATATAGGGTGAAATTTTAATCTATAAAATTACTTAAATATTCCTCATATTCTAGAGTATGAATGTTTAGAATCATTATTTATGGTCACCCTTTGCCATTTGTGTACTACTTAGGGTTCGTGTGCATAAATAACATAATAAAACATGAGGCATTAACTCTAGGGGTATATGTTATGTCCACATTACACATATAATATATTCATGTATATGGTGATTCTCAACTTATATTAAATCAAGTTTTAGAGCTTTATCAAACAAAATATTAAAAAAATAATCCCATGTAAACATATGATATAATGTTTAATGACATGCTTTGATAACATTAAAATCAAGAACACACCTCACACAAATATTTTTCATGTGGATGTTATGGCCAATGTATCTTCTCTCATTCCAATTCACATCACACAATATCAAGCTAATTTAACTATACAATTTCTACAACATTCATTAATTATGACAATAAATATGGAAAAGTTAGCTATATTTTCTATCACATATAACCAAAAACATAGAATGGTATAGTAATATATAAAAAAAACTGTATAAGCTCATTACCATGTAATTTATCAAAGAATGGTAAATAAAAAATTTAATTAAATTCACTTATTGATTTTATAATTAGGAGGGATTTTTTTAAATTATCATTTGATGGACATTTACATCAATGTCTTAACCATGAGGAGGCTAAGATATCTCTATAAGATCTACACAACGGTGAATATAGAGGACATTTCAACAAAAAAAAAATGTCTTATTAATTATTAAGGATGGGTTATTATATATTATGATAGAAATATAATTTCAAGAACATGCAAAATCTATGTGTATAATGCCAATAACACAATAATTTGATTTATGTACCTTCACATTAATTAAAACCTATGGGATCAGCATAGCCATTTTATCTTTGGGTATTTAACTTTATAGGATATACATACATACATACATACATACATACATACATACATACATACATACATACATACATACATACATACATATATATATATATATATATATATATATATATATGTCTCATAGAGTCACAAGTTAATTATTATAGATACTTAATATTTCATAAAATTGGTTGAACTAGTATCACTAAAATCAAATATGGTTTCTAATGAAAAATATCATTTCATAATTTGGTATATTATTGTTTATTATAATAGATAATGGATATTCATTCAAGAATAAGACTATCAATAAATTTTGTGTTATATACAACATCCACCATACATTTTCCACTCCCTATTATCCACAAGGAAATTGGCAAGCAATAATAAGTGCTAAAATATAAAGTATTGCTTTTACAAAACATGGGAAATATTGGCATAATCATATTATGTATGCCTTATGGGCCTATCACATGAGTGTTTGTATGTACACATGGTTTAGTCCTTACTTTCTTATCTATGGAACAAAATTGGTGTTGCCTTTAAAATTAAAGATACCATCCTTGTGTGTTTCTCTAAAAAATATCTTTAAGGACAATGAGTATTAGTAAAAATGACTACATTTATTAGAAATGTTGTATGACAAATTAATACAGGGTTTTGAGCATCTTAAAGTATATCATAATCACATCAATAAAGCATACAAGAAGATTTGTAATAGATAATTCAAAAATAGTGACTATGTGTTAAAATAGAATCAAAATAATATCAATGCATATAAAGAAATCAAAGTCAATTTCAATCCAAATTGGCTAATTAGAGATACCATACTTGTTAATTTATCTAAAATATATCATCAATGAAAATTAGTATCAAGAAAAGTGACTGCATGAGTTATAAATGTTGTATGACACATGAAGAGAGGATTTTGAGCATCTCAAAGTATATCAAGGTCACATCAAGAAATCATACAAGAAGATTCAAAAATGATAATACAAAATAGGTGGCTTGGTTCTAAAATAAAATTAAAATAATACTAATGTAGATAAATAAGGCAAAGTCAAGTTCAAACCTAATTGGTTGGGACAATTTTTATTATTATAGGTAAGTTGGGCACATGGGTTTATTATTTAAATTTAATTTAATTAAAACATATAAATATCCCTATGAACATCACATACTTGTGTTAATTTTACATGCAATCATCTCAAATTCAAAAAAATAAAAAGTAAAAAAATATGAAAATGTTCAAAAAATAATAAACAAGGACATATGCATCACATTCTTATCTAGTTACATGATTAAGTTCTGTTATTTATCATATACATATTATCTTACATATCCATTATCTACACACACACACACACACACACTTTTCATGATGAACATGAGTATGATGTATTATATATAGGTTACATGTGATACATGGATGTATAGATGTGGAACATTCCTTCATAAGGGCTACCTTTCTACATTGGGGGCATACCTCCACTAGGGGAATCTTGGTACACTTATACATGTTTTATAATTCTATGACCATTCCATTTATCATATTTATCTACTTATACTAATTATACATGGCTTGTTCTATGCCTTTTTGATGTTGATAATTGTTACATGATGTGTTTCTTAATTGTAAATATTACACAATCTGATGATTTTATTCATGACATTGTGTGACCATTGTGTCTTACATTACATGCCTCTATGTGTGATCAATTTTGATTGTTGCATTGTGTAACCATTGATGTGTGTGACATTGACTATTATCATTCATTTTTTATGAATGTAATGATTGTGTGTTGTCATGTCTTGCATAACTTGCATTGAGGGTCCTCTACTCTATCTCATGGCCATATTGTCTATATTGAATTAGAATGTCTCATATCTTGAGTGAAATTTTGTATCATGATCATGGAATTATGTGCATATGTGAGTGTGTGTCTACATGATTAGTGATATTGTGGTTGCATGCTTCATATCACACATTCTTTGACATGTGTCTGATTGAATGATTTGTATCATGTATAATTCTCATGCCTTACTAAAGATTTCTTCTATTTGGATAATTATTACTATGTGCCTAATTGATATATATACTTTAATGACACTTTTATTCCTTTAGATTACATGTTTCATATGTGCATCAATGATCAAATAATTATATGATGGCATTATCTAATAATGTCGTCATACATGATTGACATTATTACATATTTTCTATGTAAAATGATGCTTATGGATTTTTTTTATTTTGATATAAGTGATTCTAAAAATAAATCCCTCACTTCAAATGCGGGCATACTAGTTGGCTTATCATAGAGATTCATGCCTTGATACATAATTAATTTATATTTTGGGTCAGATTACATGCTGCATATGAGACAGCTTGGGATAGATTATGATTCATATTAAGATAGATTCTTACCCAAATTGAGATATATTGAGATTCATATTGGGATATATTGATAGATTCAAACATATTTAGGAAATATATTGGGAATTTTACATAACTACAAGGAATAGGTGACATATTCTATGACATAATATGACATATTACATGGATTAGATTTAAAAGGTTATCAAATTTATTGAATCAGGGAAAAGTGACATATATATTTATGGAATTATATATCACATTGAGGTACATATGGATTGTTTTATATTGGTGTAGGCCTTTTCCCACATTTGATTTTACCTACACAATTGTTAGTCAACTTGCTTAGGGTTTTTAAGGTTATTAGGAGAAAATACACTTAATGTTTTTTTTAATAGTGGGTTGAGTTATTCCCTTTTTGTGACCTAATATCTCACTATATAATGTACCTCCTTTGTAATTTTTGACTAATCAAATAATGAAGATTTTAATGCATTTGATGCAATTTGTGTTGTGGCAATCTTTCTCTTACCTAATTTTAGGGTTTTCATGTGATCTTGAATGTTTAGATATCTTGGAGTAATCCAATATGGTATCACAACTTTGATATAACAACTATTTTTCCATTTCTAAAAATCCTTGGTGAGATCTTTCTTGCATGCATCTTACAAGCTTCCTTGATTTTTTAGTTTTTCATAGCTTTAGTGGGATTACATGAAAATCTATGCAAATTATTTATCAAGAGTCTCAAATTACAAAATGGATAGTGCCATCATAGTCATAAGGTGCCAAAACATTTATATAGGCTATAAACATGACCTAGTTTTGTGACAACCAATTTTGGCCATTTTGGAGGGTTTCAAGGTTTTTCCAATGATTTTGTACATTTATGTATAGTTGAGTTCTCGTTTTTGCTCAACATTTGTATGCTTGTATTTTCAACTTTAAGTGGGGTCACTATTGATGGTTATGAGGGGTTATTATGTGGTGTTGTGAATTCTTTGGTGTATCTTCTACACATTCTCATTTTCTATTTTGTGTTGATTCCTACACTTACTACTCATTTATATGCATTATCAGTTGTGTCTTATGTCTTCTTCATGATTTTGTGTTGTTATTGTAACTAGGGGTCATTTCAGTTTGTTTTGTGAAGTTTTTCACATCTTTGGTGTCTTCTCTTAGTCATGTCAACTTCACTTGAGAGATACTTATAGGGAAAATTTGATTATACACCAGTGATTCTTCTTAGAAAGATCAACTATGATTCTTGGTGTGCTTACATGGAACACTTGTTCATGAAAAAAGGAAAGAATCATATTCCATTTCTATATGTAAAAATTCTTTCTCCCACTGATTGTGAAAATTACATTAAATGGACTAACACTTGTGACAAGGTTTTTGGTACATTGTTGTTGTGCATTTCATGGGATCTACATCACCATGTACAACTCACCATGTGTTCCAACATTATTTGGAGAATATTTCAGTTTCTTTTTGGAGATCCTATTGAAATTTATATCACTCCTACTCCTCTTTTTCCTATCATTTCTTTGAAGACTATTGTACTCTCTCATCCTACTTCTATTTTTTGTGATGACACATCCATGGTGGTTAGTGTTCTTCCTTATATTGAACTACCACTATAATATGACATTATACCAGACCTTAGCTTTCCCATTGTAGATTCTAATTTCATTCTTCGTCATGATGTTACTCTTCTAGATCCATCATAAATTGGTATTTCTAAGGAATTTACTATTCCCAATGAGATTACACCTTGTGATAACATTGATGACTCTTCTCTTCCTATGAATATTTAGTTTATGGATCTTGTAATTCATTTATAATATCTTATTCATATTCAAGGTTTTTTATCTATGCTCTCCACTTCATATGGACATTCCTTCAGTGAATGCTACATTCCATTCTTCTTCATCAGACTCATTTGTACCTGATGACACTTCAGAGCCTGAGCACATCTCTAAGATTAATGAATATTATTGTATCATATCTGAATATAGTAGTGATGGGGACACACCTTTGATATCTCCTTGTCATATTTTAGATATTAAGGAGTTAGTTATTGATCCACCCACATCTAGTCCACTTTTTACATTACACATGGTGTAGGTATATTGATTTAGGACTCATCAAACATCAAGTTGTCTCCTCCATAGTTACATGGTATTCTACATTTTGCTTTAACCTCTTCTTCCATTGCACCAACATTGTAAAGATCAATTGGCTCATCTACACCTACTTCTGATAAGTTTACTTTAGTTGTATTACATTAATTTTTTTATGTATGATGTTTCCAAACCTATGTCACAATCATATTTTGGACTCTGCTCATAGTTCTTACTTTTGACTTCATATTCCATTGTGAAATAGACAGACTCTCGGTACACCACTCGTGGTCTTCTTTTGGCAAAGGGAATAAACATTATTCAATGTGGATGAAGATTATTTAGTCTTCAAGTAGAGGATCTCATTAATTACATTCATCATTCTATGATATCTACTATAGGCATCTTCAGTATCTTATATGGAGACTTATTAGTTATATTATATATGTGATTTATTGCTATCACTTTTGGAAATATTCTCAATTGTGCCTAACATCTTTAGAGCATGCACTTTCTCTCACTTTTATCTCTTTTGGAGAAGTTTCATCCTACATTTTTTCTCCTTTTCTCTATTTTATGGGAGTTGTATTGTATTTGGGTACCTCAACATGCCTCATTTTCAGGACCCAATTCTTCTACCCACCTAAGATACACTTCAAGGGGGTGTTAGTGTAGGAATTTTATTTTTATTTTTATTTTACCTACATGTTTTTTAGGCAGCTTGCTTAGGGTTGTTAAGGTCATTAGGGAAAAATACACTTAATGTATTTTCTAATAGTGAGTTTAGTTGTTACCTTTTTGGTGACCTAATCTCTTACTATATAATATACCTCCTTTATACTTTTTAGTTAATCAATCATTGGATATGTTGATGCATTGTATAGAACTTGTGTTGTGGTAATATTGCTCTCACCTAATTCTAAGGTTTTCATACAATCTTGGATGTTCAAAGATCTTGGAGTAATCCAACATATTATGGTGCATGGATGTTGTTCATGCGTAAACTTCTATATTTTTAAATGGTAATGAAGGTAATTACATAATAAATTTAAATATAAAATCCATTTGTAATGGTTGATTCATAGTTTTTATATTTACATATGAACCTAATATGGGGTTCTAACTTTTACATATGAACCTGGTTTGGGTTCCACCAAAACATTCATGGTGACATTTTGAGTAGTATAGTTAAGGTTATACAATGCTCAAATACTATATCATCTTAGTCTCCAATAAGTATTGAGGCATATTCTTCTCAACCCATTATTTTAACAATGGCTTCTCCTTGGGGCATAATCATCTAATCCTCTAATGACTTCAGAGGGAAACTTGGTTTGCATACCATAGATGTATTCATTCATTTATTTTTATATTTCAAATATCTCAAATATCTAGATTGGTTCATAGTCTCTGTCTCAAGAAGACATTTATTTATGTATATTTCCTTGTAGGTGTAGCATGGACCAAGTTGGATATTTAAAACATAACTGAAGATGCCAAATGCACTTGCAATTAGGTATAAAACATCTTAATTTATCTTTTTGATCTAGTATTTTCAATACTATAATAAAAAAGAGGCTTTGTAGACATAAAATAGATATTAGACACTTGAAAATGTTAATTTTGACATATCCTTGAAAAACATGACTTGTGCATACACATGACTCTTACTCACATTCTTTCTTAACTGTTCAAATATATATGATCTTGGCCTTCTTAAATTTTTAGAAATCATATACATGATCTCCATATTTTATGCCTAAATAGTCCATCATCTTAATAAAAATGTCTCCATATTCCAAATAAATGTTTCTTCCATCCTAGTTAGTGTTGAAAATACTCAGGCATTGCCATTTACTAGTAGTGTGTGTCTTCATCAGTAGTGTCCCAAATTTTCTTAAATGGATATTTTTAAAATTAAAATTCCTTTCTTAGATCAGCCCATATATTTTACATATTTGTTATGGAATGAAATTACCGAAAGAGTAATTTATTTATACACATCAAGCTGATGCAATTCCTATCTAAAGCTCACTTAGAAAATTACTTACACATTGAGTAATACATCATCATCCAAATCTAAAAAATCCTCAAAGGAACCATCCCTAAGATAAATATAAAAACTTAAAGCAAAGCCAACATATCATCTTTTAAAGTGTTGAAATACAAATAAGTTGCATTACCTTGTAGCATATCACTATTGATAAAATAGACACTTAGGTGGGAGAATCACAAGTGGTTTAATCCCTCTTCAAATTATTTTAATGTAGGTAATGCTCAATAACTCAATGGGATGTGGTTTGGGATGTCCAACCCATCTTTATCACCATTTTTATAGGCCAAAAAACATCAACATTTGAGCTAGTGTTCCAAGAAAAATGTAGAAAAAAAGATAATCTATGCATAGAACTAAGCATATGAAATTACAAAGGAATAATTTTGACAAGGTGTAGAAATATATGGCAGAATAGATTGTAATTTTACATAGAGACATTTCAATAAGATATTTGACATATTTGGTCATTGCATGTGTCTAAGACCTACAGGTAGTGTCCTAGCATATTTTGATACTTTGTTTGCTAAGACAAGGGATCATATGAACATTTTAGTGTATATTAGATGACTATATATAGATAATATCATTAAAAAACAAAAATAAAGTAAGTGCCCTATCCAATTATTGTTTCTATAAATAGTAAGCTCAAAATCAATCTATTTTTTACATCTAGATTTGTTAATATATGCCATATTTTATAAAATCTGAATTATCCTAGTTTTATCTTATTTAGATGAATAAATCCAAACTAAGATATATACATACATACACACACACACACACACACACACACACACACACACACACACACACACACACACACACACACACACACACACACACACACACACACACACACACACACACACACACACACACACACACACACACACACGTGTGTGTATGTGTGTGTGTGTGCATGCATGTTTGTGTGCATGTGTGTGTGCGTGTGAATTTGCGTGTGCATGTGTGTGTGTGCGTGTCTGTGTGTGTGCACGAGTGTGCACGTGCACGCGCGCACGCGCGCACGCGTGCACGTGTGCGCGCGCGCGCTTGTGTGTGTGTGTGTGTGTGTGTGTGTGTGTGTGTGTGTGTGTGTGTGTGTGTGTGTGTGTGTGTGTGTGTGTGTGTGTGTGTGTGTGTGTGTGTGTGTGTGTGTGTGTGTGTGTGATAAATAAAACCACTCAAAATTTTAATTTTATTTCTAAACAAAATATTATAAAATTAATTGAAAAAAACATTTAACTAACTAAGCTTTCTTTTATAAATAGAACAAACATATTGATCAAGATAGGTTCAAACCATAGTAATGTATCCCTATTACTTAGTATAAAAATAAATCATAAAAAATACTAAATTAATAAATCTAACATACACAACCATAATAATCATGTTGGATGGCTAATAATTTTTATAAATGGATTCTATATTATCATTGTCAAAATTTGAAATGGTTTCAACCCTATTATAATTATTAATTTAGTTTTTTTATAAAATATCTTCTAGTCACAAATAATTTTTTTACCTTATTATTGTTAGATTTAATAATGTTATTTCAATTACTTTCCATAGTTTCATAGATACACGGGCATTGAATTTGTAAAAAACTATTTTTATCAACCCAAAATAATTTTCACTTATTTTATGTGCATGAAACTTACATGTGTGTTTTTGTTGAATCAGTTAATAAATAAAAAATTAGTTGGTTGACTCGTTCTCAAATAATTATAACTTGATTTGAATATTAGGTATAATTCACTAGAAAACTATATTTGTTTTAAAACAACCAATGGAATAGCTAGTAAATTTTCACCTGCATGGTAATACTAAAAAAGAATAACCAATGAAATTATAATTTTTTAGGCTTTAATATAATAATATAGAATTTTTTATGGGTATGTTCTTAAAATTATCCTTGATCTAGGGTGTAATCTTATAAATTGAGATTAGGGCTAACAATTTAAGATAATAATGATTGATCAAGACATTCAAATTAAAGTTGTGAAGGATATCCATACAATTCATTTTTATAATAAGATATTTGATTATCCAAGCCAAGGCTATTTTTAAAATTCCATAATTGTCAATTTTATTGGGGCATAGCCAAGTATGGAATCTCTAAAGAAGTGGATGGGCATAAACTCAATGTTTTGCAGTCACCAAGACATTGGATTCTTGGCTAAAGGATATTTCTTAGTTTCTTTCTAAAAATATGAAGATAAGGATAAGTTTCATATAGGAGACCCATGGTTCTTAAAAAAATTGAGGTTATATTTGTGGTAATGTCCCTATTTCTCAATCTAGAAGAACTCATAAAATAAGTTCCATTTTGGATCTTTCTTTAAAAATTATCATAAAACAAGTTCCATTGTGGATATTTCTTTAAAAATTATCCCCAAAATTATTGCATAAGGCATCTTCATTGAGGTTACTTTTAAAATTTACAAGTTTATAAATGTGTATGATGAAACTAAGAACAAGGAGTTATCTATATATGTTAATGTGTGTTTTTCTATTAAATTGACTTTTCCTTTACTCAAAGTGTTGAGAACTTATTTTTCTACTAAGGTTTTGAGGTAAAATTTGTATGTTGAATGTCTACCCCTCATATGTTATAATTATGGGGAGATTAAAAACTTTTTTGAAAAAAACTCCATCCTAAAAATTAATTCAAGTTTTAAAATGTATGATTTAATGTGGAAATGAATTCACCCCCTGAGACTTTAAATGAAAAAGTTAAAAATGCTAGTACAAAAAAATCACCTCTCCAAGACTTGGTCACTATACAAAATGGTAGGAAAAACTTTTTATCGACTTCATAATTTTCTTGTATAGTCATATCTTGACCTAATAATAACTATGACATCATGTATTTCTTGAGGAGTGGTGTACATACTACATTCAATTTATTTGCCATTTTGGTGGATATTATAGTATATGTAATTTAGCTATCAGCCACAAAATTAAATCACTTAAGTTTTATTTTACCCATTATAAAAATGTGTCATTTTTCATCTTTCATCTTTATTATTTTCAACCTTAAATACTCTCCTCCTCACTAGAAAATTGTATCCTTGTTTATGTTCCTATGTATGTATCTTATTGTAAAATAAAATCACTAACTTCATTTCTTCTTCTTTTGCCATCATATTAAGGATATGGAAATTCAAAATCATGATGACCAACTTATCCACATCTAAATAATGTTCCATTAAATGATCTTCCTTACACTCTTCCAAAATTATCTCTCCCTCTCAAGGAGATGAATACACATATTGATAACTAAATGGTACTTGAGAAGTGATAGATACTTCCTCATTCCATTATTGATTGTGTTCATATAATGGTTGGTTTCTACCACTTTTGAACCTGATTCTTCTTCTTGATGCACTTTTTTATCTTATAAACAACTTTTCTTTCACCTTTAAATCATGTTGGTATGCTTCATATAATGTGTGTAACCTCACAATTTTTATATCATCTTGAATACTAAATCTTGGTGTAATTATTCATGCCTAAATTATTTTTCCTTAATTTTTTCATCTTATTCAAAGCATCCAATTTATAATTTTTAGGAAAATAATTTCATTTCAATTTTGAAACCATCTTTTCCCCATAGGTAATATTTTTTTACTATTCATATTCCTCTCATTTTGTACCTATTTCAATTATAGGGTTGAAAGATAGTGTATCTTGGTCTGAGCCACTTTCACCTTCCTTAGATTATTTTTTTCATCAAATTATAATTACTCTTTCATCACAATGAGGCAATAAATAAAATCCCTAGGATTCAAAGTTCTTGACAAGCTTGAAACTCTTATTTTGGTTGATTTATAATTGTCATATATTCTCTATCATCTAATATTTCATTTTCTTGTCCTATATCTTCTACTCCCATTAATTTATCTTCTAAATCACTCTCATCATCCCTTAGGACAAATTTGATTCTTATATCCTCTTCAACAACATACATGCTTATCTACATAAGCCTTAAAAAATATATAATATCATCTAATATTCCTTCTATATTTGAAATCATTGTTCACCTATAACCACCATTCTTCTTGGATACATCTAGACACTATATCAATCTAAACCTCATATTACAATATTTTATTTTAAATCCTATGTGGATACTACTCTCTACAAAATAGATTCAAATCCAACTCTTATACCATATGTTACAGTTAAGGATAGGATAAAATGAATGAAAAACTTATCCTTTCAATCATTAACCCCACACATACATAGAAAATAAATACTCAGATGTACATCAATTTGAAACTAGAAAGCAAAGACATGCATTTTATTTAAATTTTGTGAGTAAATTTAGAGATCATACTCCACACTCACTCATTCCTCTTTATGGTTAAAACACCCTAATCAACCCTCAATGGATTAGATTTAACTTTTTAATTTTATATGCCTCATGATCAAGCACCTACACATTCCCATAAAGTATTACCTCACTCCAATCTTCCTCCTCCAAATATTTCCTTACATTTTTCCCTTTGATGTGAATTGTCAAATCACATTTGATATTATAAAAACCCTTAAAATGGCCACTAAAATGTTTATGGTTTTTAATTAATTTAGACAATTTTTATAGGATAAACTTCTAGTTAGTGTAAAGGGCGAAGGAACTATAGGTCAGAGCCCAAAATCCCTAAACCCAATGGAGCGATCCAAGAAAGGGACTATAGGGCATAGCCCAAAGGCCCTCTATAAGGTGTGAGATGGATAACTTTGTCTCAATTACAAATTTGTATTCCTCTATTCTATGAGCTGGGTAAAGCGTCATGGACCTACATGGATCTTTGTGGGTCACCTTCACCTTGTAACATTGATGATATAATACCAATTGGACTTAAATGCACATGTACACAATATTATATATTTTTGAATGATGTAAGATTTGTTGGGTACCTAAATGTTCTTATATCATGAAGTTGAATATATTGATGAAATTTTGAAGAAAACAAGTTTCACTCCAATAGGTTTAATGGAGTATATGTCAAATATGTATATATCTAGTGTTGGTTCTCTATAAATAACTCCTCAAGCTTATGGAAGGCTATTTTTTTCTCAAAAATAAATAACAACTAAATACAAAGGTATATAACCAATGAAATATCTTTTATTTTTCATATTTCATTGTTGAAAAAGTGTTATCTCGCATAGCACAAGATAGAGAAATATATATTTGTATTAAGATATGCATAAAATATGGGTTATAAAGGTAACGGGATTCAAATAAAATCTTAAGATATTTAAGAGAACCAAATATTTCATTTGTTATTCCACATATACAAACAATTGGTTATAATAATAATATGTCTTCTTTGAACATGTATGATGAGTTGCATAATTATTTATATAATGATTTTATGAAGACAACATATGTATCATCTCTTTAAAGCAAAATGGAATTACATTATTTAAAAAACACTCCAAGAGGTGCTTATTTATACATCACGAAGTGAGATTAAATCTCCTAATCTATAGGTGATAAGGATTAAAATATACCTAATTATGTTAGGTATACCTAACCTATAAAATATAAAAAAAACCTAACCCATGGTAAATGTAAAACAAAGGTTTAAATTACCTTGAGACATTTATTAAAAATAAGCTAGGATTAATTAATTATTCTAACATTTCCCCCTTAATTGATCATAGCTTGAAGATAATAAGAGAGAGAATTTCTAAATGCCTCAAACTTATCACATGAAAGTGACTTTGTGAAGACATCTACACACTATCCTAAGTGGGGAAATACTGGAGCTATATGTTATGTTGCTAAACATGTTCGTGTATGAAATGAATCTGAACCTCTATGTGCTTGGTTCTCTCATGAAACACTAGATTGTGAACAAGATGTAGAACACCCTGATTGTCATAATGTAGAACTATAGGCTGAGTCCATGGAACTCCAAGTCTTGAAATAATGTGGCATATCCATATCATTTTATAGATAACTCTTACTACAACATGATATTATGCCTTTATGGAAGATCTAGAAACACAATTATGCTTCTTACTTCCCCATGAAATCAAACCAAATCCTAGAAAGAACATAAATCTTGAAGTGGATTTCCTGTCATCAATAAAAGCTACATGATCTGTATCCATGTATCTTGTCAAGAAAAAATTATCATTATTATTATATTCTAGGCCATACTCAATTGTACCTCTGATTTATCTCAATACCTGATTTGTTTCTTTTCAATGTGTTACCTTTGGTTTTTGCATAAAGTGAGAAAGATAGATGATAGAATAGATAATATCTAACATAGTATATGTCAAGTAAATGAGACTCCCAATCAATTATCAATAGAGAGTTGCATTTACTTCTAGTGATGGATCTGTATAAGATAACTAAAGTCTTATCTTCATAGGTGTTTCAATAGGCTTGCAGTCTATCATCCTAAATTTCTCAATCAATGTCTTGGTATACTTTATCCATGAAAAAAAATGTAATGTTCCTTCTACCATACCTCCAAACTAAGACAATAGTGAAGCAGCCCAAGATCTATCATGTCAAATGATCACTTGAGATCATTCTTAGTTGCATCGATCATCTTCACTATACTACTAGTGATGACTAGATCATCAACATAAATAATTAATATAACAACCTCCCCCCCCCATAATTTTTGAGGTAGAGGTTAGAATCATATGGAATCATTTTGAATCCATGTTGTACAAGATGCTCATCAATCTTTATGTACCAGTTTTGGGGAGCCTATTTTATCCCATAAAGAGACTTGATAAGTCTACACACTTTATGTTCCTGATCAGGTACCACAAATCCTTCAAGTTGAATCATGTAGACTTATTCTTTCAAATCTCCATTGAAAAAGGCACTTTTTAAATACATTTGATGGACTTTCCATCCAAATTGTGCAGCCATAGCAAAAACCACTCTAATAGTCTTTATCTTAGCTGTGGGAACAAAAGTCTCCTCATAGTCAATGCCTTCTTTCTGGGCATATCCTTTTGCAAAAATCCTTGCCTTTTACTTATTAATACTACCATCTACTTTTTACTTGGACTTAAATACCCATTTTCATTCAATAAGCTTCTTCCTTGGTTGAAGATCAAAAAGCTACCAAGTGTTATTCTTCATCAGTGACTAATATTCTACATCCATGGCATATTTCCAAGGTTTAAACTATAGGGCTTCTATTAATATAGAGGGCTCATATGTTTCTTGAACAATACTCATAAGGGTCATACTAACCTCTTCTTGATACATTCTTCAAGTCATCAGTCTTGAAGTGGATGTATCAGGTACTCTATTCAAGTTAGCATCTTGTATAGTAATTGTATACCATTTGGGCATATGCTGAGTTGTAGGTGGTGGTGTTGGAGGTCTTGTTTGACTATCTTCCTATTCACTTTCACCATCACTATCTAAAAATATTATAAGGCTTTTGCCTATGTCATTTTCATGTGTAGAAGGTTGATTAATTCCACTCATTTCATCAAACACTACATCTCTACTGATTAGTACCTTTGTTGTTTCTAGATCAAGGAGCTTGTATGCCTTTGATTGTGCATTGTATCCCACAAAAATACATCCTTTTTTTTTCTTATCTAACTTATTTCTTTTCTTCTTAGGAATATGCATGTATGCCTTATAACCAAAAACTAGAAAGTGAGTTACCTTTGGTTTATTCCCTATCCAAGCTTCACATGGTGTGATTCCATCAAGAGCTTTGGTGGGTGACCTATTCAACAAGTAGACTACAGTGTGACAAGATTCTGCCCAATATGTATTAGGAAATTTTGCATCCTCAACCATGCTACAAAACATTTCCACAATGACTCTATTATACTATTCTACAACTCCATTTTGCTAAGGTGAATATGGAACTATCAATTGTTGATTTATTCCATTTACACTGAGATAGACTGAGAGTTCTTTACTAGTGTATTCCCCCCATGATTTGAGTGAAGGATTTTGATTTTTCTACCAGTTTCATTTTCAACCATGGACTTGAATTCTTGGAAGACTTGAAAATCTTGATCCTTAGTCTTCAATAAATATACCCACATTTTTAATGAGTAATCATCAACAAAAAATTTAAATTATTTATACCCTCTAAGACTGGGAGCAAAATGTCTATAAAGATCAATGTGCACCAAGTCCAACTTAAAAAGTGATTGATACTCAGTCTTTCTAAAGGGGTCTCTTCTTTATTTTCCTACTAAGCAACTAGTACATATATCAAAATATTTATTGAGTTTGGGAAGACCATGAACCATATCTTGTTTGCTCAATTATACTAAATAACCATAACTCAAGTGACCATATCTTCTATGCCATAAATTGCCTAGTTATGTATCTTTGACCATAAGTGCTTGATGATCATGTTGAAAAAAATCAAGCTAAAACATTTTTCCAATGTTGGAAGCCTTGGAAATCACTTTAAAATTCCTATACTTGTCTTTGATGTGGCAAAAAAAATTTACCATTATGGTGATCAAATTCAACCATGAGGTTGTGGTCTAGTAGTTGATTAACAGATAACAGATTTTTTGTAAGTCCTGAAACATAGAGAAGTTTTTTAATTATGCAATTTTTATTTCCAAGTTGAAGTTTCATGTCACCACTACTATGTACTATATATGAGGTATCATCTCCAAGTGAAACATTTCCCTTTGATTCTATTTTTGTCAAAGTTAAAAATCATTCTTTTCTCCATGTCATGTGTTTATTTTCCCCTGAATGAACATACCAGATTGCACATGGATGAGTGGTAGACTCATGTTTTTGAGTATCTAAACCATAGTCCTGATTTGAAGAATCATAGTCTTCAACAACATTGTCATGTTGGTTAGGCTTGGAATTTGTCTATTTCTACCTGTGTTGTTGTGGTTGCTTCTTTTTTGTTTGTGGTGATTTGTTGAAAGAGGGTTGCTTATTTGATGAACCCTTTTGAAATGTGTTATACCAATAATTTTTTAAGTCATGTCCCTATCTTCCATAAATTGGACATGCCTTTAAATAATGTTAATTGTTCCCCTGTGAATTTTGTTGATTATTTTGGTTGGGATATTGCTTTGGACCCTTCATGGGTTTCTTCCCCTTTTGATTTCATGTAAGGGCATGCTCATCATCTACTTCCTCTGAATTATGCAAAGCTTCTTCTTGTTTCAACAAATTTACCAACAAAAGTGGTCACAAAGATCCTATATATGGGGGTTAGTACTCTAAGGACTATAGGGACCAAAGAATCATCTATCATCGATTCACCCAAAGATTGAAGTGAACCTCTCAATGTTTCAACCCTTATAAAGAATTTTTCTACTTTTTCATCTAATTTGAGTTTGAGAGTATGTAATTGGCTTTGAAGATGCAAGATTTAATTTTGATTTTTAGCTTCATAGATTGGTTTAAGCTTATCCCAATCATCTTTTACATTTGTAGCAATACAAATATGAGTTTGAACCTCATCTAAAACTCCAAACATGATTATTAGCTTACCCTTTTTATTAACTTTTTCATATTTTTGTTGTTGATCAACATCTATGGCATGTCTGAGCCATGTGCCTTCTACTACTGACCAAATATCTTCAAACTCAAAATGTGTTTATACTTTTATTTTTTATGTAGCGTAATTATCACCATGAAGCAATTGTGTGTCAGGGAGCACAAAACATGGTCTTGAACTAAACATTGTAAATATCAAGTTGTGTATGATAGTATAAATTCGTTGTTTAAGTGTGGAAATGGAAGGAGTGTTTTCAAAATGTAAATGATAGAAAATGCAAAAACACATACACAAAGAGAAAAAATCACACACTAACACACAAAAGGATGTCAAACTCTGCTGAAAATTCATCCAAGAATGAAATGGAAAATTAGAAAATGGGACATTGATTTCAACCAAAAATGCATCTAAGGAGTCTACAATATTCTCATGGTCTGTGACACCTAGAATTATTGTACAATGGTCATGACATGGGGGTCTAGGTGTGGCAGTGCCCGGCATGCTCTTTATCATAGTATAGGGTAGGGTCAAGGGGAGGATACCTAAAACCAAACAAAATTTGAAGACTTTTTGGCCCTTAAAAATGATTAAAATTCACTAATTCTAACAAAAAATTGACCTCCCCAAGAGATGTCAATTGGCACCAAAAATGCATCTACAAGAAAGAGAATTACAAGGATGATATGTTGCAAAAACATGGGCTCAATACACTCATGTAGTTAAATGTAGGTGCTTATGGTGGTGTTTTTATATGCATTCATCATCTACAGTGTATCTTTCCTTGAGCTTTGTACAAATTTTTTGTCTGACACTTCACATCAAATAGGAAATATTCTAGTAGGCTTTGGCATACTAGTTCTTCCAATTAAAGATTCCCAATGTTCTAGAGGATAGTTTGTAGATCATAATAAAATCTAGTGCAATTCATCTAAAGGCCAATACAATATAGAATTTTTTAAAAATAACTAAGGAAACTCCCTCCACCAAAAACAATTTCCAACCCGAACTCGGGGGGGGGGGGGGGGGGGGGGGGGGGGTGGGGGAGGTGGGGGGGTGGTGGCTTTTCCTTGTCCTATTTTTTTTTTTGCATGTTTGGTTGAAATTGAATATACTATTGGAGTCATGGAAGGGGTTGGGAATGAGAATTTGATTTAGTCTCTTTTACTTACTTGGAGCAACATTTGGCTTTGCCAATACCAAAAAAAATTAATTTGTCTATGACATCAAAAAGATATTAATATTGTAAAAAAATGAATCAATAGCTAATATTAATGCCAAATCTGACAAATAATACAAATTTTCATCCCTTAGCCAAATTTTTTGAATATTAATATAATTTAATACAAATATGGCTAAAATTTTGTAAAACAAAAAAAATTGCCTATAAGACAACTATTCTCCTTTCATAAAATTGTTCAGAATTTTGGTAGTGTTTCTACTTAGGATGGTACAAATTGGAGCATCATGACGCATCCAAGGATTGTATGAATCTTAACTCTTTATCTCCACCAAATATCCAATGCTTCGAAAACCTCCTCAATAATTTCCTTCCTGCTTTGATACCAAATGAAACAGAATGGAATTTCATTGTTTAAAAATCACTCCAAGAGGTACTTATTTATACATCACAAAGTGATATTAAATATATTAATATATAGCTGATATGGATTAAAATATACCTAATTATGTTAGGCATACCTAACCTATGCTAAATGTCAAACAAAGGTTTAAATTGCCTTGAGACATTTATTAAAAATAAGCTAGGATTAATTAATTATTCTAACCCTCTCAAAAATAGAAGAATTATGAGCTCAATATAATTTTCCTTCAAATTATTTACTTCCTCATAAAACATACAAAATATCATACATGTTGATATTTTATATTATGATGAAGTCTTAACTAATTTATTGAGAACTAATTCGATTTTAAATTCATGTTATCATAAGTATATATTTCCTTTTAATTTGAGTGAATGTGTTTACTTTGATGAATAAGAGCCTCCACACAATAGTAATGATGATGCAAAAGTTGATGATCTAAAGTTTACCTAGTTTACCTTGTAGAAGATAAATATACATTTCTTAATGAAGAAATAAGTGTTATAGAAATCAATACTACTAAAAATCCTAAGATGTTCAAGCTTGGTGATTTTTTAACTATTTAGAAAAAATTAAAAATATATATATTGATCTATTAAATAAATATAAAGATGTTTATATTTTCTTAATGATGATATGTTTGGTTTATCTATTACTATTTTTATAATTTTTAGACTAACAAATGTAGGTGTTACTTGCTTAGCTAGATTAAATGAACAAAGATATCCTTGGCATTTGTCTCATCTATATTTAATCTTATTGTTTCTTGCGTAAAATAATGTTAAAGGATTACAATTTTTAGTGATCAAAATTCAAGATGAAACCAGAAATTTTAAATAAAATAATATTTAAAAATATAAAATAAATTATTAAAAACTTTTTAAAATAACTAAGCATTATATAAACATATCATTTTTTACATTAAAAAAATGATATATACAAAACTTTAAGGCCACCTTAAAGTCTCCATAACAAACATATTAATTTTTATGTTATATATTAAGCACTATATAAACATGTCATTTTTTCATAAAAATAAATAAATAAAAAATTGATATATACAAAAATTTAAGTCCACCTTAAAGTCTCCCTAACAAAATATATAAATTTTTATGTTATATATTAAAATTAAAAATATTAATATTTAAAATATGTACTAAATTTTTTAAAAACAATGACCATGTACTTGAATTACTAATGTATAATAATTATGCAAAGTTAACATATTTAGTATTAAAATTTTCAAATATTTAAGTTGTGTAAGTTTACCACTATTCGATAAATTACAAAATAATTATAAAAATTCCTTATCAAAATGGAAGATAACTATGTAAATATTTATTTAAAAAATATTATCATGTGACATAATATATTGTCAATTTACATTGTAACTTAATTTGAAATGGAATATCACTTTTGTCTAGTAATGTTATGTAATTGAGGGCTCATCACTTGATGACTAAAAAATTTCAAGTTTTAACTTTAATTCCAAAAACTCAATGACTCATATTAACTTTTGGATGTGATGGCTTATCTCTTGAAGAGACACATTCTAACTCCACTCTCTATTATACCTCTTTTGATAATAAGGACTTCTACTATGTACGTGGAAAAAAAGGAGTTATCTCACTAATAACTAACTTTGAATTTAGAATTTTGATGAAAGAGCATCCTTGGTATGGATTATCTATCCATCATATCCAAAAAATGAGTTTAGGTGTCAAATACATCATATCTTCATGAGGTTTTAGTGTTCATAATAGTTTTGAAAAAGCATAGAAAGCATGTTTGTCCTTACAAAGTTTGTATTAGCCAAGTCAAGGATATGGATTTTTAGAGATCACAAATGGAAACTAAAAATGCATTCAAAATAATTTTTCAATGAAGATGGTGTAATGATGCTCAAACCATGTGATTAAGACCCACATACATAACTTGAGGCATTTTTTCATTTATAGGTATAATGAGGCATGGTGAAGGTCGAAAAAAATTTGGAACATCTAAGGTGAGCTGAATGCACTTTTAACTTGGGATTTTTTTTATTGTGATGGTGTTTGCATCCTCAAATTTTAAAAATATTTTTTTTCAGGTTTAAAGTTTTTTTCTTCCATAAAGCCCAAAATAAAGAGTAATTTAAAGATATGGAGGAATAACATATCTTAACACCAAATGGTATTATTATTATTATTATTATTATTATTATTATTATTATTATTATTATTATTATTATTATTATTATTATTATCATTATCATTATCATTATCATTATCATTATCATTATCATTATCATTATCATTCCATTGTTCGAAGAAAGAACAAGCCATTTTGAGTGTTTTAGAACCATTTTTTATAATAATGGAGGAAATGTGGTAAATGAAAAACCATTGGGAAGAATAGATAGAATACATATAATAGTAATCCAAAAGGATGGTCTAAAATAAAAAAATTGGTACACTTGTATAAAAAAGAATGAACATTTATTTGACCTAGAAAAATAAAATATATTTTTTGGAGAAGGCATGTGAAAATTGGAGTGGTTGGAAAAATATAAAACTATACTAGAAGTACCACAAGGGTTTTGAGAACATGTTTAACACATAGAAACCCTAAGAAAAATAAAAATAAAAATAAACAATTTGTATATACATTCGGTAAAAGCATAAAATAAAGTTATTTTGGTATAGAGATTATATACTTCAGGTTGTCGACAAAGCAATCAATAAGATCATTTTTAAATGAGTTTTTTTTTATGAAATTAAAGGAACTATAAATTTCTAGTTGTGAATCATCATTTATACTTAATAATCCATAATTTTATATATATGACTCAGTCTATAATGATATTTTGAAATATTAAAGTCAAGCCTAATTGGTCGACAAAATTATTGAACTATATTTGTACACTTTATTACATTTTTTAGGATGGTTCAATGTTGTATATGGTTTTTCTTGGGGTTTTTATAACTAGAAAGTATCAAGGGATAAATTTATAACTTGTTTGATGTAATAACCCCTTAAATTAGACACTGTAAAAATGCCCTTCATGTGATTCTAAGTCATCCTTCTAAAGGATTTCTTAAATAATCTTAATAACATTTATAAATATTTAAACTAGTACAACTAATATGATTTAAGGTATATAAATATAAAATAAAAATTTATTCTTATAACATTCAATATTAAAGTCTTAAAGTATATAAACCATTCCAATTTATTTTCATTATATAATTCAAATCCATGATTTTATAATGCATCTATTCAAAAAAAAAAGTGACTAAGAATAATAAATTGATATTTATCTTTAATTACATCAAATTTACAACTACATAACAAAATATTAAACTTCACTAATATCCTAATAACATAATTTTTTATAGTTTACACATTTATATATTTCTAAATAATATATAATTAGATTACAATCATAGTTTCATGAAAGGCATACAAAATAACAAGACTTCAAATGCATCAAAGTTGAAGAATTAATACATCACCATTAAAGGTGAGAACTATATGAGAAGAGGGAGAGTGGCATATCCAGCCATAAATCATTTTAGATCACCCATACACCCCCCATCCATCGAGAGTGTCCCTACCACTCATGAGGAAGGTAGATTTGAAATTGATAGCAAGGAAGATAAAAATTTATAAATATACCATACTATAACTAATTACACATAACAAATATAAGTTAAGATAGTGAACAAGAATATAAAATAATAAATTCCTAATGTATAATAAGTATACATGTTTATGTCCATAAGAATAAATAAGGTAATGAGCCCACCTCATTTTAACCTAACTTAGTAATCCATTCTCAATTACTTAGTTAATTTAAAACTAATGGTTTTCCACAAACCGCATAGTATCCACATTCTGAAGTCCACAACACAATATCTAAGGTGTATCAAATACCCCATATATCCTAACAATACTATAGTAACATAATGATCACTAAAAATGAACATGAATAAATATGTGAATGATATTACTAATTTGTGTGATATATATCATAATGCATATGTATTTTGTACCAACAACATGAAATTACATCACCCCCTCCATTTGCTAAGTATTGTTTGAAAATCAAATAATAAGTTAGGATTTCATTTTTAAGGACTAATCATAATTTACTAATTTAAAATATCATAACTATCAATGAATGTTTTACATCGATGAAGCAAATATATAAGATACAAAACTATATCATAGATAAAACTATGGTTTCATAAGTCTTGATGTATTCTAGTTACACTACTATGTTTTTCATCAAAATAACAAGGTTTTATAATATTTCCCAAGGTAACAAAAAGGTTGGAGACACTAATGGGGGCATCAATTATATGGAAGATTAAAACTAATTTGTAATTTTCATTAGGGTCAGAAAAAGGTTTGGGCTATCTAGGTTTAAACCCTAATTTTTAAAATAGACCCATTAGTATTGTTTTTATTTTATCAAAAATAGAGACTAATAAAATAATAATCTAATTATGGCAAATAACTGAGTCAAATCAAAATTTATAATATATGAAATACATGGTTGATTTGAAACTTGTAATTTCTAAAAATATGCTAAAATGGGAAAGTATTAAAGACAAATAACATAGCTAGAATCTAGATATAATGGACTATAATAGAGACTATGTGATCAACTATGTGAATGTGTGAGTTCACTATGAATCAAGAACACACTATTTGGGCAAGCTTGGCCTGATTTGTCATTTGTTAGTTGTGTCAGCATAATTTAGTTTTTTTTCTATTTATGTGAGTTTGATTGGTGAACCTTTACCTATAAGTCCTATGTCTAATGGGGTCACTTGATTTGTTGAGGAAGTTATTATATGGCTTATTCCTCACTTGAAACCCTAGATAAATGACAAAGAGAAACAAATGAATAAAAGGGGGGAAATGAATTAGGGGTTAAATTTATTCTTGTTCTCCACACCCCCTATTTTGAGTGTTACTTATTTACCAATACTCCAAAAAGGGATCAAACTCCATGTATTTCTCCCATGTTATGGTGGTGTGTGTGAAATACTGGAAAAATTATATATGTTGTTACAATCCAGATGGAATTATGTACATCAACAATGGTGTGTGACCTTATTTTTGTATTTATACTTAGCCCAGGGATACTTGGGTTTCATGGACTCATATTTGGTAAGCATATGTGATTTCCTCACAATGTGCGGTTAGAATAATTTTAGTATTTGTAATATAGAAACCTTTAGCCATATAGTGAACAAATGAATAAAAAATGTGTTTATATATTGGTATTTTTAGGATTTCCTTGAATGGGACTTGAGAAACAAGTGGAATGCCTTGTTAGATGAATTTGAAATTGGTAAATTATCCATTGTTTTATGGGACAATGAAACCAATGACTTTAGACACTACCAACCTGTAGGAGTGTCCTAAAGGAGTAAAATTATCTGAAGAGTATAGATAGTTAAAATAAAACTTTGAATCAATCTAATAGTGAGTCTAGGTTGCTTGGAATGAAGAATAGTAATATTTCAAAATAGATTTACCTAAGGATAGAGTGTTATTTTCATAGAAGGAGAGGAATAATGGTTTAGAATTGTGGAATTGGGCATAGGTTAAGTGTGCATAAGGTGTGGTAAAAAGTGCATTGTTTTAGCATTAAATGATAATTTTAGTGACTACATTTACTCCATTTTATTATAATATTGTAAAAAATAAAAAGGCATGTCATAAAATAAAGAGAATCATACCTAAACTTACTTATGTTGAGTATGGGTAAGTGCACAAAGTTGGGGGACAAAAAGTGGCCTACCTGTGGACATGATTTTCTTGAAATTTCAAAAATGTAAACTTCTATAGATAATTTGAGATATCTACACTCTAAATTTAAAAATGATGTAAGAATATTAAATGTAGAATTTCAAGTCTAGTTTCTAAAACACTAAAACAAATTAAAATGGTTAAGTATAACTAGGTCAAACATCTAAAATTTAAAGAGGAACTCCTATTTTTTTAAGAAAATAAAGTGGATAAATAGTCGTGTGGTACACCATTTTTTGAGCAACATTTAATATTTTTTTAAACCCTTTTGGGAAAATTTAGATAAGATCTTCTAGTTTGTGACCTTTATTTTTTTATTTTTTTAATGAATACATTTTTTAATGAATTTTTTAAGTAAGTAGATCCTAAAAACTGATAAAAATGGATAGCCATCCGTGTGATGCACCTAACTACCTCAAAAAAAATGAAAAATAATTTTATTTTAATGTGTGTAGAATTAGGCTTAATTTGTGACCATATAACTTGTTTTTCACTTGGATCAATGAAATAAAAATTATATGAACATGTATAGGCATGTATGTTTGTGGAATGTAGTGGCTTAAAAAGGTATAGATAGCAATCAACATAGTTTGAAACCTGAAATTAGTTCAAAATTTATAAAAATCATATTTTTGGAAAAAAGAGAGTGTGCTCATCACAATGGTATTAATTTTTTGAATTTTTATTTTGAAATTCATAGTGTATTTAGTGATTAAAGTATAATTTTATTATTTTTTATCATAACTCTCAGATTCAACTGTAGATTGATAGGTCCAAGTCTTAGGCTCAGGAATCCAAGCCATTCCTAAGCCAAAAGGCACAAGATTTGAATTCAAATTAAAATACCATAATCATGTTAATAATGTGATCATGATATTAACATGATCATGTTATTAATCACATTATTAACATGTTCATATTACTCAATAACATGATCACAATAATAATGTGATCACACTATATATTTATAACACCCAAAAACCCTAATTTTCTCTTTACCTCAAATTATATATGAGACCTTATATGTTATTGAGTTCCATAATAATGGTGTTATTTCATGTGATATAGGAAAGGTCCCTAACCTTAGATAGTGAATTAAGGTGTCATGATATCACATTAGACTTCAAAAAAATTATAGGCATTTTAATATGTTGACTTGATTGCTTATAATTCCATGGTTTTAAGGTTTAACTCATTATACTTTTTAATATATAAATTATTTCATCATGAGATGTCATAAAATGCATTTTTTAAACCTATGTCCAAAACTTAGCCTTTAGAGTACCAATCTAGTTGTGCATCTAAATTAAATTGGGGCTATTTTGAGCCCCTTCAACCTAATTGCATGAATATAAAATGCAATAAATAGGGGTTGATCAGCTCAAATTTCATTAGCTTGATTGAAGCAAATAAACATGATTTAATTATATGCAATTTCTACATGTATATAATGTGGTTTTGAGTTCAATAATCTTAAATTCATTAGCTAATGAATGAAAATGTCGATTAGTTCAATTGTGGAGGTAATTAGGGTCAAAATTAGCCACATGAAAGTATTTTAAATTTCATATTCAATGTGATTTTAAGTGAAATTAACCCTAATGTCATGTCATATATAATTAATCAAATATTTGATTCATTTAATCAAAGAGGCATTTGAGGCTAATTTAAACCCCTTGAAGAGAAAGATATGATTTGGGGCAAAATTAAAAGTTTGATTATTTCATAAATTGATCAATTACTCAAATTGTGTAATTAGGGGCATGATTTGGGCAAAATTGAGCCCCTAAATTAAATTTATGGCTCAATAAATTTTATAACATGTATAGCTTAACTGACCCTACTTTTATCAAAAATGCAAACATGTTCATGCAATTATCACAAATAGGTAAACAAGCAGCTCAAATTTTCTTGAATTACCTTAGTGATTGGACCCTCTATCTGATATCTTAAACCCTAAACCATGTACCATTTAAATTTAACCCTAAACCTTGTACCATTTATCTTAAACCCTAAGCCATAATCTCTAAACCCCAAACCCTTTAAATTATATAGCTTAAACCAATAAATTTAGCCTCAATTAAGATCCTTTATATATATAGTAATGATTAGGTTCACAGGGATGAACTTGGTCAAAATCGCATCACTCATTACCAAAATTGACTTAATTGGCTCAATTTGTGATGATGTGGGGCCTAATTGAGCCCAAAATCACATTCTTTAGTCACAGATCTAGGTTTAAGGAACTCATATTTGCCCCAATCACCTTCATGATTGTACCTTATATACCCTAATCCCTAATCCTTGAAGTTTTTAATCTCTAAACTCTAAACCATAAATATAAACTCTTTAAACTTTAAACCAATCATTTTATCCCAAATTAACATCATTTAGACTAATAATTAAGTCCATAGGGCTCCGTTTGGCCTAAATCACATGACTATCTACCCCATTTAAATAATTCACTCAATCTGTACCATGACATGGGGTATAATGACAACCAAAAAAACATTCTATAGTCGCAAATGGATCCAAGTGATTCAAATTGTCCTCAATTATCTTTATGATTGGCTCTATGTACCCTAAACCATATATACATTAAAACCTAAGGTATAAATCATAAACCCTAAACATTATACCCTAAATTGTAAACCATAAACTTTCCCTATTTACTAATTGATTTAGTCCCAATTAGCATCTTTTGTAGTAATAATTAGGTTCACATGGAATAGAGTGATTAGACATTATATATAGGTCTTGAAACTTAAACCCTAAGCCCTAATCCCTAATCCTTAATCCCTAAAACATAAATTGTAAGCCCTATTCCCTAATGCCCACTACATGCCACAAACATACATGCCTTATGATATAATTGATTTTATCATGAGATGTCATAAAATGCATTTTTTAAACTATGGCCAAAACTTAGCCTTTGGAGTACCAATCTAGATGTGCATCTGAATTAAATTAGGGCTATTTTGAACCCCTTCAACCTAATTACATGACTATAAAATTTAATTTTGGGGTTGATCAACTCCAATTTCATTAGTTTGATTGAATCAAAGAAACATTATTTACTTATATGCAAGTTATACATGTATAGAATGTGGTTTTAAACTCAAAAAATTTTGAAGTCATCAACTAATGAATACAAATGTTGATTGTTTAAGTTGTGGATGTAATTAGGGTCAAAATGAGACACATGAACCTATTTTAAATTATATATGATATGATTTGGAGTGAAATTAACCCTAATGTCATGTCATATACAATTAACCAAAGATTTGATTCATTTAATTTAGGAGGAATTTGAGGCTAATTTGAACCCCTTTAAGAGTAATATATGATTTGGGGCAAAATTAAAAGATTGATTCTATGATGAATTGATCTAATTAGTCAATTTATGCAATTAGGGGTGTGATCTGGGTACAAATTGAGCCCCTAAACCAAATTTTTGGATCAATTAATTGTATAACATGTATGCAACATGTACATGGCTTAACTAACCCTACTTTTATCAAAATTTCAAACATGAAGGTAATTATCATAAATAGGTGAATAAGCAGCTCAAATTTTCTTCAATTACCTTAGTAATTGGACCCTATAACTAATATCTTAAACCCTAAACCTTGTACCATTTAAATTTAACCTTGAAACTTAATCCATAAGCTCTAAATCCCAAACCCTTTAAATTGTATACCCTAAACCAATAAATTCAACCCAAATTAACATTTTTTATATATAGTAAGAATTATGTTCATAGGGATGAACTTGGTCAAAATCACATCACTCATTAAACCATAATTGACTTAATTGGCTCAAACTATGATGATGTGGGGGTTATTTGAGCTCAAAATCATATTCTTTACTCACATATATAGGTTTAAAGAGTTCAAATTTACCCCAACCACCTTCACGATTGTACCTTATATACCCTAAAACCTATACCCTAATCCCTAATCCTTGAAGTTTTTAATCTCTAAACTCTAAACCATAAATATAAACTCTTTAAACTTTAAACCAATCATTTTATCCCAAATTAACATCATTTAGACTAATAATTAAGTTTATAGGGCTCATTTTGGCCTAAATCACATGACTATTTACCCCATTTAAATAATTCACTCAATCTGTACCATGACATAGGGTATAATGACAACCCAAAAACACATTCTATAGTCACAGATGGGTCTAAGTGATTCAAATTATCCTCAATTATCTTTGAAATTGACCATATCTACCCTAAACCATATATAAATTAAAACCTAAGCCCTAAACCATAAACCCTAAACATTATACCCTAAATTTTAAACCATAAGTTTTCCCTATTTACCAATCAATTTAGTCTTAATTAACATCCTTTGTAGTAATAATTAGTTTCACATGGCATAGAGCGATTAGACATTATATATAGGTCCTCAAACCTAAACCTTATGCCCTAATCCCTAATCCCTAAAACATAAATTGTAAGCCCTATGCCCTAATGCCCACTACATGCTACAAACATACATGCCTTACAATATAACTTATTTTATCATGAGATGTCATAAAATGCATTTTTTAAACCTATGGCCAAGACTTAGCCTTTGTAGTACCAATCTAGTTATGCATCTAAAATAAATTAGGGTTATTTCAAGCCCCTTATGTAATTACTGGACTATAAAATGTTATTTTGGGGTTGATCATCTTTAATTTTCCCCAATCACCATCATGATTGTACCTTATATACCCTAAAAACTATACCCCAAGCCCTAATCCTTAAAGTTTCTAATCCCTAAACTCTAAACCATAAATATAAACTCTTTAAACCTTGAACCAATCATTTTATCCCAAATTAACATCATTTAGTCTAATAATTATCTTTAAAATTGACCTTGTATACCCTAAACTTAAGCCCTAAACACTATACCCTAAATTTTAAACCAAAAACTTTCCCTATTTACCAATCACCTTAGTCCCAATTAACATCCTTTGTATTAAAAATTAGGTTCACACATGGCATAGATTGATTAGACCTTATATACACCCTTAAACCTAAACCCTACATGCCCTAATCCCTAAACCTTATGCACCAATGTTTTAATCTCTTATCCATAATCCCTAATCTATATTAAGTATAATGTGATTGTGTTATTTAACAAGGTGATCACATTATTCTATATATATATATATATATATATATATATATATATATATATATATATATATATATATATATATATATATATATATATATATATAAAACTTAGTTCTCAATGTCAATTTTTAACACCATCCAAGTATTAATAATAATGAAATCGTGTTATTACATAATGTGATCATATTATTCTTAATATATTCTTCTCAATATGTATGTTGAGGAAAAATCTAGTATAACGAATAACCTGATCATGTTATGTAATAATGTGATCACATTATATAATGTGATTGCATTATTATCATAGACCAATCTCACTTTTTAACATCTATTTTTAACCCAAATCAAGAATTCTCTCCCCATAAACATTCTCTATGTACTTTTATGAGACCTGTGGTACCTGTGTACTTGAACCCATATTTGAAAAGCTATCAATTATCCTTGATGGGTGATGGATCATGTTTGATGAAAATGAAGATATTGAATAATAAAACACTAAAATAATTAGAATATTTGAGAGATAAAAACAAGATACAAATACAAAAACTTTGTGGTAGACAAGGTACAAATACTAATCTTAATGAACCAACTACCATAGATAATGAGCTAATTGACATAATAAATTAAAAATTGATGAAATTGACCATAATGAGTTGAATAATGATGAAATTGACCATAATTAAATTAATAATAATGAAATTGACAATAATGAAGTATATAATTTTTTAAGTTTACATTTAAAGTTCCAAGGTTTTGACTTTGTTGATGATGAGTCTATGTATGATGCTTCACACCCCATGAATGAAGAAAATTTGATGGAAACAAATAATGATTAAATTAACCATCAAGAAAATTTCATGGAAACATATAATGAAGAAATAAAAATTGAATAAAATGTCATCCCACCTCTAAATAATGAAAGTAATAATGATTTTGAAACACCCTCTCAACAAATTCCACCATTAACACCTCCAAGAATTATATGTAGAAAAGACAAGTCCTTAATTGAAGTTGATGAAAATATTTTAGAACCAATGCATAAGAAAATGTTTGATCACTACTCAAGAAGACTGACTCAACAAATTTGGGATACTTTCTTTCATAATTTGGATTATGATAGTCAAAGATGTCAATTATTTTTTTTCATTAATAAAATTGATTAAGATGAGACCTATAATGTACACATTAGGACTAAGAAAATATACATGATGCATATCATATTGAAGGCCCAAAATCATGCACCCAAAATTTTAATGTTACCCGGTGTATAATTACAACTTATGTAGTAAGTAACCAAATAGGGAAAAAATGAATGGTTTTAAAAATAAGTCGAACACTTATTATAAATAGAAAAAAATTAATGAAAGCAATTGAAAGATGTGAAAGACTTAATGAACTTAATACCGATAAGCTCTAGGAATTCTTTGGTAGACTTCCATGAAAATATAAGGTTATATCTGATACTCTCAAAGATTTACTTTCTCAATTTTGGAAAGACAATAAAAGAGTTTTGCCCAATGCAAGAGATGTAGTGAAAACTAGAGCTAGTTCTTGTAACTATGAATTGCATCTAAAACATTTATTGAATATGAATCAAACATAATTGTACTCTAAATTTTTGGAAAAACATCCATAAATTTCTATTTGTTAAAAAAAATTTGAGATGGCCAAACCATTTTATGTAAAAATAAATCACACATGCACCACTTATTGTTATAGGCAACATGTTGAATTTTCAATGCACTATGATTTTTTTTGCCATATTCGTTGTACATTACTTACTAAAAACATTTTGTAGGAGTGTGGCATTGAGTTGCCACCAAAATCAGCCAAGTGATTTGTTCCAACTATGTTTTGCAAAAGAATGTATGGACAATTATTTTACAATAAATTATGTTTAAACAGAAATTACAACATTTGTGGTGGAATGCCAAAATTTGAAAAATGTATCCATGAAGAGATTACAAGTATAATTAGACAGAAATTAGTTGGTTTAATAAAATATAAATCAATGAATTTTTAGGTAAAAAATGGAAAAGAATCTAAAAGGTGTGAGCTTTTTTAAAAAAATATATCTGTTTCCAAATTTTTGGTCAAATTTGGGGATAAGATTGTTTATGAGTATGCAACGCACACACATAAGGATAGATAGTTGGATAAACATTTCAAGATTAAAAAGGATAAATTCCCACTTAGTTTGATTGTTTCAATAGTTGACTTTTCCAAAACTTACACATTCAAAACTTGAATGAAAGTTTAATCACAGTATTACAACTCATCACAAGTTTCCATATTTATACATATAACATTCATGAATGCACCTAATAGTATAGAGCAACAACAAAAAATATTAAGGGTTTACCATTTTTATATTAGTGATGATCGATCACATTGTTTAAATTATGTGCAAGTTTATTTTTATAAGTTTGATGAATAGTTGAGTCAGAGGAATGTTATTATCAATCAACATTACATTTTGTCAGATAATTGCACATCACAAATCAAAAATTCACATATGTTTTATTGGTTAAGAAGGTTGCATGTTATCACTAGTGTAAAACACATTTGAATTTTCACTAATGTTTGCCATGGAAAAGGGGAGCATGATAGTGCTAGAGCATGCATAAAAATAGATATTGAAAGGGAGGAGTTGAAATTTGAAGAGAAAGTTCATTTGAGAAATGTAAAAAATGTGGTTGAATGGTGTAATGAAAATATGTGTCATGGTGCTCAACCAAATTCTACTATTCATATATATTTTTGGTTAATGGAGGAAGAACACTTGGAAAATTATAAGGATTGTATGACTCTAATGGGTTCAAGTGACCTCTACTCATTTTTTAGCTCAAATGCAAGTTATTGGACTATTTATATGAGACAATTGACATGTTTTTATTTTGCATGTGTGGACTCTATGTGGAATGAGTGTGAGTCACAAGAGTGGGTGGATGATTGGAATTCTAAACCTCTAATTCCAATCAACATGTATCAGGTTCTAACAACATTTCAAATTACAAATATGACATCATCAGATAACTTTGAACATGTATCTGATCTAGTGCAGCCAGATAGAATATGTTTCATTATGTATAATTTATTCTCATTATATATCTTCATATTATCGCTAAAAATGGTTTTTGTGATACAGGGCATGTTTTTGCATTTATTTTAGATGAGGATAATGAATAGGGAACTGATTAATACTTGTGTTGATGTGTAGAGAAAAATAAAAAATTGACTTCCCCAGATATAAATGGAGAAAACATTGACTATCCCACTAGGTTAGTGGTAGTAACTAAAACTTGGTTTCAATAATATCCTATAAAATATTCATATCAATGGTTTTTTGAAGAGTTTGAAATTCATAGGAATATATTTCATTATTAAAATTTGATTCTTGCAATGAATATTCAATTACAAAAATATAATGGAAGGCCATTAAACAGGAAACTATGGAAAGTTGGGAAGTTAGACCATGAAGCTATTATTGATACTATCAAGGTTAGAGCAGATCCTAGTGGTTCATTGGATTGAAATACATAGGTATGCTGACTTTTCAAATGTATATGTAATAAATTTTATTAATTTTTTTTATTTTCTAGGTAGTACATATGAATTTCATTTTTAATTACTTGCTAGTAATGTTTTGTAGGTTAGTGGTGCCAGATAAGCTTCCATCTTCACATGATTGGCACTATTAGTAGAGAATTATATATTATTAAATCTAAGAGAAGTTAGGTTGGACATGATCAAATCTTAGGTTAGATGTCTTTGAAGCTCAAAAATGACTTACAAGTTTTGTTTTATGTGTGTTTGAACTTGGGCTAAAATTTATATTTTTCTTGTATTGGGAAGGGTATTCTTGAGGTCAAAATGGGTGGTGGGTTTGTCGATTAGGCCTGATGGGAGGATAAATATATGTTACTAGATGTTATCCACCCCTACCCTAGACATGTTGATAGTGTCAATTTTCAGTCAGAAAACATCAAAACCACAGTTCTATAACCATAACTTAAACTTTGGTAACATTTGTTATCAATGTTTTTATGCTTCATGACAGTAGTGAAAATGCACTTCCAAGTGTATTTGTATGTCATGATAGTGTGATAACATGTAATTTTCCTATATATATATGTGATAAAAGGGATATATTCTCAATTTAAGGTCCCAAAGATAGCAATGGTAGTTGAAGCTCAAGAAGTTGCTTATTCAATGCTAAAAAGTTACATTTTTGGACCCATCATTGCAACTTGTTCAACTAATTTCTATCAAAGTTTCCACCTAAGTGATTTGAGGTGTGATTAGAGGGATTAAATAGGTATTGGATGAATATTATGGTTCACATAAATGACTTACAAGTTTTATTTTATGCATGTTTGAACTTAGGCTAAAAATTTGCATTTTTCTTGTATTGGGAAGGGTGTTCTTGAGGCCTAAATGGGTGGTGGGTTTATCAATCGGGCTTGATGGGAGGCCAATAATCTAGTCCTATATTTTATCTACCCCTTGGATGTGTTATAATTTCCAATTTTCAATCAAAAAATTTAGAAACCATAGTTCTACAACGACAACTTAAACTTTGACAACATTTGTTGTCAATGTTTCTACACTCTAGAATGGTAGTGAAAATGCACTTCTGAGTGGATTTGAACATTGTGGAAGTATTATAACATGTAATTTTCCTATCTATATGTGATAAAAATGATATATTCCTAGGTGGAGATCTTAAAGGTAGAAATGGCAGTTGGATCTCAAGAAGTTGCTTGTTCAATGCCAAAAAGTTGCATTTTTTGACCCATCATTGCAACTTGTCCAATAGATTGCTCGTGAAGGTTCCACCTGAGTGCTCCAAGGTGAAATTAGAGGGATTAAATAGGTATTGGAGGGATATTAAAATTCATTTAAATGACTTATAGGTTTCATTTTATGTATGTTCAAACTTAGGCTAAAAATTTGCATTTTTTGTATTGGGAAGGACGTTATTAAGGCCAGAATGGATAGTGGGTTTGTAAATCAGACCTAATGGAAGGCCAAAAACCTTTCCTAGATGTTATCCACCCCATGAACATGTTATTAGTGTCAATTTTTTATCAATAATCATTAGAACAATAATTTTATTAGACTCTCAACCTATAGAACATGTTAAAACTTGGGTAAGATGAGTTTTTGGTTGATTTGAGTTCTATAAACTTGGGTAAGAGTTAGAACATGTTATAATTAATAAAATAATACTATAAATATATTTTTAAAGATATAAAAACTCTATTTTGATAAATTGGTGTATTAGAGCAACAATTAGATCTAGAGACCTAGAAACTTAAAAACATAGAATTTAAGAATGAGAGCTCAATCTCTTAGAGACCTATAGTTGGTTGATTTCATGTAAGTTTTGACACCTACATAAATCCCTGATTTTTCCTAAGACCTATATAAAGTGTCTTAAATAATATTATTAAAAATAAGGAGAATAAATCTAAGAGATTGATGACTAGTTAAGAGCAGACCTAATGAGTAATTGACTAGTTTAAAAGAAGATTGTTTGAATGTGAATTTTGAATCAAGTTGAGAACAAAAGTGGATAAGTGAGGTTGTAATTATTCATGATCTTAGATCATATTAATTTTAGTTTCATATATTTATTAAACATAGAATATCAAATGGTGCATTAGGTGGTATTAGGGATGACAAAGGGTTTTAGCCAAAGATGGATCATTGTCTCATGAGTGCATATTATGTTTCAAGTTAGTAAGGTTTGCTTTTATCAAACTAAATACATTGTATTCAATCTCAAGTAGAATTTCATCAAGAAATAATATCAAATATAAAGTTTCAAAAATGAAAAAGTATACCATGTACATGGTCACCAAAAGGAGTTGAGTGTAGAAGAGGTATTAATAGAGATTACTCAAGAGGTGGTGGAAAATATAAATGAACAAGAATCATATAAGGCATATAAAAAATAGGCCTAGTTTCAAGAAAATATAGTCAAAAAGGCATTAGAGACAAGTTAAGGTGAAAGATCAAGTAACTTACAAGTATAGTTATTCGAGTGAGAAATTTGTAGGGATTTATGAATGATTTTATGTCTTTGCATTATACAAGTTTGAACATGATTGGGTATGGGTTTTAAGTGTAATCAAATTATTTTAATGATTAATTGAAAAGTTGTAAATGGGTAATGACAAATGCAAAATAGATAAGAGTTACACTAGTCATTTACACTACATATAATGAAATAAAAAAATTAATTTAAAAAAATATGGAAGATCCAAAATTTATAGCATTGAAAATAATAATTTTTTAATCCTCATTTGTGTACAACATTAAATATGAGATCTGATAGATAATAGTTTTAAAGATCAAAACAACAGTATACATTAACACATAATTAAAAAAAAAATCTATATAAATTAGATAAATTACCATGATAGGCATATAATATAGGCACATGTGTACATTATCAATAATACAGAGATTGTTGTGATAGACATACAAAAAATTACGTCTACCAACATAGTATCTAATGTTGGGTGAATGTCATATACACATATACAATGCCAAAAATATGTAAATTTTCATATATGCATACAAAAAATCACATCTCATGTAAGATATCCTATTCATCAAATAACGTCCCTCTCTTTGCCTTCCTCAAAGAAGACTCTCCCTGGGATGCCTTGCTAGTAGATGGAGACTCGTCTAATGACTTGGATTGTTCCAAGGTATAACTGTGGTCGTATGTTAATAGATCACTTATAGCTGAACCTATTTAAATACAAGTATTATTACAAAAGTAACATAAAATACATTCAACCAATTGTTAAGAAATTAATTTTCAACTACAATACAAAATCATTTAAACATGCACTTAATACAAGCTCACAGTCTTGCTCAATTTGTTTTTGATGCTCAAACAAGTCAATAGTAGACTCAGTTATTCAAATAGGTGTCTAAAATATGGGAAAAACATGAGAAGTTTCCCTACTAATCATCTAACTGAAACTATCAAATTTTATAGGACAACCCTGCAAATACAATACATTCACATAAGTTATATTTTCCCCAAGTATGTAGTAAAATTATGAAAATAAGTCTATTTTTACAATTCAAACTTACAAGTTAATATATAAATCTGTCAGTGCCTGTGCAGATGACATTGTAATAGCAATGACTATGTTTGTCTCAGCTCATAGAGAGGGAGGAGTGTCTACTTTATCCATGAATTTCTCATGTAAACAAGTTCTCACTTAATTTTATATAAAGTATCAAAGATATATATGGAATTTTTTTCTCAATGTAAACCAAGATATATACGACAATGTATTTCAACATGCATATCATGAAAAGATAATGTAAACCAAGAATCATGGAATTGTAACTACAATGAAATGTGCAATGGTGAAGAATAGTAAGTATTTTATATGTTGGAGGTAATATAAAAATTATAATACATGTAGGAAGTGTGAGTGGAAGAGTAGGTGCTGGAAAGAATAGTATCACTTCGAGAAGGCAAAGTTAAGGAGAGAAAAGCAATAAGAGACATATCAAGAATTTTATCCTTACTTGTAAAGCTTCTTTGGATAGATTAAAATGTAAATAAGTGTCTAGATTTTAATTATAAATCTTGTGGTGTCCATATCTATAGTCAAATATTTTCATGTTAGTAGTCTACAAGTTCAAAGTGGTGAAACCCAAGTTTCAATACTCTATCTTATGTAACAGTCAGAAAGAGGAGAACATAGTCAGTTTAAAGTGTCATTATAGATTATTGAAAGATGAGTAAGGGATATAAGATATTTATTAAATTAATTTAAACACATTTAAAGTCTCAATACTATTGATAAAATTAAAAATATATGGGAAGACTATATACAATCCAATTAGTAACAATTCTTAGTTTGCAGTCATAAAGAAAGACCATATAGAGTTATTGGAAATAGAATTGAGGATTTAAGGTATTTTTAATGTTGTGGGATATTATTTTTACATGTGTGTGGTTATTTGAATTTCTCTAAAATGAAGGTAAAGGGTCTTAATGGTTTATTTTATCTTATTTTTTGACATAGTCATGTTGGAGGGGTATAAAAATTCTGTAAAACTGCATGTTGAGAGTGATTTAGTATTGATAAAGGAAAATTAATAGTTTGAGAATATGTGAGGGATAAGGGAAGAGAAATTTAAATCCTTATAAGCTTTGATAAGGGTCAAAATGTCATTATAGGTAATTTATTATCCTATCAGTTAGGTGCAGGATTGAGACAACACAAGTTAGGGTTTGAAATTGGAAAATTAGATAACAAGTGATTTAATCAATGAAAAGTCATTAAAATCTGTGGATAGGTGTATTTATATAGGAATAATATTATTTTTATGGTTTAAAGTTGATTTGAGTCTGTATGGTATTGTTTCATAGTCAATAGCCTTGAATTAGGCCTAGGAGACCTAATTAGTCACGAGGGGTGTTGAGTTAGTTATTCTCTAAAGAGAGTTAAATTATGAAAGTCCATAGATTATATATGTGATGTAAATTGGTATCTTAATATGGGTTTGATTTGATTTGAATATTTTTATTTCACTCAAAACAAGAAGGTTTGCCTCCAAAAAGGGCTAGTAAAAGGAAGGTATCAAAGAGGAAAGAAGAGTTAAGTGAAGAGTTGAAGCTTGGGGGTTGTGTGGAATGGTTGGATGCATGAAATGAGATTTAATTGAGTAAGTATATGGTCTAATTATTATTTTTAAAGGATAAAATCAAATTATCATGTAGACCTATGAAAACACATAATAAGATTGTAAAGAATAGAGCAAAGATAAAGAGAGAGAACATGAAAATAGAGTACAAAATGAGGAGGCTGATGTTAAAAAGAAATATTATAGAGGTAGTTTATTATTAAAATGAATTAAATCATAGAAGGAAGATTAAGTGAATACAAAGAGGCCTAAGATCCATTGAGTGGGTAAGAGTGAATAAGAAAGACCTAGTAAATGCAAAGTGATCAAAGAGATAAAGAGGTTGAAGATAGAAGACAAAGAAAGACAAGAAAATATTTGAGCTAGGTATTTGGCATAGGTAAGTGTGTGTTTCCATTTATATCAATGAAACTTATTATAACCTATGCATCAAGATACTTGACAAATAAATTTAACTTAAAATTACAAGATAAATATACATAGACTAAATATACATAGAGCATAAGATTAGCTCAAAATTTTACCTCTATATAAGTAAAATGTGTTGTCTTAATAGATATAGATGCAATATTGGATGGGCCAATAACTATATCCAAAAATGTAAACAATGGCTGCATCAAATCAAGTGTTACATATGTCAACTATGATGATGAAGGAACTATCACCTCTTATGACATAAAATGACATATTATTCAATTTATATGTAAATTAATTGTTAGCTAAATTAAACTTGAAAATATAAATTAAATTTAACATACATTTATATAAAATATACATGCATCTGTGTAGTGGTTGATGTCTTCACACCAAATGTGCATGCCAAAAACTCATCACTCATAAGAATATTATCCAATCCCTCTAAACCTCTATTTTTATCATCATCATAAGGTCTAATGCACATAGCTCCATAATAACTACAAGGGTGGGGTTGGGTATGCACACTAGGTGGCATATCTCTAGTATTAGTCTGTAAGAGACTACTTGTATGTTAAACAAGTGTATTAATGAGTGAACTAAGAACATGTAGAGTGTCTATCTCCATGAATTTCTAAACTATAGAGGGGATCTCAAGCTTAAGTGGATTTTGGATACAAATCCTTTCAGGCCAATTAGGTATATAACATGCACCTAGTCGATCCTACGTAGAGCCTTTCCCTCAGCCCTAAAACTCACTATAATCAAAATAGTTTAGAATCTTATTGAAGACAAAATCACAGTAGAGTTTCCTCAAAAAATATAATGGGACCTCATGGTTGTTACATAATGGATAATCAAACACCATCTACCATTAATTCCAAAAATTGGCTCTGATCAAATTATGTTGGTAGTGATGGATTGGAAAAAAATTAAAAGTTACTAGAAATGATGCATTGGTGGTTGGGTTAATGAATAAGGCACAAATGGAGGATTTTTATATTTCTTTGTTCTTAACCTCAAGTGTTGATAATTTATCATCATAATAAGCCCTACAACTATTCTAATATGAAGCCCATCTATCAATTTGGCTCATTATAGAGCTAATTTGATGTAATAATTATTGGCTCCAAATATTTCATCCTAGAAGAGGGTGTTCAAGCATCTTATAGATTTTGGAAACATTGGACTACTTCTTGGTGTGTGGGGCACCTATGGTGGAAGTAGACCTCTAGGATTAAAAGGGTTAGCTCCCTAGATATATCTTGATGTACTTGTCACCTAATCTAATACTTGCTTGTGTGAAAAGAGAAAGGAGTTGTATGAAAGTAAAATATTATAAGGGGTTGATACACCATGAAAATCTCCACAAGATTATCATACAAATATAGTAAGAGACAAGAATCATAAAACTAGCTTCTACCTCTTAGAGCACTCTAACATTAGCATTTCAAACATGAATATGGAATACATGAAACACTACTCAAGGTGAGTTAACTAAAGATAATTTTTAGACACTAAGTATACTTTTACACTTAAATAATATACTCATATACTTAACAACACTTCATGTGACCTGTTAGAATGAAACAACTTGCATCAGACATGGAAGGATTGAGAGGAATCAAGGATTGATATCAATCACTTGAATTTTCACTATACATCTCTTCACACACTTATTAAAGATATTTTTTAGGATCAAAACCATATTACATATCTTATTTTAAAGGAAAAATATAATATCAAACTAGTAGGGATTCACCATACTAGGTGTGGTCTATTTACAATAGCCAAAAGGGCTTGCATTTATAGAACTTAGAGGAAGAGATAGAAAAGATAATTTAAAGAGGCACAAGAAAAAGTGTCCAAAGATTAAAATTAGTTACAATTCATGTAAATGAGGTGGAAGAGAGATCAAGAACTGATGTGAACATTTGTCCATCCCAAACTAAGCACCTTCCTCACATGTGGTGCTGAAACTCCTCAATCACTCTCCCTTGGAAACTGACTTCATCATGGGCTTCTTTGAGCATTAAAAAATATATTAGGGACAAGTGTCTCTTGTGCAGTAAGGAGTGGAAGTTAAAAATAGGCTTCTACCTACATTATGAGCTTTCCTAATCATGGATATTCTCTTACATAAGCATAATCATCATCTACAATAATGATTACTCTCCAATAGGGTTTTCTTGAAAATTGGCACTAGCATATCTTTATCCTTTATAATTGATTCATTCTATGGGTCTTATGACACATGGTAGGACACTTCATACACTTCATTCCATCAGGCACATCTTAAAAAGTCTCCAAATTTAGGTTACCACTTTTTTCACTATGTCACTTTAGAGACTAGCTAAAGTGAGGGGCCTATAAGGGACACTGGTTAAAATTTATAATCTCTAAAAATGGCATATGGAGTTGGTTAAATTCCTAAGATACCCTCCCAAGTGAATTGTATTCCATGATCATCTTTAAGACCTACAAAACATAAGAAATTTTCAAATAAACCTGATTTATTCCTGATCTATATGGATTTCATAAAATCTAATTACATTAGAGGGTGTCTGAGAGAGTATTCTACAAGTTCCCAAATTTTCATGGCCTTTCCACCCCCTCTTGATTCTTAATTTTCAATCTTTTCCCAATCAGGTTTGTATTGAGGTTTTACAAGGGTTTTGAGGTGATTAAAGGGTCTTAACATTTGTTCATAAAGAATAGACATTGGACCTATAATAAAATTACATTGAGGGATTATTGAGGACCCTCTCTAACTTGTATAATCACCTCAGGGTCCCATGTAAGGTATCAAGGGAGTTCTGAGCTTCTCAACTTGGCCACTCGAGCTATTATCATTCATTTTGTGAGGTTTAAGAGATTTCAAGTCAAAATATGGCTTCTTGATGGATTCCCCTACATAATAAAGGTTCAAAAACCTTTATATACATCCAAAAAACATGTTCCCATCACTATAATAGCTCCCTTGGAGCTAGAAATAAAGAGTGACCCTATCTAGCAACTAGGCCTCAGCCTTCTCCAAAGGATCTGCTTGCAACTTAGACTCTATATGACTCCCAAATGGATTACCCTAAAAATTTATTATTTAAAAACTTCATATATACCTATGTGAATATGACCCAAGTCATTGAGATGCTTCTCTAAGGCCTAAATTGAAAGTGATCTCTCATTTGAGGCTAGGTTTGCATATTGTCTCACTAAGTCTTCTTATAGACCTCCTTGTCCAGACCACTCTATTTATCTTTCAACCTTATATTAATGTTTATCATGTTCATATGGGTGTGTTATAACTATACAAACCTTCTTTCAAGCTTTGTTCAACCTTTGGTCCATGTTTCTACCTTCCTCAACATGAAAACAAGGTATGTGCAAGGTGGAAAATGCCCATATCTGAGACAAAATAGGGGGAACTTACACTATTAATATCACAAAAATAACTATTTTATAGGTTTATTCAGGTCACAAGGATGATTTCCATAAAATATTAGCCTCTGAATCTATCATTTGACCCTCCAAATCCTCAAATTCCTTAAGTAGACTTTTAGGTGCAGGACGGTGTAGGGTACTTTAAGGGTTGACTGTGTTTTCACTCTTGATGATTCCTATAAGGTTTTATGTGGTTATAGTAGGCCTTTTAATATTTGAGAGACTCTTTATGAAATAATATAAACATTTCACAACCTTCACCTACTACTCTTGGATATGAGAACTTAGACACCTAAATACCCTGCTAACTAGCAACTCAGCCATCTAATTAGTTGTAGATGCTAATGTAGCATTTTCCTTTACTTATTATAGTAATGAGGGAATTTAAGGATAAAAATGGATATGATGAATATTTTTCAAGTCTCATCACTTCTCCTTCCAACCTTTGACTCATGACTATGTCTCATCCCTAATGACTAAGACATTCCTCTCACTTACACTCAGTTGTAGGTGATCATGACCCTTTCTAGGCTTGTTTCAAATATGCATTAATCTTACTTTCATATCCTTGGATAAAAAAACAACCTTAATTATTTTATTTCACCTAGGAATCCTCAAAAAAACACCAACTTATTTCCTAGATCTTGACTGTGATACTCACAGTTAGTTGTATGCTAAAAGTTTTCAAGGGAGGGGACACCTGTAGGTGTCATTGGTTCCTTATATTTTGTTAGAGTGTCTATGAACTCCTTTTTGTATCTATAAGCTCATATCACATGCCTCCATAATTTTTTTCACCTTATTTATCCTAAAAATCCACTTATTCACTTATTTATGAGCTTGTTCCATACCCAGTTGTAGGTCACCCTGTCTCAGTTCGTACAAGGTTGTAGGAGTATGAGGAGTCAAAATAATAAACTACCTTGTTCATGAGATGAATGGTTCCAACTTATCTTATCATGCTATTTTTTCCATTCCATGCTTGGAGTTCCCTTCAAGATGTCAAAAGATCATTTCTCCCTTATATGCCTATAGACACCATTGAGGTCTTTTAGTGTGTTCAGAGGTACTTTTGGGGCTTGAGAAAATCACCTTCCTTTTAACCTCTACCTTTCATATTGTACATGTACCTAGTCTATACTAGGTACTAAAAGGACAAACCATTATAATGCCCAAATATATCATGTAAACATGGCATATGATAATCCTAAAACCTCTATGGGCCTTTACTTTGTATTTTTAAGGATTTGATCCCAAAAACTCGGTCTTGGCCTTGAGAAGGAATTTCCACCTTTTTTATCATCTTATAGCTTCTAATGCACACTAGGATTCTCTATAATATATTACTCTTCTCAAGATAAGTTTTAACACTTTCCAAGTACTTCAAAGTGGCTATTTAACCCTTGTTAAATCAGTTATAGGTGGATATCAACACACCAATAGTGAACTAAATATGATCAATATGAAACTCTTCATGAAAGTGGACCTTGTATGCTTCTTTTGGGAAACATCCATGTACTTTTGACAATGTCAAGCAATTTCAGAACCTGCCTGCCTCTCCTTATGTCACTATGATGTCATCAGGGTCTTGTATATATGCATTTAACTATTTTGTGTAGGTAAAGACATGAAAGGAGTAAAAACATACAAATATAAGGCATCCAAAACACTCAAAAGTGTTTTCCATACTTAAAATATATGAAAATTATTAAATAACACCTGATAATAGCATTAAAACATCTTCCTCATCATGAAAAACCTCTCTCATGGCACCTAAAATAGTTGTAATTACAAAATAGATAGTTTGCAAGCATATACAAGCCTAGAAGAGGCTTTCTTAAGAACTTGAGATTTCAAAAAAAACCAAGAGAAACAAGTAAATTTCTTGAAAATCATGAAGAAACACCTGAAATAAACAAACCCATTGAACCAAATCAAGTAAATTTGAAACAAGTGCAAATAGTGGCCCCCTCATGGATTAAAGTGCATAAAAAGTTACCTAGGGTGTTACTAACTATCATAAATGGGAAGTTTTTAATATTATAAATATTAACATGAATGTGAAGTGTACTTAGAGACCTTTTACCCACCAAGACCATTATTCCCAACTCCACTTGTGCGATCCACACCAAGTGTTTGAATTTAGCCTTTCTTAGCTTTCTCGAAGAAAGTGGAAGAAGAATAAGAAGTTTTAGATGAGATTTTTAAACTTATATCATCACTCCAAGCATTTAAATTAATCTAGTGAGGTGAAGAGACACATTTCCCACATTTTTAGTTGATGGAGAACTCAATAAGCCCATACAAGTGCCCAAAAGGGCTTAAAATTAAGGAAACACTCCCCCTTTCTACATATAACTGACTCTTTAACTAAACTCTAATAGATCCTAACATCTCCTAACCTCCTCCACTTTTAAATATATCTTGGTGATAAATTTTCCTCCTTGGACATATGTGCAAGTCATTTATTATGCTAAAAAAATAGCCAAAAGGCATATTTTGCATATAAAGCATGGTAAAGGACAAATATATGAATTAGAAACACCTTAGGACACCTAAATGACCATATTAGAATATTTATAACACAATTTTAACCTTCTACTAAGTTTTACCTTGGTTGACCAACTTTGATGTTATTTGACTAGACTAGTACAAAGAGGGTGGGCTTTAACAAGGATTAGAGGAAGGATAAGTGAGACATATAGTACAATAAGAGACCCCATAAGACACATGAAACCTTATTCAAAATTTAAAAATAGTAGGGGTTGACACAATTTGAATTGGGGTCAAATTTGGTCAACATTCTTGGTGATTCCTAGGGATGGCATGCTAGTTATGCCTAAGACCAGTTGCCTAGTCCTTTTATTGGGCATGGAGTCACACATATGGGCACTCAAATTTATTTTAATAGACCTTTTACTCAAGGAAAACAATCTGGTTGACCCACACACACAAAATCAAAGACACACCAAATAAAAGGAAGGAAACACACTTGTGATATGAAGCACTTAGGAAACATAAGGCAAACTAAAACAAACACACTCTAATATGTACAACTAAATAGAAATAATTGATCCTCATGGATCAAAATGAAATTTTTTTATACCATATTCTTGAAGTGAACTATAAGGATGTGCAAGCTTCCACTTAGGACTTGTTCTTATTTGTTCAACACCTTGTTCACTTCCCATGGTGCTTGCATTGGTTTCATTTGGTTCTATAGCTAAGAACATGTGTTCAATGGAAACATAATCCTTTTTATTGGCTTTAATGGCATCCATATCCCTTATTTAAATATTTTTCATTTATTATAGACTCATTTTGACCCTCACACTCAACCTCAACTTCTGTTGCAAGTGGCTTTTCATCATCAAGACTATACTCATTTTGAAAAGTAAGGTCTCCATCAAACTTTGGTGGTCCTAGTAACTGAATTCATGGGAGAGGTTATTCAAAACTTACTACCTATTTTGGTAATTTTTATTCCTCATATATCTTATGAATTTTTTTTTTTGAGATGAACCATGCTTTCCTTGCTCTTCAAACTCTTCAAACATGTGTAAATAGGACTGCCATATGACCTTGTCTTCTTATTGAGGTGCTTCATGAATTTAAATAGGTTCAATTATAACATCTTATTCAAAAAATTTCTCAAGATATTTATGAATTAAATATTCATCATTTAATCTCAAGCAAAAAATTTTAAGGCCATCCCAAAATGCCAACTCTTTATGATCAATAGAAAGGACTTGAAGTTCATCAACATTCTTAACAATTTCTTGTGGAACATCATGTTGGCTAATGAGTACCTCTTCTTCATCTTGTGTTACAATTTTATCATCATAATATTCCATTAATCATGTAAATTAATCAATCCACTCAAGGTCTACTTCTTCTTGTCTTACAACTGAAGTGTCTTCTTCTCCCAAAACCTCTATTTGTTGCTTCATGTCATCAGCTCCTTCTTCAAGCTCAAAAATTGATCTACTAGGGTGAAGAGGTGTGACAATGGAAATATATTCATCATATCCACTTGAGCTATCATATTAAATATTTATAAGGGACCCATCTATGTCAGCATCATCCTCCAACTCTTAAAGAGTCTTAGGAACAATCAGCTGATTCTCAAGTTATGAAGGCAATAGAGAAGAAGTACTAAATGATAATCCTTCAAGTACCTTGTCAACTTTTGGTATATCCTAAAATTTATTTGAAGATATAGCATGAAGGGTAGATGGATAATTGGAAAAACATGTATTACCTTTTTAATTTCACCCAACATAATTCTCCTTCTTCATAATCTGCCTAGGCATAGAACCTTCCTTCCTCTCAAGGTTAGGCATGACATAGTTTGGGTTTTTGGTCCAATATGGACTGCAATATGAATATATGGCAGGATTTTGAGTAGGTTTAGTAAGATTTGGAGGATACTTAGGATTATAATGATGATAATGATTAATTTTTGGTTTTCTTGGAGAGAGGAAATGAAAATGAAACATGTTATGCATCTTTGACTCAATTTGGCCTTTCTAACTAGGCTTAAACTTGAAGATAAATTGAGACATATAATTGGACACTTTTAAACCAATCTTATCCATGAATTCATTATCTAAGAATAGGTAAAATTATGGTTGCACATCTACAACTATTATGTCTTGTGGAATTCTAACATTAGGATAAACAGTAAAATCAAAAGACACATGTATGTTTCTTACAATGCCAAGAGTGTTTATATCTCTTCCTTCTAATTGCAATTCAACTCTAGAATCAAACTCATCCTATAGGTTCAACCCATCATTTATTTCCTTAGGGATAAAATAATGACTTTAAATAATACTAAAATCACAATTATGAATCAAGACATTACCAATGATCATGGGGGTAATGAAAGGAGAAGGAAAAAACTTCTTGACTTGTTGAGGAACATGAGATTGATGTTGCATTGCTTACTATTGTTTCAAAAATTATTTCAAATCCTTCAATTCACTTTTCAAACCCTCCAAATCAAGGTTAAACTCTTTCTCATCTTTCTCAAATTGATCATTAAGAGCAACATGTTGGTAATAGGAGTGAGTTGATGTTTTAGTTGAGTAGAACAGTTGATATGAACCTTCATGAATTGCAATCTCTTGAGGGCAGCTTGTGGATGAGACATGAACACCAAAAGTAGGATCATCTTGATAGGGAGGTACATATTGATTGGAAGATGAAGTGTACATAACATAATTGACATTTTGAAGCACTAGGACTGCTTACACCAATTGAAATCATTTGAAGTCACCATTGTGCTTTGATTGCCTTTAGAGGCTGATGAGATGAAGCATAGCACCAATAATTTCTTCACTTGAATTTAATTGTCCCATTAGGCATGCCAAAACTATTGGCTCCAAATCTTACACCCTAGAAGAGGGTGTTCAAGCCTCTTCCATATTTGGGCAACATTGGACTACTTCTAGGTGTTTGGGGCACCTATGGTGGAAGTAGACCTCTAGGATTGAAAGGGCTAGCTCCTTAGATATATCTTGATTTACTTTTCACCTAATTTAATACATGCTTGTGTAAAAAGAGATAGGATTTAAATGAAATTAAACTATTCTAATGGGGTGATACACCATGAATATCTCTACAAGATTATCATACAAATACACTAAGAGACAAGACTCACAAAACTAGCTTCTACCTCTTAGAGAACTCTAACATTAGAGTTTCAAACATGAAGTAAAATACATGAAACACTTCTCAAGGTGAGTTAACAAAATATTAGTCTTAGACACTAAGGCTACTTTTACTCTTAATGAATAGACTCATACAATTAACAACATCTTATGTGACCTGTTAGAATGAAACAACTTGCATCAAACATGGAAAGATTGAGAGGAAGCAAGGATTGATATCAATCACTTGACTTTTCACTATACATCTCTTCACACACTTATATAAGATAGTTTGTAGGATCAAAACCAGATTACGTATCTTATTTCAAAGTAAAAATACAATATCAAACCAGTAGGGCTTCACCATACTAGGTGTGGTCTATTTACAATAGCTAAAATGGCTTGCATTTATAGAACTTGGAAGAAGAGAGAGAAAAGAGAAGTTAAAGAGGCACAAGGACAAGTTTCCAAAGATGAAAATAAGTTATAATTCATGGAAATGAGGTGGAAGAGAGATAAAAAATTAATGTGAACATGTGTCCATCCCAAACTGAGCACCTTCCTCACATGTGGCATTAAAACTCCTCAATCACTCTCCCTTGGAAACTGCCTTCATCATGGGCTTCCTTGAGCATTATAAAATATATTAAGGACAAGTGTCTCATGTGTATTGAGGAGAGTAAGTTACAAAGAGGCCTCCACCTACATTAAGAGTTTTCATAATCATGAATATTCTCTTACATAAGCACAATCATCATCTGCAACCATGATTACTCTCCAATAGGATTTTCTTGATAATTGGCACTAGTATCTCTTTATCCTTTCTAAACTATCCATACCAGGGGTCTTATGACACATGGTCGGACACTTCATACACTTAGTTCCATCAGGCACATCTTAAAAAGTCTCCAAATTTAGGTTATCACTTGTTCCACTATGTCACTTTAGAGACTAGTTTAAGTAAGGGACCTAACAAGTACACTTGTGATAATTTAAAAGCTCTAAAAATGGAATAAGGAGTTATTTCAAGTCCCAATCTACCCTCCCAAGTTATTGGTATCCCATGATCATCTTTAGGACCTATAAAATATAAGAAATTATCAAAAAAACCTACTTTCTACCTGATCTATATGGATTATATATAATATAATTGCATTGGAGGCCATTTGAGAGAGTCTTTTGTAAGTTCCCAAAGTTTCATGGCCTTTCCACCCCCTCTTCATGCTTAATTTTCAATCTTTTCCCAATCGGGTCTGTATTGAGGGTTTGCAAGGGTTTTGAGGTGATTTTGGGTCTTAATTTTTTTTCATAAATAATATACATTTTACCTTTGATAAAATTCCACTAAGGTATTATTTAGGACCCTCTCTAACTTTTCTAATCACCTCATGGTCCCATGAAAGGTATCAAGGGAGTTCTGAGCTTCTCAACTTGGCCACTCTAGCCATTTTCATTCATTATGTGAGGTCTAGGAGATTTAAAGTCAAAATATGTATTCATAATGGATTAACATAAATAATTAAGGTTAAAACACCTTTATATACATCCCAAAAACATTTTCCCATTACTATAATAACTCCCTTAGAGCTAGAAACAAAGAGTGACCCTGTTTAACAACTAGGCCTATGCCTTCTCTAAAGTATTTACTTGTAACTTAGACTCCATATGAATCCAAAATGGATTCCCCTAAAAATTTATTTTTTTAAAAAATTCATATATACCTCTATTAATATTACCTAAGTCATTAATATGCTTCCCTAAGGCCTAAACTGAAAGTGATCTCCCATTTGACGCTAGGTTTGCATGTTGTCTCACTAGGTCTGCCTACAAACCTCCTTGTCCAAACACTCTATCTATATTATAACCTTATATAAATTTTTATCATGTTTATATTAGTTTTTTAAAACTATACAAAAGGTCTATGTTTCTACCTTCCTCAACAAGAAAATAAGGTATGTGCAAGGAGGAAAGTACCCCCTGTCTGAGAAAAAATAGGGGAAATTACCATTTTTATATCACAAAAATAACTATTTTATATGTTTATTCAGGTCAAAATTATTCTCTCCACAAAAAATTAGATTTTTAATCCATCATTTGACCCTCCAAATCCTCAAATTCCTTAAGCAGACTTTTAGGTGCAGGACTTTGTAGGGTACTTTAAGGGATGACTGTGTTTTCACTCTTGATGATTCCTATGAGGGTATATTTGGTTATAGGAGTAATTTTAATAGTGTAAATAATATTTATGCAACAATATAACCATTTTACAACCTTCACCTACTACTCTTGGATATGAGAACTTAGACACCTAGATACCCCGCTAACTACCAACTCAGCCATCTAGTTAGTTGTAGATGCTCATGGAGCCTTTTCCTTTACTTATTATAGTTATGCATGAATTTAAATATTGAAATGGATATGGTGAATATGTTTCAAGGCTCATCACTACTCCTTCCAACCTTTGACTCATGACTATGTCTCATCCCTAATGACTAAGATAGTCCTCTCACTTACATTCTATTGTAAGTGATCATGACCCTTTTTAGGCTTGTTTCAAATGTGCATGAATCTTAATTTAATATACTTAGATCACAAAAAAACCTTCATTATTTTATTTCACCTATTAATCCTCAAAATAAAATGAACTTATTTCCTATATCTTGACTGGGATACTCACAGTCAGCTATATGCTGAAAGTTTTTAAGGGAGGGGACATTGTAGGTGTCATTGGTTCCTTATACTTTTTCAAAGTATCTATGAACTCCTTGTTGTATCTCTAAGGTCATATAACATTCCTCAACAATTTTTTTCACATTATTTATCCTAAAATTCCACTTAGTCACTTGTTTATGAGCTTGTTCCATGCCTAGTTGTAGGTCACCCTATCTCAGTTTATATAGGGTTGTAGCACAAGGAATCAAAATCACAAACTACCATTTTCATGAGATGAGTGGTTAAAACTTGTTTTATCATGATATCCTTTCCATTCCATGATTTTATTTCCCTTCAAGATGCTTTTCAAGATTTCAAAATATCATTTCCCCCTTATATGCTTGTAGACACCATTGAGGTCCTTTAGTGTGTTCAGAGGTACTTTTGGGGCTTAAGAAAATCACCTTCCTTTTAACCTCTGCCTTTCATACTTGGCATGGACCTAGTCTATACATGAGGCTAAAATTCCAAACTCAATCTTGGCCTTGAGAAGGACTTTCCACCTTTCTTATCATATTATAGCTTAATATTCACACTAGGATTCTCTCTAATATATGAATATTCTCAAGATAAGTTTCAACACTTTCTAATTACTTGAAATTGGCTCTTTGACCCTTGTTAAATCAACTGTAGGTGGATGTCATCAAACCAACAGTGAACTGAATATGATCAATATGAAACTCTTCATGAAAGTGGACCTTGTGTGCTTCCTTTTGGAAATATCCATGTAATTTTAACAATTTCAATCAATTTGAACACCTTCCTACTTCTCCCTATGTCACCATGACATCAATAGGGTCATGTATATATGAATTTAACTATTTTATGCAGGTAGAGACATGAAAGGAGTAAGAACATGCAAATTTAAGGCATTCAAAACACTCAACAGTGTTATACATACTTAAAATATATGACCATTATCAAATAAAACCTGGTAATATCATTAAAACATCTTCCTCATCATGAAAAACCTCTATCCTGACACCTAAAATAGTTATAAGTGCAAAATAGACAGTTTGCAAGCATATACACGCCTAGAAGAGGCTTTCTTAAGCATTTAAGCTTTAAAAATACCAAGAGAACCATTTAAATGTATTTAAAATCATGGAGAAACACTTTAAGCAAACAAACCCATTAAACCAAAGCAATTAAATCTAAAACTACCCCTTCATGGATTGAAGTGCAAACAATGACCCCTTCATGGATTGAAGTGCATAAAAAGCTACCTAGAGTGTTATCAATTGTTAATAAAGGAGAATCTATTAATCTGATAAATATTTCCATGAAATTTAATTCTACTTATATACCTTTCACCCACCAAAACCATTCTTTCCAACTCCACTTGTATAGTCCACACCAAGTGTTTGAATTTAGCCTTTCTTGGTTGTAAGGAGAAAGTGGAAGAAGAAGAAGAAGTTACATATGAAATTTTTGAACTTATATCAGCACTCCAAGAATGGAAATAAATATAGGGAGGTGAAGAGACACATTTCCCATGTTTTTATCCAATGGATAACTCAAGAAGTCTGTACAAGTGCCCAAAAGGGCCTAAAATTAAGGAGAAACTCCCCCTTTCTACATATAAATGACTCTTTAACTTACCTATGATATATATCCTAACATATATTAACCTAATCCATGTTTAAATATCTCTTGGTGACCAATTTTCCTCCTTTGAAGTCTGTCCAAGTCATCTATTATGCTAGAAAAATAGCCAAAAGGCATATTTTGCATACAAAGCATGGTAAAGTACAAATATATGACTTAGAAACACCTTAGGACACCCAAATGACCATATTATAATATTTATAACACAATTTTAAACTTTTACTAATTGTTACCTTGGTTGACCAACTTTGACTTTATTTGACTAGACTAGTACAAGGAGAGTGAGCTTCAATAAGGACTAGAGGAAGGATAAGTGAGACATAGGAAAATAAGAGACCCCATAATACACATGAAACTTTATTCAAAAGTTCAAAATATTATGGGTTGACCCACTTTGACTTGGGGTCAAATTTGGTCAGCAATAATGTCTCTAAGGAATTGGTTAGATAGGTACAATGGGTATTGGTGGAAGTGGGTTCCCTCATTCTCCCAATTAATTCTTCAATTTCAATTTTATTTCCCACAATGTTGTCAAATAGACTTTTCTGATTGTCTGGGGGATTTTATGGAACTGTAGGAGGGTTAGGTGGGGGGATAGGAAGAGGAACAAGAGGGTTTTGTGGAGGGTTAGGTGGAGGGTTAGGAGGAGGAACAAGAGGGTTCTATGGAGGGATAAGAGGGTTAGGCAGAAGAACAGGAGGGTTAGCATGACAAGTTATTAAAAACAAACAAATTACAATTAAAATTTACTAAAATTAATAAAAATTAGGGTTAAACAATGAAAATAACTAGAATTTACTAATGCCTCATAGAATTCTAAGGGCTATATCTAGCCACCCTCAGATGGAGAGGAGGGGTTAACAAGTGTAGATTTTTAGCACCTCCCTCTTCTATATGATGGCATCATCGATCAATGGCTTCCTAGGATTAATTTAGTGACTTCTTGGTAAGGTTTTGTCTCTCTGACCTAAAACATGATTTCAGAAGGTGAGGATAGCAAAGGAAACTCAAATGCAAAATAAGGAATTTCCCATTCGGGTTTTGGTTTTTATTTTTTGGGTGACACAGGTAATGTGATCATATTATTAACATTATCAAATTATTGAAAATAATAATAACACAATCATGTTATTAATATGATCACATTATTGTTTAAAAATAATGCAATTATGTTATTTAATAATGTGATCGCATTATGGCTCGATAATTACTAAGCCATAATTTAGATAATATGATCATGTTAATTAAATAATGTGATTGAATTATTTATTAACATGATCACATTACTAAAAATATCCATAGAATTATCCCCCAACTCCATGCACTTATCTGTATACTTGGATATAGATCATACATTGAACTATGCTTCATACATACCTATAATGAAACATGTATAAATCAGTCCTTACTTAGGATATAAATATGAAATTAAATATAAGAAACTTATATATCAAATAACAAGGAACAAAAACACTTTTTCATGTATATGAACCATTGTGTTTTCTAGTGCAAAACTGCTGACTAGAAAGGGTGGAACCCTTGGAGATTTATTCATTAAAACACTTGGATTGGATTGTGCATGCCCCAATACTCATTGGTAGGATAATGTTATTAAGAACTCAAGATGCACTTAATGCCATCATCACAAAACTCAAGGTAGTATAGTAGATTTGAATAACTATATTAATTCTAATAGATCATTTTGGTGTAAAAATTGGTGCAAAACTAATGCAAAAATTTGAATCAACCTCTATAAATGGAATAATATTCATTCTAGTGAAAAAATGGTGTAAAACTAGTGAATAAATAGTATGATCTAAGCTTGGTGTATACAAACTATAAAATGGCATGAATCAACATTCCTTATGTGAAAAAATAATGCAAAACTGAGCAAGAAAGTAATCATGTGCCTCACATATGTCCTTAATCTGATATTCAATTATATTTATTTTGATAACATAAGTAATGCCAACTTAATTTCTGAGTAGACTTGTGTAAAATTATGTAACACATGTCACACATGATTCCCATAATTTAAGCAAAAATTATGATAATCCTATAAATAAATATGAATATTATTTATGAGTGACCATTAAAAACTATTCTATAGACTGAGTATAGCTCTAAGAAATCTATAAAATGTTTTTTTTACTAATAAGATGAAAGTGTGTTCTTATGGATAACTACAGTATGTGTTTTTGTCTGAATGGTCTGGTTTTGTCTAAATATGCTTTTTGGAAAAACATTAAGTACGCACTATGATTAACTGAGTGGGCAATACTTTTTTTTGTCTCTATTGTGTATTTGTTCAACTTAGTCTCTAATACAAGCCTCTATGTATGCCCCTATTTTAAGGTGAGTTGTGAATCCTAAAAAATAACTTAACTCAGAATAATAAGTTATGTGAATGATGTTATATAAAATATTTAAATTTAGAGTAATAACAATAACATTGAAAATAATGGCATCATATTGATAATTTGAGCAAACTAGTAATGTATGATACATGTATAACCAAACATACATAGTGTCATGTCTAGATAGATGTTATAAATTAGGCACATAGTGAATAAATGATCAATATTGAGTACTTAAAATTGATATAAAACTACTTAGGAAAGATGAATGATATTGATCATGGTATCAAAAAAGTGGAGAAATGCATGATATATATCATGTCTTTGAAAACTAACCAAACAATAACAAACAAGAATCGTGGCCATGATTCATACACAAATAATACATAGAAAATCACACAATATAGAAGAATGAAAATAAGTTGCATACAAGGGACATATTAAAATTTTACTCACACACAAAAACATGCGATAAATATTAGAGCCAAAAATAAGGACATGTTCAAATGTGCATAATCTAGAGAAATGAATACACACACAAAATGAAGTAAATAAGTAAACGTAATAAACATGCATGAATAAGTGAAATTGATCTACATAAGCAAATTGTGACATCATCATATTCAATAAATCATGTATCAAATGAGATATCAATGTGAAATTAAGTGATAAAATATGTAAAAAGGTGTGCAATGTACTATACTATAGTTAAAACAAAAGGGTTAGTCATAGAGTGATAAAACCTAGGTAAAATATGCCCCTAGTGAACTTATTGTGATACACGGTATCTATAGAAGGTCTGTGACAATTTTGGATCTAGGATTTAGAGCTTGTGTTCATTGAGACAAGTCTGGTGGAATTGGACAAAAGCATAGTGTGTTATTGTCTAAAAACAATGGTTTTATTTGTGTAAAATTTATAGGTCTTAGACAATATCACCATCCATAACTACATCTTAACATGACAAATTGTATGTTATGCACTCACTCAAGTACACTTGTGAAACATTTTTGAAAATTAGATATAGAGATGTATTTCATCTACTAAAGCATAAATCAACTAATGTAAATGAACTACACATATCATGCATAGGTCCCAATTTTTATAATTTTTTAAATATTCTACTTTTTGTAATTTTCTTAATATATGTAATATGATAGTCTAAAATTCAAAAAACACATACAAGGATTATGGATAATTTAATAGTGGATCTGGTGGAATATTATTAATTTCTAGATATTTAATCTTGTCAAATTCCCATATATCATCATAATTGTGATCTTCATATCACTCATGCTCTATAATTTTATATTTTCCTTTTGCATTGCTTTGAATATTTTTATCAAAACCAATTTTTTTCTATACACAAAATCCAAAAAAAAATAACAGAATAAAGTCCACCCCAAGTTTAGCACAAAAACACGTAATGAGATCCATAATTGTGTTACACCCAACATATGAACTAGACCAAGTGCATAACCATTAATGACTTCTTTATAAATCATTTTAACCACCCAATATTTGGATAGAAATGGGTCAGTGGGGTCTTACCCACTCACATCTACCCACATTTTGTATTGTATCCTTCTTAATGGAATCATTACTAACTTTTACCCTTACCTAAGTACTTGTACAAGCTATAAAATAGCCACTACCTCATGGGTAGTTTCATCAAAGTTCAGCAAACAATGGTAGAGTAAGATTAGATTCAACAAAAGAATCATCATACTAATCTTGCTTAAGTATGATTTACCAAATCAAAAACAGCATGTAGAGATCAAGGTAAAAGGAATATTTATAAAATTAATTCAAATTATTTTAACACCTTTTCATTTCATAGTCAAACTAACATATAAGGTTTGACACAACTACTATAGGAAGTATGCAAGCTTCAAGGGATGTTTCAACAACTATGCTTAAGTTCTATATAGGTACATCTTTATCATTTACAATTAAGGTACAAGCTCATGACAAGCATGCCTAAGGATTATATAATACTTAATTTATATTTACATTTGCTTTATTATAGACATAAATGCCTCGTGAGTTAAGCAACTCTTTAAATAGTCTCATGGACTAAATATACTTATGTTTAGTCTTTATAGTTTTATCTAATAACTTCAATCCATGATCTTAGACTAAAAATTTGTTCATATTTCTTACTTAAATATTAGACCTACTTAATCTTTAATTCCAAGATAGATTCTTATGATAAAAATATAAGTTCCTAACTTCTTTTACCACTCAAAGATAAGAACCCATTATTAAATTATTCGATGGTCTATTCCAAACATGAAGCAATTATTCTTCAAACACAAAATGCTTGGTTAGGAATAGACATGTTCCTTATAAACTTACCAATGAAGGATATTATTGCTAACTTGTCTTCAACATATCATAAGATTAACTTAATCTTAATTAAGGTTAATTATATTGAATTAATTTAGGATCTACCCATACTGTCCATGGCATGTAACAGTGCCTAGTAATTAAAAGTGAAAATAGTATCTTCTAGGAGACCTTTTAGAAGACATGAACATGTTAATTACTTAATTAATCATCCCAACTTAGTCTTTATCTCACATTCCATTGAGTTATTAAAACTCTTCACATAAATATTAAATTGAATACAATCCATTAATTTTACTTATTAAATTACAAAGATTTCATTTAACTAAATTGTATAGTTATAGTCCAAGTTTTAATGAAGTCTTAACCCTTACATTAATTAATCCATGTCACCTATATATTTCATAATAGATAGGGATTTGAAAATTTCATTGAAATATAACTTTTAACTTCACCCAAATTACCTCATTCAATAAATATCACAAGTAGACATATTTAATGAATAATGTCACTTAGCTCATACAGTATGAAGATTATAAATAAATCATAAAAAATAAATTTAGCATATTAAAATTATGCTTCACTTCCATATACTCTATGTAATAAAATAATCATGCCATACTCAAGCTATTTTTTTTACAACTAAGTTCAAACATAATTATTTACATATTCACATAACCAAGTAATTTTTCAATCACATACCAGTGAATTATAAGTACAACCAAAGACATGATTATAATTATCAATCATGAGTCAAAATAAAACCAATTTAACCTAACAAATCAAAATGTTATAGCATTTAATTCAAATTTCAACCTACTTATTCTAAATAAGTGTCTTTCTACCAGTATAAGATTAGAAACTCATAACTTATTAGAGTTATGATCACTAAGAGCGGGGGTGAATTAGTGATGCTAGATAATCCAAAATTAAATTCCAATCCTTTCAATCCCTTAACCAAATAACATTATCATTCATGAAGCATACACATCATTTATAGAAATGAACAAGAAAGATAAGCAAGATCACACACATAACACAAGATCTATGTGGGAAACTCTCTTGGGAAATAAACCCACTAAAACCTAAAAAATGGACTACAGTCCTATAATAACAAGATCCAAATTTATACCAGAACCAACTTTTCAAGGAACACCCATCCCTTAATTTAGTGAGACACCCATCCCATAAGGAGGAACCAACCCCCTAAGCAACCAAGCACCCACTCAGCTACCTTGATCTGATCTCCACCTCTAATCTACTATCTTTTACACATAATGATGGAATTATATTAATTATTCTCTTTCCCTTTACACTCTCAAAAAATTATACACATAATTCATGCATCCAAAACACCCTTTCAAATCACTCTCAAACAACCTCTAGAGCATACTCACTCAATCTGCCTCTTCTAGGCTTATTATGTCCAATGACCTATGTGTTCACCTTCATCAACTTGATCATACAATTATGACTAATCCTCTTCACTCTTTTATGGTCCTCATTGACCTGTACCTTATCTTTCAAAGGATATCTCCTTCATTTGACTCCCCACTTTTTCAACTCTACTCTTTCTTTCATCTCATCACTCATCCTCAAACTTGCTCATATAATCAATGCATCCAAACTCCCCTTTTGTATCACTATAGGATTATTTCTCATCCTCAATATCCTTTTTACTTTATTCCACCCACTGATCATACTCTTTTTTATCTCTTTCCTTCATCTCTATCTTCTACTCTCTCAACACCTTCACATCCAAGTCTAGAAACCATTACCTTGGTCTTCACTCTTTATAGAGTCTTCATGAATATCAAATTTTAGGTCAATAATAATACTTTTATTAATTCTTAATAATTATATCATGCTGATACATAGCTCAAATTCATTGTCACAGGTCAATCATATCATGCATGGGTCCCAATTAAGCAATTACACCTTTCAATTAGGCCTTAGTAGCCCTTATAGGTCTCATGGAGACCTATTACCCCTTTAGAACTTAATAAATAAAATTAAGAACATAATATAAATTTAAAATACATTTTTCCAATCTATATGACCTCTAAGACATCTTCAAATGAATACTCTCATCAAAACACTCTTCTGCTAAAGCACAATTTACTCAAACAATAGTCTTGTACACAATAACACCATGAATGAACAAATAGTAAAATTTGAAGCTCCATATATACACATTTACAAACACTCAAAAATTGTAATAAATTTTTTTGGATTTACCTTTAAGTCCTCTTAACCTTTTATTTTTACACCACCATGAAATTCATCTTGGGTCAAAAGATATAACTCAAAAACTATAGACTAGTTTTCCTTCATTAATTTGAATATTCAAATTCTAATGCTCACTATGAAAATACAAAATATCTAACATTTGTAATCATCTCATTTCACCTATAAACTTTTAACAAATACACTCTTTATATCTCATTGTGGTCTTCCTATCTTTAACTCTTTAATGCTCATCATCGATCTTCGACATAGGCATCTGTGATTAAGACACTTGGCACCCTCACATGCCTTCTGAGCACCCTATTGACTTATTATCTGAATAAACTCCATTGGATCATATTATACATGATCACACACTCACAATTTATATATATTTTATAGGTATCACGTTTTTCATTAGATCTGTTGCTCAAACTTCATGATTATGACACATGTCTTTATCGCGTTCATTCTCAAGATCTTTGACTAATTGACTTTATGCTCACTGTTGATCTCTATCTAACAAGTACAAATATCACCATCAGATATTTATTTTGTTAGATTAAATTCTCACCATTAGATCTATGATCTGACTAAACACTCATCATAGATATTCAATAATACAAATTTGGCTAAGTATGGGAACTTAGTGAACTTTGCCTAAGAAGTCAATTTTGTACCTTAATAAATTTTGTTACGCTCAACCTCATGACCTAAAACTTGGACCACATGATCACATATTATAGTATAATCCATACATATACCAAAATTCTCTTAAAACCTTCACACATATGAAATATGATGTCATCAAATTGCTTACTTAGCCTTATCTGCCAAGATGACTACTTGAACCTAGACCTTCATATGACTACTCTGATAAATTCTATTCACTTAAATAATCATTCCAAGAATTCATAACACCCCATAGGGTCTATGTAACATTTCTATACTATCAATATCATCCATCGATTTCCTAACTAAGTCAAACATTGAAGAAACATACAGAAACACTAAAACATATTGAAGCACACTTTGTTATTATCATTCTAGCACACATGACACCTCATCAACATTCTTTGCCACCTTGGAGACATCATTAAAAAAATTCCAACATTATCCCCCTTTTTTATTATGTCAACACCAATACAAATCTTATGTTAAAACTCTGACTTTCTCTTCAATCACTTTCTCCCCCTTTGACACAATGACAAAGTGGACTCATCTTCTGATCCTAAGGACCTAAAAAGACTTCAAGGACCAATAATAGGATATTACCACCTATAATATATGATACAGAATCCCCCTAACATTTTGCATACCTCTTCTTACCTTGAGCTTCTCAAACATTCTCCATGACTACATTCTTCTTTAATCATTCAAATCTATATGAACACAAAACATATAAGAACAACATAAAATACTTGAACCTACCTTGAAAACATTAAGATGGACTCCCCATTACATTATACACATCTCTTCAATCCTCTTAAACTATCTGAGTTAGCCCCCCTAACTCCATGATCTATTTGAAAAGTCATCTTCAATAGGTCTTCTTAACCAATTCTGTTTTGACACCTAGAAACCTCCATTCTCTACCACAGACCTTCAAGACCAAAATCCTTTAATACACCTTGAGCACACATACTTTATTATCCACAAGAAATATGTCTCCTAAGAATCATAGGTAGAGACACCCTAACCCAAAATGTCTTAGAACAATGTGAAACTAGGCGTTGCCCACAACTCCCCATATTCCTTCTCTTTCTTGGAAATCTTGTAGATATAAAAATGATTGTCCTTATTTTTCTTCTTAGGCTTAAGAGAAATAACTTTCTCATCTAATAAAACATTCTCCTTATTTTCTAAACTCTAATTTACAATACATGGATACAACAAATATTCATGACATACCTCATCACTAAACATTGACAACTGATGTTCTTCACATAAAACTTTTTCAACAATAGTAAGATGTTTACTTAGATATATACACACCATATGAATAGCTTCAAATAGCATCTTAGTCTTCTCCTTGAGCTTTTTCTCTTCATTTCAACATGAGCAGATAATGAGAGATCTTGGCATTCTTCAACCTTTATAGGATTTTCCACCACAACAAATAGACCACTTAGACCTACAGACTCATCATGACTCACACTTTTCACTTTTAGTTTTCATGATGTAACTAGCCTTCTTCCTTACATTGTAAGAGTCTGATTAAACTTGTTTTGACTTCATAACCTTTGCTTGCAGAACCTAACAATGTGACCAATATTCTCACAGTTGTATAAAACCACTCTTTTTTAAGGAAACTCAACTTACCTCACTTTATTTTGATAACATTTTGCAAAGTGTCTCACATCATGATAGTTTAAGCATTTAACCTTGCTTACACCACTTGACTGATAATTCCACTCATTCTTAGAAAGTCTTATACAGTCTCTAACCCTATGATCAAATTGATTACAAGTGTAATAATAACCATTGAATTTGACATACCTCATGGCATTTGGTTGTTTGATCTGATTTGTCTTCATTCTACCAGCATCTTCATTCCAATACTGATTGTTAACTTTCAACGTCTGATTATCTTTGTTCACATTAGTCTTCACCTTGTCTTGAGTTACATTCTTTTGTTCTTATTTGTAACCAAGTCCACTTATATCACTAGCATGATTTTGAATATTCAAAATTTTATCTAGATCACTTGAACTCTTTTCAAATATCATAAATGACTTCATCTTACTAGATGTCTTTTCTAACTCAGCTTTCAATGACTCATTTTCAATCATATACCTTGAATATTCATCTTCTTTATCTTTCAAGATTTTAGACAAGATTTCTAATTGAAAACTGAGATGCTTGACTATATCTTCATGTTCCTTGGTGTCTTCATTAATTCTTTCCTCAAACACACTAAATTTCTCTTCATAGTCCTTGATTTGAGACTTCATCTTCTTGTTAATCTTCAGCTCTTCATGAACATTCCTCAATTTAGTCTCACAGTCTTTCTTGTCTTATTCATTATCTATATCACTTCAAGTAGACTCTTTTTGATATGAGTAACATCCTTCCTCAACCATGTAGAGTATTTCATATTTTTTATCAGACTTAAAATCACTATCATCACTCTCATCTGATGAGCTACAATCTTTATTAGTGTAGAGACTCTTCTTGTTCTTGAAGGACTTCTTATTATTGTCAAACTTTCTAAATATTTTCTTCCTCTTATCAGACCTAAATATCTTCTTGCCTTCATCTTGGCTTTCACCATGTTATTCATCATCATTCTTCTTATGCTCATGAGGGCACTTGTTAGTAAAGTGTCCTATTTTTGTATAATTTAAACATTTGAAGGGTAGCTTACCCTTATACTTCCCTGAGCCTATTTTCAATTTACTTATGAAAAAAGCTATTATTTCATCATTAAATATCTCATCATAATTTACTTCCTTACCTTGAGTTCTTTTATTATTTGACTTCATTTATATCTTGAATGTTGCTTCCTCCTTTGTTAGTTTGTCATCATTGACTCTCATCTCATAGGCAGTAAGGATTCCATGCAATTCATCCATCTTCATCAAAGTAAGATCATCGCTTTATTCTACAGTAAACATTTTAGAATCAAACTTGAGGGAGAGAGACCTTAATACCTTTTGTACTATAGTAACTTATTCAAGATTATCTCCAATACCTTTGATAATGTTCACAATCTCATCAACTCTCTGCAAAAAGGATGCCATAGAATCTTATTCCTTCATCTTGAAACTCTTAAATTATCTTTAGTGAGACTGTAACTTGGCCAACTTAACCTTTGAATCCCCTTCATAAATTATCTTCAATTTATCCCATATCTCTTTGGTAGATTTAAAATGAATTACCTTGGTGTACTCAATCTTTGAAAGACCACATATGATGGCATTCATTGCCTTAGAATTTCTCTCACATAACTTATTGTTAGTTGCACTAGTTAGAGGGGTTTGGGGGGCTAAATATACACCCACAATATATTGAAAAATGTCAAACCCTATTGACATGATGTAGGTCTTCATACTTTCACTCCAAAAAACATAATTAGACCCATTAAACATAAGTGATTCCTTGTAGAGAAACCCTACATATGTTATCTTGCCATATTGTACCTTGGATCACCTTCAAGTGCTTAAACTTGTAACGAAGGTCCTACTCTGATACCAATTGTTAGAGGTATAATCACTGAGAGGGGGGGTGAATTAGTGATGCTAGATAACCCAAAATTCAATTCCAATCCTTTCAATCCCTTAACCAAATAACATTATCATTCATTAATCATACACATCATTTATAAAAATGAACAAGAAAGATAAGCAAGATCACACACATAACACAATATATATGTGGGAAATCCTCGTTGGGAATAAAACCCAATGAAACCTAAAATGGACTACAATCCTATAATAATAAGATCCAAATTTGGACCAACACCAATTGATCAAGGAATACCCATCCCTTAATTTAGTGAGACACCCATCCCATAAAGAACCAACCCCCTAGGAAACCAAGCACCCACTCATCTACTTTGATCTAATATCCACCTTTGATCTAATGTCTTCTACACCTGATGATGGAATTATCTTAATTAAACTCTTTCACTTTATAATCTCTAAAACTTGTACACACAAGTCATGCATCCAAAACACCCTTTTAGATCACTCTCAAATAGCCTCTAGAGCATACTCATTCAATATGCCTCTTCTAGGCTTATTAGGTCCAATGACCTATGTGTTCACCTTCATCAACTTGATCAAATAATTATGACTGGCCCTCTTCACTCTTTGATGGTCTTCACTTATGGTCTTCCAAAGGCTCTCTCCTTCACTTGACTCCCCACTTTATCAACTCTACTCTTTCTTTCAACTCATCACTCATCATCAAACTTGCTCATATAAGCAATGCTTCCAAACACCCATTTTGGATTACTCTAAGATTATTTTCTCATCTTCAATCTTCTTTTTACTTCATTATAGCCATTGTGTACACTCCCTCTTATGTCTTTCCTTTATCTCTATCTTCTACTCTCTTAACACCTTCACGTCCAAGTCTAGAAACCATTACCTTGGTCTTCACTCTTTATAGAGTCTTCATGAATATCAAATTTTAAGTCAGTCATAATACTTATATTAACCATTAAGACTTCTATCATGCTAATACATATCTTAAATTAATTGTCACAAGTCATCCATAGCATCCATGGGTCACTTAAGCAGCTACACCTTTCAATTA